>OZ023218.1:36098346-36173346 GCA_963995525.1 Escarpia spicata
TGTAAATATGTTCAAATTGTGCAATATATGTGTAATATGTGGTTTATTATATTTTATATTATTTTACATTATTTGGTTTGCACTACTGATTATATAATTATTGAAAACACTTAATATAGTAAGATCACTGAATGTTTTATGTATGTGTGTTATGTTTTAAATCAAGCAAATATGATTTATATAATAGAAATCTAGATGTTCTTAAGAATACAATGTGTTCTTTTAAAATGTACTTTAGAAAGAACACTTTTTAGAACACAAGGGGTCGTGCGGAAATAAAACTCATTGTCATTGTCATTCTCCATCTCCTTTCTCATCTCCTTCCTTTCTCGTTCCCTCCAGTCCCCTCCCCTCCTCTATGTTTCCGTCTCTCTCTCTCCACTCTACCCCTCCATCCTCCTCTTCCCCGCCTTTTCCTTTCTTTCACCACTCTACCCCTCCATCCTTCTCTTCTCCGTCGCTTTCCATGTGTCTTCAGTCTGTCTTTCTCATTTTAAATCCCTCATTCCCTCCTCTATTTCTCGACGTACCTATCGCCAGCTTCCCCCTCTCACTCACTCTCTCTCTCTCTCTCTCTCTCTCTCTCTCTCTCTCTCTCTCTCTCTCTCTCTCTCTCTCTCTTTCTCTCTCTCTCTCTCTCTCTCACATTCACTCGTAATTGGGTACGGTCATGGATCGTTGCACATTTAATACGAATGACGAGACTATTCATATAGGCATGCCAACTGTGCTTCATCCACAAGCAATGTCATGGTACATTACCTCAGAGACAAAGCATTGATTCACCTACCGGTGAACATTATAGGCATTACGTGCGAGCCCAACAATGGTTCTTTCCTAATCACATGCCAAGAGGATTTAATTATTTGACTTTAGTTTGAATTTAGTATGACTACCTCTGTCGAGTTTCACCTGACAGTTGTTGTAAACGTGTATCTGGTAAGCGTAAAACGACCAATAGGAAAACAGTGGTTGAAATATAAATCACACGACGGGTTTCAGTACAACACCGACTTGACTGGTGGATGGTTGACTTGCGTGGTTCCAGCGCACATTATATGTATGTAACAAACAATATTCGTTTGACGCTCGATATGGTGCTTCGTTTAACAGGTGATTTCAACAGTGGAATACACTATAGGATATGAAAACAAATGCCGGAAAAGACAGCGTGAAGGGATAGCCATTGCAAGATGGCTTCAAGCGGGAAGGAAGGTAGGGATTTCATTTGTTTAGAACGTCAAGAAGTTGTAGTCTGTTCAACATATTGCCTTTAGGTACAACAAGAAAATTGGTTATTGTTGACAGTCTATTCACGGCGGCAAGCACGAGCGCGCAAGAAATGAACATGTTTATTGTGTTTAAGCTTAACCTTTGTATCGTACCATAATGTAGACACATATGTTGACATACACGTACATACGCACTGGCGTAATGTGTTCATAGAACATCTTGCCAATCGTAATGCAAATACACACACGCTTGTGCTTGGCTGGTTATAGTTATATTATTTGGCAGTGATCAAAGAACTAGAAACAATTGTATCGTTAATTAAGGCAAACAAAATTAATGCACGAGGTAGACATTGTTTAATGCTATGCACCACGGAGGAGTAAACACAAGTTCGAACACCATCTCTCTTCGTTATTAATTCACCATTAATACCGCACTGTGTATTATACTTGAACAACAGTTGTTGGTATAATACATAGACAATAAATATGATTTGATTTCTGGAATTTTCCCCACTGTACTGTGTGCGGCCATATTGGATTCACCCCCTATCGTCGTCAACGAATACTATCGATGAAATTGCATACATCAGAATACTTATAATAGATTAGTAATATTATTTATGCCGCATATACACACGTTTACTGCATCATATCATATAACATAACATATGGCCGAAGTTTTAATACCATTCTAACGAATAAATAACTTTAACAAGTGTAGATATGCAAGTTTAATTAATGTTGAAGTTCACACACCACAATTCCGGCTGCCTGTGTTTGGCTGGTTATATAAGGCAGGTAAAATGTCTGTGTTAATTGCAGCTTGACGCGCTCAATATATAGGGTTATATCACGTGGCATGGATGACCACACCGGTTATGGGAACGCCGGGATGGCTTAGGGGCCGATATATACCCTCCCTTGCAGAGTGCTACCACAGGGAGTGGGTCAACTGTGAGAGATCCGGATTGTGACACTACTCTCCAGAGTAGGGTTGTAAGGAGCTCCCGATGAGATGTCCCGAGCCGATCATTGGTACAGTTAGCTCTGTATCATAGGCAGTAACGGCTCCAGTGTCTCCCACTTCCGGATTCTCTCTTTTTGTTTTTCAAAAATTAACTTCAATGTTGCTGGGCCATTTTCAAGACCTGAAAAGTAAAGTGCATAACATCTTACAGGTTCTTACACGTCCTCTTCTGGTTTGACTAGGGATTACAGTATCTGCCTCTGATGTGCCAACTCTCGCTTTTGACATATGCTCGGACTATTTCCATGCGTCTGAGTGTGGAACAATCTAAGATAGGAGTGGGGCAGTGTATTTAGCTTCCATGGGGTGGTTTTGGTATAACATATATTTTTGTGTCAAACGACTGGATCGGTGAAACGTCAACCACAGACTGTGGGAGACTGTTTCATACGTCTCTGCGTCGGTATATAAATGAGTTATTTCTAATATTTAATCGGCATCTTTCTTTAAATATTTTTAGGTAGTGCCCTTTCGTATGTGCTTCGTTGGCTCCCAAAGTAACAACATTGGACAAGACTGCTGGATCATATTTCCCTGTTAGTATCTTATACATTTCAATCATATCTCCCGTGTGGCGACTGTATAATAGAGTTGGTAATTTCAGTCTCTGTAAACGTTCTATCTATTCAAGGTCTTTGAAACCAGGAATTAATTTGGTTGCTGTGCGCCGACCATTTTCAAGAGCTGTAATATATTTAATTAAGAATGGACTTAAAAGTTGTAGAAAAACACTTTTCATCGATGTGATCGAAAGTATGTCGGATTATCCCCATCATCGAATTGGCTTTTTTTTTCTTTCTGACATATATGCTTCAAAATCAAGCGATGGATCGAAAGTGACTCGAATAACTTTCACATTGTCCGTACTTGTAAGTGTTGTCTGGTTGTTTCCCAATGAATAGGCTTTATTCCTTGTGAATAATGATCCAATTCTCATATGGATACATTTATGTGGATAAAATGTGATATTTACTCTTACTCGCAAGTGCCTGTACAGAAGAAATAATTGTATGGTTTACAAATGCTGATGTACTGAAAAGAAGAACTAACTGGACTAAAACGTAAAATTAAAAAACCACTCAACTCCACCACATGTTATAGCAATATCAGAAGTAAATCCTACACGTTTTAATAGATAACTTACCACGCAGGAATAACACTTGGAATTGTATTATAAGGAAACTGTGAACATTAGTGAAGGCAAAGGCAGAGGGATGTTCTTGTTTATTCACCATTTTTTTGCATTTCAAGTACACCAGTTTGATGTTGAGTTGAATGAAGCACTGTTTTGCATTTTGGTACTGAAACGGAAGGATACCCTTTTGTTAGGCTCTTTTTATAGAAGCCTTAACAGTACCACTGAGAACAATGACAACCTTAAGAAATTACTGGATACAATAACTGAGAAATGTTTTTCACATGTTCTGCTATTCTTGGAGATTCCAACTACCCGTAGATTGATTAGTAAATAATTTAAACTACAGCAGCAAGTACTGAAGATAAATAATTTAAATTAATAAAATAAATCGAGACTGTTACTTGGTGCAACGTTTTATAGAGCCCACTAGAGGTAACGGTACAACTAAACCATCGCTCCTTGACCTTATAATCACTAGTGAATACATCGAGATCTAAAGAGTCGAGACTCCATCAGCATTAGGAAGAAGCGACCAATCATTCAAACCCAAGCTAAAATCATTAGGAAAAACAGATTATGGAAGAATATCTTCTTACCAAAGATATCGAAATCTGCTAACCTGATCCTGTCACAGGCCAACTGATACACTGATCATCCATCTGATAATGACCCGAGTAGTTAATGATCATCAAAGCATGCAAATGCTGCAGTTGGTCAGCTAATAAAAGAGCTATAGGAAGGCCAGTTTTCTCTCAGTGAATGTCATGCCTCGGTGATCACATAAGTAACACGATTGACCTGTATCAACAGCCCAGACCAAGCAACAATTTAATTAAGTACAGCTGTGATAAAAGTTTTCATTGACATAATTAAATGCTATAAGTTCAAATACTTTTAAAATGTATTTAAATGCAAATAGTTTTGGCTCCAAATGTTCAAATGCAAACACTGGATCAGTTGCATTTAAATGCGTTTAAATGCAAATGCATTTGCATTTGACCCCCATGTCTGCGCTCTATATCGAATCTCCAGTATATCTCTAAATTAATAGAACGGTCTGTTGTAGACCAACTTTGCTTTCATTCAGAATGTGGATTTCCTTGCCACCTTGTCAGTCGGCGTAAAGAGCTGGACATTCTACTGAAACTGCACTTGTAAAGGTCCAGTCTGACATTCTTTTAAACATGGACCAACAGAAACGCCACAGCAGTTGGGGAGGATTTGACACTTCCAATACGAACGACTTGATGCCGACCGGACAAGTAAGATCTGAACCACTCAAGTGCAGCGCCAGTGACACGGAATCTGTGAGTGATTCTGCTCAATTGAATTCCGTGGACAATTGTGTCAAAAGCGGCGATCAAGTCAAGCATAACCAACACAACAACACAGCCACGGTCTACTGCAGACATAATATCATTGTGAACTTTAAGCAGAGCCGTTTCAGTTGAGTGATCTTGTCGCTATGCCGATTGAAACTGGTCGTGCAAGTTGTTCTCTTGCATGTGGACATTCAGCTGTTTTGCTACAACGCGCTCGATTACTTTAGAGAGAAATGTCAGATTCGATACAGGTCGATAATTCTGCATTGATTCTGGATTTAGTCCAGCCTTCTTGATGGCGAGATGCAGCCAGTCTTGTATTTATCCGGAACAACGGACGCGTGCGAATAAACTAAGCTGACCTGCATTATGATTGTATTGATAAACCAGTTCTTCTACGTTCAGCAAGTCAAGATCATCCGAACGGAACTGTGGAATGTCTTGTCGAAAAGACACTACATTATTGTTGCATAACTTGCAATATTTGATTTTCATCAAAAGAGTGCGATGTTGAAGAATGGCTATGATGAAACTCACCGCAAAGTGGTCAGAAAGGCCCATGTCCGTAAAGGTAACATTTCGAACAAGGTGTTCGTCCTTGCTGCGGCCTGGTCATGAGTACATCCAAAGTGTGTCCTTTCCAGTGGGTTGGCCCGCGAACATGCAACACCATCCCTGTGGCATTCACATAATTGGTCAATCGCCGTGCATCAACATTTGCAGCTTTGTCAATATGAAAGTTCAAATCTTCCATGATAATCAGAGGTCCAGGTTTTGTGGCATGCTGGTCGATGAAACGGTCCCATTCTTAAAAAAAACACAGTTGTTGACAAGCCATTTATCACAGATGGCGGCGGTCGATAAATAACAACGATTCTCAAGGATGACATTGGTGTTCAAAGGATCGAAATGCATCGGTATCCTGTTTGTGTAAGACGATTTCGGCGTGTGCTTGATGGAATATCCATATGGTACAATGTCTGTAATCACATTGGCGTCCCTCGAAGGCTTCAACCACGTTTCGCATATCGCCATCATATCGAGATGGTTTTCAAGTATATGATCCGCAATGGCGAGTGTTTTGTTCTGACACGATTGTGCGTTAACGTAGCATACTCTTACGCCTTGATCGCGCTATAACTGTTTACACAATGGTAAAGTTATGAAATTTGGTACATTTCGGCTTGGTTGTGCCAACGTCGGTACTCTTGCGTAGTGAATTATTGTCCTGATCTGTTTTGTGACTTTACGACCGCCAAGGTGTTTACGTTTCGTAGACGAACGCTTGAAGATGCACAGTTGGTGAAAGAGAAGATTCACACAGCAGGTCACCGGAGATCTGATATACCTGGTTGCATGGGCGGCAGTTGACAACAAATGTGTCCTAGAATAACGCACCACTGATGTTGACACACACGCATGCTGAAGTGCGTCTTGCGTCACTGAGTAACATCGGCGATTGCACAAAAGTTGTCCGTGGTCCGGTGTTATCCAAGAATAGACCACAGCGTTCTGCTTGACAAGTTTGCAACCGGTTCTCAAGGCAAGCGTAGACGAATGTCGATTAAAAACAATAACAGTCCGGCACCAGTAATCATTTTCAAGTAAAATGTAAACGTCCGAAGTAATATATGTACCTCTATACACGCACCTGAGAAATATGAAAAACGTTCCTTGAATTGAAATACGTCAAACTTGTAACAATAAGACAGCTGTCGTGGAAGCTACTGCCAAGAACAACACCTCAGCTCCATGTCATGCCATGAATATGTACAAAATAAAATCGACACACACCTCAGAAGGGCGGGATACTTGTAAATAAACAAGGGTTGAACTCTCGATAAGCCAAAAGGCTGCCATCTAGAGTTAATTATCTGCGTAGCAATCTTGTCAAATAAGTTGAAATTATGCTGACGCGGCGGTGAACAATTTCAATAGCAACCCCCATCTTCTGATGTCACAGTTGAGCCAGGCAAGCAAGCGGAGAAACTGAAGAAAAGTTGAAGTGAAGATACAGCGACATGGCGTAGCGGCAAAAAAAATCAACAGACCTCCCCCGCCCGTCTTCCCATTTCATCAGTTGAGACGAGTTAGGAGACAGCGCAAGAGACAGCGAGAAGACGGTGAAATTACGGCTGCGCAATGACGAAACATTTTCAACAGCACCCCCCCTCCGCCCCATACTCCCCTTCACCCCCCAGTCATCCGATGTCACCAGTCGAGCAGAGACAGTGGAGAAGCTGAAGTTACGGCGGTGCAGAAGCAACACATTTTCTGCGACTACAGCATTTGGTTTGGCTCAGATCGAGAAACCCTCACCTGCACCTTAAGTTAAGCCTTAAGACTCCAAAAAAAGTCTGATTACACCCCCGTGAAGTTCACAGAAACTCTCTGAGGCTCACAAAACACTTCCAATTATACACCTACCAACCTCACCTCCTTCACTGTAACAGCAAGACGTCTCTGGATGTAGTTTTTTGTGTGCGACAAATAGTGGCGCCACATCACGGGGCTTGGTTAATCAAGGCTAGAGGAAAATGCTTTAGTTCCAACAGATGACATTACTGCTACTAGCAGTCCACGGACAGCCGTCTCAGATCTGCTGAACCGGAATTAAACGTACTTAAGAAAGTTCATGCCAGCATGACACAGACGCCTACAAACAATCATAGTTGTTGATGAGACGGTAGCTGTTTGAGTGTCAACACAGTGTGCTTGCGAGATCACTCAGAACAGCCTCAACTAGTCGTTTAGTTAGTTAATGGGTAGATGTCAACACCATCCCAATGAAAAACCATTGCACGTAATATTTTATCATACATTTACAGACTTATGTTACGTATAAACATCGAATCAAACAGACATGCAAATAATATAGTAATTGTTATAGATGTGGGCTCTCCATCTTTGCGCATCATCTTTGTCAAACACGTCCGTAGATGAAAGCAAGGCTGACCTGGCTCACTGTCTCATCCATTACATGATGGAGCACGGTAAGCACCTGCCCGATGGATGCGAACTCGTCGTGGGTGGGGGATTTCAAGACAACAAATGCACAAAATCAACTGTTAGAGATGTTGGTTGTGCATTTAAATAAGGAAGCAGACACGCGCCTCATATTACATGCATGTGACAGTGGCAAGCACGTTCAAGAGGACAGTGGTCGTGTACATAGACACACGCGTCTTCCTCGTGTTGCTTCTCTTTATAGCCTACTGTGACATGAATGAGGCAGTGACAAGCACGTTCAAGAGGACAGCGGTCGTGTACATATACACACGTTTCTTCCTCGTGCTGCTTCTCTTTATGGCCTCATATTACATGCATGAGACAGTGACAAGCACGTTCAAGAGAGCAGTGGTCGTGTACATAGACACACGCGTCTTTCTCATGTTGCTTCTCTTTGTGGCCGGATCCAGTAAAACCAACTATTGGGTTGTACTTGGTAATGTTGTAAGAGATGGCACTACTTTGAATCTGCAGGTGGTGTAGTGTTCTATATATATATATATATATATATATATATATATATATATATATATATATATATATATATATATATATATATATATATATATATATATATATCAGTTTGGAGGTGAACGCGTATTGTGAACGCATTATGCTAAACCATTAATGTAAGTAAAAAACAATCTGGAGCTTCAGCGCCATTCCATTCCGCTATCGGTTCACGACAGCGGAAGATGGGGGGTGGGGGTGGGGTAGTTCTTGAAAATTATTATTCTGCATCGCGCCGCGGTAATTTAACCTTCTCCGCTGCCTCGGCTCTCAGCTGATGACATCGAAGACGAGCGGTGGCGGTGGGAATATTTCTCGCGGGCCGCGGCGACGTTCAAAATTGTTGAAGCTCATTAGAAACCTCCAGTTGCACCCCATTGACAATCGCCACGAAAAAAAACACCTTATGGATTCCAGAATACTTCGATTTGCCCATTGAGGCTCGCCAAAAAGCCCATATGCACGCTCAGATTTATTCGGGGGGGGGGCAGAACCATATGTCTGCCCTCAGCGAAATTCCAGACCCCTTTGCACCCTGTTCCCACGCATATGACTCACCATAGAAACGAGCGCATTGGCTCGCAGCAGCATCTTAATTGTATATTAGAGTGTGCACGTGTCTTTTACGACCAGCACGTGACTCCATACTTGTCAATGTGACGATGATAAAGAAAACGATAGGGCAGAACTATTGTCCAGTGGCAGACCAACGGATGTGGAATATTTTATGAAATATGTCCGATCAACAGTAACATTGAAGGCATTCCGGCAAACATCTAACTCACCTATTTTGCTTCTAATATGGGATCGGGCAAGTTTTTGTTATAAAATGCCATTTTTGACCTAATACAAGTTTTTAATTAATATCTTGAATCTCATAATATTATACCTGTCCAAGGACAACAACATATATATTTAGTACGCAAAAATAAGATGGATATGAATGGTAGTTTTCGAGATATCATGTTTTCAAAATGAGGTTTTAGCAGTTTAGCACCTGGCAGGAGACCAACAAACATTAAAAAAATACAACTTAGGCAAATAAATAGATGAACACTTGGAAGATACATTTTATATGTAGGCATTAAAACAAGTTTCATTGAGCTGTATTGTGTTGTTTGGTTTTTATCTGACTTTTTGTGAATGGGTTTCCTTTCCCTGATCACCTTGAGTCAGGGAAAACTGTCAAAACTATACAACTGTTCTGGACATGAAACCAGAACATCCATTACAACATAATAAAGTAATTACATGAAGAAATAATGGGATATTTCTAATGTACTTTAGTTAAAAAGTTAAGTTCTGTAAGAAATATAGCTTACTTTGTATAAGTATAACTGCTTTTTATAAAATCATATTAAATTAAAACTATTTGTAGTCGCATATTTAATACAACCACTGTTTCTTTGCAATTTTGTAAATTTGGATATTCGTTTTAAAATATATTAATGTACATTTCAAAATGATTTGGTCGTATAACAAAAGGAACAACCAGCCTACGTTCTTATGAAAGTTATAACTAAATGTCGTCGATCTTGGCCCGCCGTCCATTCTACCATCGACATTACTTTATTATATGATATTATATTTGCTTTAATTTGACATATGTACACTATTTCCAAAGTAGAGTAAAAAATAGATATTATTTAATAAATACGATTTTCCATGCGTATCCGTAGATCGTATGCACAATTTGAAAGTCGGCCTAAATAGCAACGACATGCCAACATAATTATTATCGCCGGTCGGACATGGTCGTAGTAGCATCTTTTGCCGACATTCCTGTTATTGACTAAATATTTCGTAGTTCCCTAATCGTTTTTAACGTAACACATACATGTTACAGTATACATAAAACATATTCGATCATGTAAAGTGGGATAACAAACAGTGAAAATAGCACAAAGAATGTTGAGCAAAATATCAGTTAACGACGGGTATAGCATGCCCCTCACACCAAAGATCGACTTGTACTATAGCGCACATTGCTAAGGTTGTGTGGATCAGTCTATTTTATCGCGATGGGAGATCCACTTTTAACAGTAAACAAATACTCAAATTATTCGCTACGCGTTATCAATACAATATTATTTGTTGTGTAGATCATATTTATTTGCAATTAGGAACCACAATATACCGAAATATCTTGCATATGCATCGACAAAAATATTAGAAACGTAACTAACGGCACGAGTAGCGAGCGAGCTACCGGAGCCGCGCTAAGCGTCGGTACTCGGGTAAAATTCGCAAATCTTTCACCTTTCAAGTATCGGCGCGGCAACAAATTTAATGTAGCTAGCCGCTCACCGCCCGATTGTCTACGCTGCGACGCATCTCGACGGTCGTAGGCAAATCGCGTATGATCGTAAAGGTAGGTAAAGCTAAGTTCTTATACAGCGCAGTATCCAGTCCTCAGGACTGCTCAAAGCACTTTACACTTTAGTCCCTGGCAGACCTCTTCAATCGAACACCATCTCGACTTCTCTGGGACGAATATCCACCACTGTCTATCGCATACAGCTGGGTGAACTGAAGCAATGTAGAATAAACGAACTTGCCCAAGGTTCGACACCGCCGCACTGGATTCGAACCCACGTTCTCTCAGTTGAGAGCCCTGAGCTTTTAAAGCTGCGCTACTGCGCTCTACATAAGCTAGTGACTGGCCTACGACTGACCGCCGCACACCGGTTAGCTGTGACGCAACGAAGGGCAAATTGCCGTTAGAAACTATGTATTTGTTATGGTAATTACCAACAAATCAAGTCGAAAATATAGGCGTACATTTGTCTTGGTAAATTAGGCATAGTACAAATTAAAACAAATACATCACAATTATAATTGCAATTTTTAAGTTGATAATGTCGATTATGATTACCATATGTGTCCTTTGTAAATAAATGTTGCTCGAACAACTTTATTATTTGCAATATTTTTAGAAGACGACTGTGCCAATACTGTTCATTGCAATACAATTTAGTACCGCTCATTGATTAAACGAAGTCATACCATTGAGAGTGGTGTGCATCGAGTTTTAACCAACTTTGAAGGCGTGATGCAGAGCCTGTTACAGAGTCGATTGTACACGATTACAATAGAGTGTCGTAGGAGGTCTATATAGCGTGCATGAGAGGAATGAAGACGGACAACTGTACAGTTTCCGAGAATCACATCGAAGAAGTTAATTATGCCTTCGACCGATATTGGACCAGTCGGGGTGTCCTATGTTGGACCACTGGTCCAATGTAAAACACCCGTGGTCCACTATACGTACCATCCCATGCAACACACATGATATATGAAAATGTGTCATACTGAAGTTTCTGCATGTGTATATTAGACTCCTACTTATGGCCCGGGACCTTGTTGAGTAACAGGGGAGGCCTACATTTTTAATCACGGGGTATATTATTTTCTGAAATGTTCACTTTGTTTGACAGTTTTGCTGGAATATGCGGGAAACTAAAAAACAAATAATATTTGTTTCTTCAAAACGCCTCATTATTTTATTGATAATCACCACACCTTGCTTAAAGTTTGATAGACATGGCTATTATTTTCACAGACAAGCAATAATGTGAAACTGCCTCTTATTATGTTATCAATGGTCAATAATTGCATATGTGGCACGTATACTTAACCCGTAGCAAGCATCATAAGTCGATCACGCTCATTTGGGCAAAAACATCCCGTATTCAAACCTAGCCCCTCCTGCCAGAACGACCAAAACTAAAACATGGTTTATTTAGTTTTAGATACAAAATACTATTATTATTATATTATATCAATGACATACTTGGGAATGTCGCATCTGTTTGATTGATTTAGGCTACAAATTATATTTTCCAGAGACAAAACGGAAAGTGGACCCAAGAGGAACTGGATAGAGCGGTCATGTCATTCAGAAATGGAGACGCCGGCCTCAACGCAACTAGCAAGACCTAGGGGGTTCCGAAGGCTACCCTGAAGCGGCACCTAAACAACAAAAACAAAATCGCTAATGGTCCAAGAAAGTATTTTGGTCGCCCTTGCACTCTGCCGCCAGAGTTGGAGAACATGCTGGTGGAGCATGTTTTAAAACTGGAGAATATGCTGATTGGTATGACCAGGAAAGAGTTGATGGATATGTCATATCAGTTGGCTGAAGCGAATGGGATAAGGCATTGCTTTAACACTTAAAAACAAGCAGCTAGCAGACATTGGTACCGTGATTTTATGAGGAGACACCCTGAACTCTCCCTCCGTCAAGCCGAGGCAACTTCTATTACGAGAGCCAAAGGGTTTAATCGTGAGAGTGTGCATGAGTTCTACGATAAACTAGAAACTTTGGTTGACACGTACTGATTCGATGCTACAAACATCTTTAACGTGGATGAATCGGGTATAACAACTGTGCAGAAGCCTGGCCGGGTCTTTGAGAAAATAGGGAAAAGGCAAATCGGATCTCTTACTAGTGGTGAGAGAGGCTTTACTACAACAGTGGTGTGCAGCATGACTGCAGGGGCAACTATGTTCCACCAATGATAATTTTCAGGCGTAAACGCATTATAGAATCACTGGAAGCGTCAAAGTGAATAATGAATCAGGCTGGATGAACAAGGAACTCTTCGTCGTCTGGCTGAAGAACTTTGTATCTCATGTTGGCTGCACCAAAGACAAACATGTTCTGTTGATTTTTGATGGTCATTCGTCACACACGAAAAATACTGAAGCAATCCATTACGCCCGGGACCATGGAGTCGTCATATTATATATTCCTCCACACACAACGCACCGTCTCCAACCCCTTGATCGGGTTTTCTATAAACCTGTGATGACCTATTACAATGTGGAATGTGACACTTGGCTGAGGACCAAACAAACTACAGTCACCATCTCCTCAGTCTGTCGTATCTTCGGAAGGGCATACGTACGCTCTGTTTCCATGGTAACTGCTGCCAATGGTTTCAAGTGCACAGGCATTTGGCCTTGTGATCGGAACATATAGACTGATGCAGATTTCGCCGCGGCTGGAAGGTTCAAGTTGTCCTATTCGGAAACTGGTATAGATGTTCCATCGAATTCTGCCTGAGATGCCACTGTGCAGAATGACAATTCGTCAAATACAACAACCTCGTCCGCGAGCGAGCAACAGTCCAACAACCGAAGCCTGTCCACGTGCGACCGACAGTCCAATGATCCATGTCCGCCCACAAACAAGTAACAGCTCAATGAGCTGAGCTCATCCACAAGCACCAGGCAGAATAATTTCAGGCATGTCACAACCAACCCATGCCCATCAGTGAGAGATCAACAGTCTAACAAACCTAGCCTGTCCGCGAATGAGCAACAACAGTATAATGACCCAAGCCCGTCTACAAGCGAGCAACAATCCAACAACCAAAAGCTGTCCACGAGAGAGCAACAGTCCAATGATCCATGCCCATCCACAAGCAGCAGACAGAGTGGTTTCAGGTGTGTCGCAACCAATGCAGATGGACGTTGTTTCTTCCGAGTCGTTGTTATTTGTCAAGATCTCGATATGCAGCATGCAGAAAGAGACAACGATGGCAATTTAAAGGACCTGCGAATGAGAATGCGAGAAATGACTTCCGCTGATGCGCTACAATCCAACACGATTGTACATATGCTAGACAACGTTGGCCTTTATGAAAACATTGATGAGAGGAAGGTGAACGCAGATCTACCTCAGAGACTGTGCTATGCATCTATCGAGGACAGAATCGCATCAATGGCGAATCCCAGTGAAATTATTGGGGATATAGAGATCGTTGCAACGGCACGCTGTCTACAACGACCAGTGCATGTCTGCGTTGGAGAGAGTGTACTTGAATTTGAGACGGAATTTCAGGAGTCTGGTGCAATTATGCTCAAATACATAAATCTGAGTGAAGAAGCTGGTCATTGTGAAGCATTAGTCCCAATCACGGGACAGCTTACTGATCAACCAGAGCTGGTTAGAAAGGTCACCACTCCTGCAATCATGTCTCCCATCCCAAAACCAGCGATTTCTAGGGTCAAGAGAAGAACCACCAAGTCGGAAATCATAAACTCCAGTCCCTATAAAAAACTTTAACAACAAAAGTCAAAAGGCACAAAAGTAGGCATAACTCAACAGTTGGCAAAACAAATAGAAAGACAACAGATCCAATTAAGAAAAAAAAGAAAAAAACGGCAGCTTTCTCCTACCAGCCAAAACGAAAAAAGTGGTCAATGTGACAACGAATCTTGGTAATTTGTACTGTGTAACGAACAACGAAAAGAAACCATGGTGAAATGTGTACACTGTGGGATATGGATACATATGAATTGTGCTGGTGGCCTGCCCTATAACTATCGATGTGACATGTGTCAGTAAAAGATCGTATTCCTAATTTGGTGATCAGGGACCATCAATTACCGACTGGTATCTTTTTGTCATTATTAGACACTCTACTGGCCATTATTCCGTTGGTTTGTTCGTTTATCCGTGACAGACTCTATCATGGCAATCACTTCGTTGGCGTATTCTTCTATTCGTGACAACATATAATAGTTTGTTCTCAGTTCATAATTAAATTGTGTCAAATCTATTTGGCGTTTAGTCGTCACATGTCATTTGTATGCTCATTGGAACGCCGTAGTTTTCGTGATTTATGCATTAAGCGACTATCTTCTTATAAGTCTGAAGTGGGTGCTGAACCTTGGTTTCTTTCAAAGCATCAAGACAGTTGACGTATATCGAACCAGAAGCACCTATATTGGACCACCTGGTCCAATATCAGGACCACTGTAGTCCAATATATGTCATCCGTTACCAATTACGAAAAACACTTTTTTACATTTTGTGGAAAAAAATAACAAATGCATTGACCCTATTTCCTGCTTGCACACAGAGCTTGTAGTAACTCGTGGCCTGATCCTTGATAATCCTCGATATCACGTACAGGAATGGAGAAAGATTGCTCGGAAGTTAGGTGTTCAATATCGGTGCACTTTCCCAACGCAATTAACGAGTGAAAACAATCGATATGGCTATAACAGAGGGTTGTCTTTCTCAAGACAAACGCACAGACGGTGCTTGTTTAATAAATCCTTCATATGCTTGAGCGTGTTGACAAGACGACATGCTGATATGGACATTGCGCGTCTTCAGGTTCAACAGCAGTCACGTGGGCACGGAAGCTCGCAGGCCAGGTTAAGAAAATGGTGGGGAGGCGATCAAGTGGCGCCACGATGCGTAATTTTGGTGACCCTCTTCGAGTGACAAATGTTCGGGTTTTGATCGATGCAAGTGTATATTTTATAAGGAAGTGTATACGCATGTAGGACGCATGTGACGAAGTTTGGCGGCTCTATGTCGTCGTTTTGATGGTTAGGTGAGAAAGTAAAAGATCGTCCTCATCCCCCTCTCCTGTTATTTTATGGGTCACTTTCACTTCTGGTCTCATCACAGGGAAATGGGAAAACAGCCTTTTATTGGTTAGTCTACTGACTTTTTCTACAACCGAAACTCTTATGCGAGTGCGAAACACCAAAAGGTGTGGTTTGCTTCCACTTAATTAAATGGTGCTATTGGGAATCTTCATTGTGAACATAGAACATAAATAAATACAGTAGATCCACACAAATTATATATAACGGGCGCTGCGTGTGATTTCAACCAGGGTAGGGGGCAATTGAAATAGGTGCGGTAACACAGCCCTGAAGACTATATAAATACTATTCATGGTTTACAATCAGCATGTTGCATTGTGGAGTAGCACAGGGGTAAGACCTCCAGACTCTCGACTGAGAAAATGCGGGTTCGAATCCAGTGCGGCGGTGTTGAACCTTGGGCAAGTTCGTTTACTCTACATTGCTTCAGTTCATTCAGCTGTATGAATGAGTACCTGGCTATGGACAGTAGTGGATATTTGTGTACGAATAGTCTTCGTGCATTAATTGCAGCGTGGCTGAATGCTTCCCAGAGAAGTCAAAATGGTGTTTGATTGAACAGGTCTGCCAGGGAGTAAAGTGTAAAGCGCTTTGAGCAGTCCTGAGGACTGGATACTGCGCTATATTAGAACTTACCTTTTGCATTGTGGTCACATATTTTGCAGACTATGACTTATTTGTTGAAATAAAACATTTCATTGTCACAGACACATAATAATATTGACACAATAATAAACAGTTCAAGTCCATTATAACGTGACTTATCGAGTAGTTTTTATTCAAACATAATTTCTGTAGTGCATACAACATACAGGAGCTAGCTGTTAACATGACGACATCGATCTACCACTAGTGGCCGTGAAAGACAACGCTGCGGCCCACACGCTGTTTGATGTAGATTTGCCTAACTCGCTGCAGTGGCAAAGACACGCATAACAATGTGGTGTGATGTCACAACAAACATTCTGACCAATGAGTGGTATTTACCAAAACACCATGCTGGGCTTAAAGTAAAACAAATATACATGAACGATTCTGAAGTATGTACACTTCAAGTTACCTCATTATGGTACAACTAACTGCATATACTTTAAAAATAGTCTAAGTTAATTAAACTACCATAACATTGATCACTTGTTAAATGGAATGGTGACATTGACCTTCAATGAATTCTGGACCACAGTACACCGCTGAGCAAATACCAAATGTGACTCGTACACATGTTGTACCATCACGTACACACAGTAGAGCAATCAAGTGAGACAATGGGTGTATGGTCAACGTAATTATACAAATAAATAACGATGTTTACAGATATGAAATTATACCATATACATCATACACATAGAGAACATATAATGCTAAATAATACAAACAATTATTACCATATATACCCGGTACTAAAACATCTCATTTTCCTTGTAACATCGCAAATATTGATTGTGACATATTCTGCTAATAGAGAAATTAATAGCTTGTTAACATCGCTTCTCAATTACAGTATTTTTTAATATACATAAAAAAAACTGTTCTAAACATTCCAAAGCAATGACGTTTTATGTTAAAATTTAACCGGTTATACAAATGTTGGAGTATGCGTATTTTAGTAGCTGCATATTTACCATAAATTAGCAACATCTGCCATAGATAGTAACCTCACATGGTAAAGGTGAATGACACATGAAGACATAACACAGCAAAGCAATAACGCACGAGACACAATAAATAGGCAGTTCAACAAAAAATCTCTTTCGTTCTACGCAATGATTTTTTCAACACAGACTAACTTAAACCTAAGAACATAATCATCCCCCTAATGCATCCTTCAATGTTAAAACAGCAAGTGAAACACAGCTGTCATCAAATCGATGACATTTAGCATAAATTGGATCAAATTTCAAAAAAGAAAACAACATGGATAATGTTCAGCCTAACACGATCCAACAGTGAATGAGATAAGTGACCAGAAATACACCACCAAAACACAAGTTAAAACAAACCACTACACAGGTGCATGTGAAAAAATTAGCTCTGCACAGACTGGCTTTCTGCACACGATGCAGGATCCAGCTGGCAGGTTTTGTTGAAGTGCCTACAATATAATGTCAAATAAAGTCATATCAGAATGAAACTTTTATATACAGAACACGTTTTTATCTAGCGCTAATGATAACTTAAACATCTAAACAAAATAACTACAAAAGCATAACTGACCTTTCTTTCCCATGAGCATTCATTAAGAGACAGCTAATTTACTGCCATGATAATTATGTAGAATTAAATATATGTCGATGACGACTGTGTTTGGCTTTGTACATTCAGACACGTCAATCATACTACACTGTATATACATCAAACGCAACAGTATCAAATAATAACAGTATTGTCTAAGTATACAATCAAATTGCTAGGCTAAGAATAAGGAATACAATATACTAACAGTAAGAAATAAACTAAAATACACTCGGCAAAATTACCTTCCATAACATATATATATATATATATTTATGACAAAAAAGCATAAGCAGAAAGGTCAATTGCAAGTGTGATTAGACGTAAATAAGTGACGTAATGGAGGTAAGTCTCGAGCAGGCGCCGCAGTGTCACGGTCAGTTGTGTTGACCAGACTAACAACAGAAGATAACACTTTACTGATTTATGTAGTTAACCCGGTAACCCATTGACTGCTATATGTATAAACGTGTGCACGCACGCATCACTCGTGCACACATGCGAATATGAAGACAATCCAAGTTGACTCCTTCATATAAAAATATTGATAACAAAAACATGTTTCTATAATTTAGATTAAATATATCATAGATTAATATGACTCTACCACGTAAACTAATATTAATATTTGACAAGAACAGTCCATGTTGTTTGAGATATATAAAACACACTTTCTGGTCTGTTTTGACAGTTGTTGTTGACAAAGAGTGGACGATTTAGATACAATGTTTCTTTGTTTGAGCTGTGCTGACTTGGACTGATGCTACAATGTGATACATTTAAGGCCTGACCTTGGGTCAATCCCTTGTATACAACATGAGGGGTAAACATCATCGTTACCCAGTTTATAACGCCACAACTTAACTAACGACTGTATAAATAAACACAGATACACAATACGGGGACATTTGTCACATCCAGCAACACAATTTAACGGCGTTTTCGGGAATCGAACCCTTTCTAGGGCCTTCAGACCCATAAAGTCACTGCCCTGGTATGACATCGGTGTATCGCAGGTTATAACCCGGAGCAACAAGGGTCGGGTTCTCTTTGACACAGCAGGGTAAACCAGGACAAGGAGGGTGAATGACCAGGACTGAGTTAATTGATCTACTTACCAGCCATACTCTGTCACCAAACTGGTCCTCCAGATGACAGCAGGTGTCACGTGACAGAGAACAGCTGTAGAGACTGGAACATAATTAATGACTGTTGTTGATTACACTCATTACAAGGCAAAATTACAACAACACTAACTTTACGACCACAACTTCCGGTGTAATTATTTACCACCAATTACACGTGGATTCGTAAAGAAATGTGGGCTTTGTAATTGTAACTTGACCAAGAAACAGATCCACTTTTGTTGATCTTCTAAAAGACGACAAATTAGCTGTGCACCTGTCAAAGTTTGTCACGTAGGTGTGTTTAGTTTAGTGACACATGAACTGACACATGTGTCGTGTCAATGTCAACACACATATATAAAAGGGCTTACTTACATGAGGGTTAACCCCCTCCGTGCCCTCAGCATCTCTGTCACATGACCACCTACAGACGATGTCAACTTTCCGTAACTTGTCTCAACATCTGTAAATTGTAAACAAACCTTTGAGTTATAATTTGTCTTCAAAACTTTGTTTATTTCGGTGGCTGTAAAAGTTAATTACAAGTTTGAGATCGACGCAAACATCAAAACTAAAACGAGTCATATAAAATGTCACTAAAGACAATAAACTGATTTGATGCGTCGAGTCCAATAGCAACCACCCCAATCTTCCTATGTCAAGATCCGAGATATATGGGAAACATGCTGAACCCCTGAGGAATCTCCCGGATTTCAACAAAAAAGTTGGCAGGTATAAATTATATATTTTCTTTGTCATGTTGTAAGAACTTCTAGGGTCAGGTATGTTTAAGGTGTCAGACGAGTATCCAAAAATAAAAATAAATTATTCTGGTACGATTTAACCATGGGAGTAGAATATCATCTTTAGACACATCTGCCTGATTCACAGTGTAAACATTGTTGTCTGTTTATTGCTCTCACACAGACTGGATTATTTACACTTGTCTTTGACGTGAATAATACAGACGGCGTATTGCACCCAACAATGTAATCCACTTACTTGAACATGTAGTGCCATCAAACATATAACCGTACGAGCATGTCGTACATTGATCAGCAGTGGTGCAGGAATCACAGATGTCAGCACAAGCTGGAAGCAGAAGAACTTGGCATTACACCCAGAATTGTATGTGGTTCACAGAAACACTGCGACGTCTCAGCAGCATTCGGATCCACAGCGACATACAGCAAGAATGCAAGGCAACCGGATAACATTTACATGTTTCCGCTGTACAGCTAGTCTTTGTTCTCCAATGTAGAATATATTAAATGTGTGATATAGATTTGAATATGCTTTTGCAGCACAGCATTTGAATTTTTTTTGAGTGCTTTGTGCTATTCCACTAATAATGCAGTTGTTTGTATTGGACTCCCCACGATAATTTAGTGTAGGGAAGGACATCACTGCAAACTCAACAAACCATTTTGTCTAGTGGTGTTGCACCACCAGCACAACGTACAAATAACCAATGTTGAAGTTGAACGTGTATTAATATCAAACACTGTAGAATGCAATACATACCTTTACATGTCTTTGAAGTACTGTCAGAAACTAAGGGTGACTTGCAAGAGTCATTGTCACACATGTTTGCCACAGAACACTTGGAGCAGTCAGCCACACATTCTACAACAAGCAAATAAACATCAGTTGAGCAGTCACAACAAGGAACAGTAGATGACATGGTCTCTCAAGACAGACATCAGCCAGAGGGAGAGCGAGGGAGAGCGAGGGAGAGAGAGGAAGAGGGAGGCAGAGGGAGGTGGAGAAACAGAGGTGGAGAGAGAGCGCGAGGGGGAGAGAGAGAGGAGGGGAGAGAGGGGAGAGAGAGAGGGATGGAGAATGATGGAGAGGAAGAGAGACAGACATACATAACATATTACATTCACATATTGCAGACATTTCATTACCATCTTTCTGGTAGATGTTTAATGATCATTCCACCTCGATCCAAGAAGTCTCGCGGGACTAACCCTACCCTGTCGCCCCCTTACGCTAACATATCATAACAACATATGACACATTATTGTCAACTTTTGTGTAGTGGACTGCATGGAACAGTACACAAGCCTTAGAGAAACGATGTTCTCGCTGACTGCAGATCCGTAGTCCTTCGCTCAGTTCACATGCAGTGCATTGAGCGAATTGATGTGCACATCAGCCAGACCTGGGGCGGAAGTACTCCGTACTCGTGTACTCGAGTACATTTTTGAAGTACGAGTACGAGTACTCATAAAACTTATGGGTCATGTACTCATACTCGTACTCATTGTACTCAGATTTTACGAGTACATTACGAGTACATCTGAGTACTTTCTCAATATATACTGGGAACAATTAATTTATTTGCAGTTATAAAATCAAACTTTCCTGAAATATTTAAATGCTCAACTATTTTTTTAAATACTTTGTTATTTCACATAGAATGCCACCTTGCCATCCCTACACATAATACATCCTCATTCTCTGATAGCCATGAGTCCATGACTATGATACCCTAACATGGCAACAGGCAGCATCTTTCCCCAGTCAGAAACACCCTGTTAAGCAAACAATAATTGTAGGCTATCAGTTCAGGCCATAAAACTGTTTAATCAAGCCACCAGGATGTCCATAAAGAGCCAACTACTAGTAGCAGTTAACCCACCTGTTAGACAGGGAATGCATTTAATGTAGTCTGGAGATCATGCCACTTGGCACTGGCAGACAGTGCTAACTGCTAAGAACAAGAACTGCCAGTCTTCCTCTGTAGAAGTAAGGTGGCTCAAGTCAGACTTCACCCTACACTAATATAATCTGGTGCCAACTTAGTGTGACACCAGTGAAGCCATGTGGCATGATAGTCTAGGTCAGAGAGAACACACACTGAGGGAGCAGAGATAAGAGAAATGCTAAACAAAGACATGTAGCCAGTGGGATGCCAGGTAACAAATCCTCCTGTTGGTTGCTTTGTTTTACATGCTTAACCTGGAGACAACCAGCAAAGTTCAATGATTGGCTGGGGGTATCCACTGGTCAGTCTCTTTTACCCACTCATTTGTGATCATTAAAGACAGATATCAACTTGATTGGCTAAGTTTTTTTCTCAAATGTCAATCGTACTTTATGATTGGTTTACGTGTGCCTAGTTGGTCGGTGACTCAATATTGCCCCTAGATATATCATGACAGTGATACCACATGCCTACATTGCAGAGAGATCTACTACATTGTCGATTAAGTTAATTGGAGTATTGTTTGTTCAACTTTGTTGCAAGAGCTGAAGTATAAAACTAGTATTAGTAGCATGTCGACTGTACTTAGCCATTTTTTGATACCACCTAACTCCACAGGGAATGTGTTAGGGAAATGCAAATACTGTAAGATCGAGATAAAAGGCCACATGAAAATAATTTTGCAATACGTTATTATTTAATATTTATATTTACAAAAATGTACTTGTAATCGTACTCGTGAGAATGTACTCATACTCGTACTCAGCTTTTAGTAATGTACTCGTACTCGTCCATCGTCAAAGTACTCGTACTCGTACTTGTACTCGTACTCATGAAAATGTACTCGGCCCCAGGTCTGACATCAGCAAGACATGTGGTTCTGCAACTGTCAACAATGCAAGGCATCAACGCTTCTCCAATGGCAGTCGTCAATGACCCAGGCCGCCCTCTATGATCAAGAAGTACTTGTTTCAAACCTCTTTCATCTGGAAGCAGTCAACCGCTAGCAACCAGGCAAACAACGCTGTGTTTGGTCAATAGGGATGGTAACAGGATGAGCACAGCAACCAATGGCTTCCTTTCTGGTCCACTCTCGCTGTCGCAAGTATGGCTTGTGCCCTCCTCCTACATGGTGGATGCAAGAAACGTGCAAGGGCAATTGAAAGAACTGCAGGGCAGGCCTTCATTGCACGGCATTGTGCAATAGCGAGGGTGGCTGCCTAAACAATGATGGCAAAGATGCTAACTATTGAACCTCTACTAATGGATAGATGGATGGTCGGATGATGGATGATACTGTTTAGGTAGATTCATTGTATGTTTCGTTTCGACCCATTGATGGAATGATTCTGAACTATAAAAAAATTATATGTTCACAATAACGGTTGAACAAATATCAGTGAATTTGTGGATCTAATTGACATATCATTGGATCATTCCCATGTCAAATCAATCACTTTTAGGCCATTTTTGCATCACCCGACTCCAATTTTGATTAAATTTAGCACAGTTGTTGGCGCACATGAGAATATCCAAATGATTTTTTTTTAAATCTAGGTCAAGTATTATTTATGATATAAGTCACTGAACTTTGACCTGAATCGCATACTGAATGTCACAATAATGCCCATAACTCTGCTGTTAACAAAAGCTAGAAAAGCAAGCAATACATAATTGGAAAGCCAATAAACAAGCGCACATAGGTATAACATAAATAAAAATATAATAATTTGACTTTTGACCTCAGATACCCAAAAACGTGCCCTCCGATTTTTTTTTTAATTTGTTATACAGTATCCTATACTATTGCAGAAGTATCCATGAAAATATTAGAGTGGGCAAATAATAATGTTCAGCGATACATTAAATTGAGTACACCCGGTTATGACAAATTGTACCAGGATGGCACAGGATAACTCACTTCAAAGATACAGTACTACCTCTGCTGTGTAAATCCAAATATATATGCTTACTAATTATACAATTGTTATTCAATACACCAGGGATTATTGTTATGCAATAAGCCACCAGAGGGACTAGATCATGCACATGTACATGTCTCCTATGTCTGTAATTTTATGCGATTGGTGGCATATAGAGCAACATTCAAACATTACAAATGAACAAATTTGATAGCATATTACATATGGTAACCATTACAAATTGAATTGTATTGACAATTGCTCAGCTTCATGTGTGATGATTGCAGTTTCATTTGACTGAGAGATAATATATGAGACTCATGCATATTCATTGCACATGTGCGTGATACTACAGAAACTGCTATGAAATAACTATTTAGTCAGCCTGTAACCATCAAGTCTACTAGTGACGGTGTACTGATCCACTAAAATAGCACCCGAACAAAACTTGCGAAATGTTTCTGCAGAACTGGTTTCAAGAAACTAACATTGGGTTTGACCACACAACATTAGCTGTGCAGACAATGATGTGAAAAGCTGGAATCACATATACTGATCAAGAAAGAACAGTTTTTGAAGAGCATGAACTGTCAATACTCAATGAATCATTGGATATTTTTGGTGAATCCCCACTCTCAAAATGAAAGTTAGGCCAGGAATCCTATTCTGCAAGAAAGGTGCAAAAAATTAACAGCAGTGGTGAAGAAGGTAAAATTAGTTGCATCTGAGAAATGTTTTGAACATGAGAAAACAGCTACTTCCGGTGAGAAAGACTGGTGAAATGATGGCACAGTTAAAGGACAATTTCCGGAAAACAGACAAGAGAAGCGAAAAGATCAAATTATTGACCGTGATCCCAAAAAGTTGGAGCATCCGGAAAACAGCAACACTCTTCAACACATCATACCTCATTTAGTCATTGCAAACAGAGAAAACATTTAGTGAAAGAGAAAGGCATCATGAGTGATCCAGATCCCAAACCAGGAAAAAGCCTGTCCTCTGAAACCATCCAGTTTGTGGAAGCATTCTATTCTATTCTATGAGAGAAAAGACTTTGTCTCTATCTGTGTTCATGGTGAACGAGTCCATAAGCAAAAGCAACTAGTTCTTTGTAACTTTGCATTTGCACAATTCATCAGAATGGACAAAATTAATGATGGTTGGTGCAAAACTCAGCAAACTTACCAAAAATTATCACATCCCACTTGTTCACTACAACCATTGTCTTTCACAACTACGATGTAATCCACCAAGTCACGAATGCTTTCTACAAAAATGTGTGATGACTCAGGTAATTTGAATGAATGACTACGAATTACATTTGACAGCCAGGTAATCAAGGAAATTAATTTTTTTAAATGGATAACTACTGATCGATCAACACTACCAACCATGAAACTCAGTGCAGATGAATAGATCCATGAATTCTGCACCCAACTTGAAATCTTGCTGTGGCACGATTTCATAAGCAGACAGCAGGCACAATCGTTCCCTTGGAATAATGCACAGGCAACATTGCACCCATTTGTTTGCTACTATTGTGAAGCTGGTAATGACTGTGTCACATATTAGTTATGTTGTCATTTCTGACTGTAACATACATGATACCATTACTGTGCACCTGTTCCAGAAAAACCTCATCAGCAGCTCTTTGAATTTGCACCAGCTCATTTTCCTGCTATAAAATTCTACTTTTCGACCACAGAAGAGTACTACGAAGAAACAACTCTTCTTGCAAGCCGTATGCAGAGCGAAAACAATAGCAGGAACACGGAAGCCACACTTCGTCAAGCAATTATCACTTAATGATTTAGAAGTAGCAATATATTTTACATGTTCCATAAGAAGAAAAGAGATTGTGACAGCCCAGTGTGATCGTCTCAGTCTCGTGGATATCAAAGAGTATCTGATGGCCATCTATGATGGAAACTGGTGGGTGGCATATGTAATGGATGTTATTCCAGCTGATAAAGAGGCTGAACTGAACTTCCTTCACCCATATGGACCATCTCCATCATATTGCTACCCACGACACAGTGACACTCTTCATGTTCATATGGGTGATATACCAACGCATATTCACCTGACAACCGACACTGGTTGGACCTACAAACTATCCAGAGGACACAAACAAAGTATATGAGGCCCTGCAAAGAATTTGAATACATGTTAAGAGAGAGACTACAGCCTTTAGGAGCTTGTTAAGTGATCTAAAAAAGGGAACTAATAAAATTCAATTTTGCATCCACTGATCTATAGATCAAAGGTAAGTCACCCAGGTGTACTCAATTTAATATATCTCTGAACATCAGTATTATTTGCCCAGTGTAATAGTTTCAGGAACTCTTCTGCAATAGTATAGGATACTGTAAAACATTTAAAAAATGGGAGGATACAATTTTTGGGTATCTGAGATTAAAGGTGAAATTATAAAAAGTATGTTATTTTTATTTACATATTTTTATTTTACAATACCTATGTGTGCCTGTTTATTGGCTTTCGAATTATGTATTACATGTACTTCCTTTTCTAGCTTTATTAACAGCAGATTTATGGGAATCAATGTAACTGTCAGTATGTGAATTGGTTCAAAGTTCAGTGACCAATATCTTCAATAATATACTTGACCTAGATTTAAAAAAAAAATTATTTTGATATTCTTGTGTTAAATTTCATAAAAATTGGAGTCGGGCATTGTTTTGAGTGATTGATTTGACATGGAATGACCCCACTGGTATTTCTAGAATAATAGTACAGTGTATCATTACTATGGACTGGGCTGCATTCCCAGTTGTACATAATCAGAAGTTTCTATAATAAATGATGACATTGATCTTGACCTTCATTATATGACCACCATTTTGCAGCTCTTTGAATGTGCATCAGCCCATATTCCTGTATTAAATTCTACTTTTTGACCACAGAAGAGTACTACGAAGAAACAACTCTTCTTGTAAGCCCTATGCAGAGTGAAAACAATAGAAGGAACACAGAAGCTACACTTCTTTAAGCAATTGTCACTTAATCTCTTGAAAGTAGCAATATATTTCACATGTTCCATAAGAAGAAATGAGATTGTGACAGCCCAGAGTGATGGTCTCAGTCTTGTGGATATCAAAGAGTATCTGACGGCCATCTATAATGGAAACTGGTGGGTGGCATATGTAATGGATATTATCCAAGCTGATGAAGAGGCTGACCTGAACTTCCTTCACCCACATCAACCATCACCACGACACAGTATCCAGAGGACACAGAAAAAGTATATGAGGCCCTGCAAAGAATTTGAATATGTTAAGAGAGAGACTACAGCCTGTGAGTATATACTCATTTCATTATAGCTGCACCGGCTATCATGTCAGTTGATTTCTTTATTTCTTTCTTCATAGAACATTAGTAGGTGTCAGTATGAACATGTGTACTATTATAAAAACCAAGGCACCATCACCATATGTCACCAATCAGTCCTTTAAAAGCTAGTATTTTTAGTGTGTCTGTGGAAAGTCCCTTCAGATTCTTGGAAACTGACTATGTTTCCATAGTGCAGATCAAGTGTGCGTCATCCCAGTTCAAACATAAATCCATGAATGCAGATCATAATAGTCTGGTTATTCTCATGCCACTATGCTGTTGTATTATAACTACCTAAATATGTCACCCTGTCAAATCACAAAAAACTGGCCTTAGTTTTGTTTATTCTCCAGATAATCTCATGTGCCATTTGCAATGACATGTGACTGACCCCAGCAGGTGTCAATCAACCTTGTCTACTGCAACAACTTCAACACATGGCCCTTCGTAACACAATATCATGAGACAACTTGGTGGGAAAACCTTGGGGGGAAATCTCAGTAAAAAAAGTGTCTGTCAAATTGTGTTGAAATAAGCCACATGCCAGTAAAAAGTCACATTTCTAAGAAAAAAACAAGCATCTGGTGACAGTTGTATTATTGGTAACAACCAGGAAGTATTACTTAATGTAACTTTTTTTATAAAAACTACAATACTTACAAAGCCATAACTTGGCATAAGACTCAGCTTGTGTTTACCCAAAATTGCACTGGATGGTTTTATGTTTGGTGAAGGGGTCGTGCCAAAAATGCAGTATGGATTTTTGCTGTCTTTCAACATTGTAGCAAAATGTTTATGAAGCCGTATCAAACTGAATATGCATTTGTTTACAAAAAACCCATTGGAATGTAAATAACATGTTTGTACTTACAACCATACAAATTTTTTCTTTTGCGGAGTTTCTCAAAATGAAATAAAATGCCATTTTAATGTGATTTTTTACATATTTTTTAATTATCTTTAAACACATTTAAATATATCTAAACAACATAAAAAATATATTATTTTTGGTCTGGAGTATTGTATATAAACTCTAAGAAAAAATGGTTAGCTTATCTTCAAAACTTGTATTAGAAATTATTAATTTAAAAGAAGCATATAATAGCCGATGCAGCCACCTTAAGTGATCTGAAAAAGGTGAACTAATGAAATTCAATGTTGCATCCACTGTTGTATAAACCAAAGGTAAGTCACCCAGCTGTATTCAATTTAATGTATCTCTGAACATTATTATTTGCCCACTCTAATATTTTCAGGAACTCTTCTGCAATAGTATAGGATACTGTACAAAAATCACAAAAATCGGAGGATACATTTTTCGGGTATCTGAGGTCAAAGGTCAAATGATGAAAACTATGTTATGTTTATTTACATGACATTTTAAATTTTATTTTATACCTTTGTGTTCCTGTTTATTGTCTTTCCAATGATGTATTACTTGCTTTTTACCTTTATTAACAGCAGAGTTATTGGCATCAATGTAATGGTAGGTATGTGAATCAGGTCAAAGTTCAGTGACCAAGATCTTCAATATAACTTGAGCTACATTTCATATTTTGTTTTACTTTGATATTCTCGTGTGAGCCAACAACTGTGCTAAATTTAATCAAAATTGGAGTATGGCAATGTTTTGAATGATTGATTTGACATGGAATGACCCAGTGGAAAGAAGCAAACATTATACCATTATTTAAAAAAGGTTTGAGAAACAAATCAGACAACTACAAACCAGTGAGTTTAACATAGGTGATTTGCAAAGTATTAGAAAGACTAATTAAAGATCACATGGTGGATTTTCTTGTTAAACATAACTTCATCAACCCATTTCAACATGGGTTTCTAAAAGTGAGGTCATGCTTAACAAATATGTTATGTTTTTGAAAGATCTCACTAAGTGGGTAGACGAGGGATCTCCAGTAGATATCATCTACTTAGATTTTCAGAAAGCTTTCGACAAATCAAAGATCACTGCTTAAACTAAAGGCCCATGGCATAGGAAATGGTATAATTAACTGGATAGAAAAATGGCTGATTGATAGAAGACAGCGGGTACAGATAGGTTGATGGGGAGGCTTCAAACTGGAAATCAGTTTTGAGTAGTGTACCACAGGGATCAGTATAGGGACCTATATTATTCTTAAAATATATATCAACGATTTGAACTTTGAACGATCATGTAACAAGTAAGGTTTTGAAATTTGCGAATGATACAAAAGTGTTTAGAAGGATTAAACGTGATGGCGATAGACAGCATTTACAAGATGATCTTGACAGGTTGATCAAATGGTCTGAAAAGTGGCAAATCAAGTTTGGGAAATGTAAGTGCCTCCACACAGGACATGGGAACGAAGATGTACAATATACAATGTGGGGTTCTGTGCTAAGTACTACAGTAAAAGAAAAAGACTTAGGGTTAACCATTAGTGCTGCTACGAAGGTTTCAGTGCAGGCCTGGGGTAATGGTAATATGTAATAGTAACGATTACAAATAGTGAAGCAATAGTAATAGAAATATGTTCAGCAAAAATTATATGTAATAGTAATAATAATAATAGGAAGCAATGTAATAGTAATTGACATATTACTTTTATATTACAAATGAACATTTCAAATGAATTTCCAGATTACCCCATTTACCCATACTTGGACTTCAAAGGAATCTACACTTTGGAGTAATACTGGCTTCTTTTGAGTTAGACCTGTTCCTACAGCCTAACAAAGACAATGAAGACTGCCAGTCTGCCAATGAATCCATGTACATTTTACATATCATAACTGACTGGACTGTTTATAAAATCTGGTCAGTAGCAGGAGCTGGGGTCATTCAGATGAAGACTTCTCTGAGTCTGGCTGAACCGTCTGTAAGTGTAGTACCTGCCAATACAGAGGGGAATTATAAAGGAAAATGCAAGCATTGTGCTACAGTGATATCAGGATCTTCAAAGACATCATCAAACTTCACAACCCATTTGAAGGTCAATATTATTTTATTTTATTAAACGTAATTCATGTTAAATTTGTTGACACTGTTTGCCATGTTATATTGTGTCATACTAGTGATACTACTAATACTATTGAAGTGGCTTCCTTGTCCACCTGCCATCTAGAGTTAATTCTCTGGGTGGCAATCTTGTTAAATCTTATTAAACTGGTGGAGTTTTGACTGACAGCGTTTTGAATTGTGTTTTACACTACTGTGGGTTTTCACGGATGTTCATTTTGATTGATTAGATTATGACTAACGGGATAATGAGTGATGGGATTTTGACTGATCAAAATGGTTTTGAACTTTGGATTTATGGGGTTTTAACTGCCGTGGGTTTTGACTGATGGTGTTTTGAGTGATAACATAAGTTTTGGATGCACTTTTACTTATGATGGGATTTTGGGTGATGGGGATTTTGACAGAGATTAAGGGGGTTCCCCATGCAACCAGCTAACCACAACTTACACAAATAATTCACACACACATTATCATGCACATATACAGACATACTGTGTGCAAGCACAGTACTTACAATCATTCATTTCTTACCTGATGCAGACGTGACCGTGAGAGGTAATCCAACATTCCGACATCACAACTCCGCACGGGAATACCCCGTTCTGTTGCCAGGGACAACAGTTCAACTACTAAGGGTTTATCCAACTCCCTTAGACTGTCCTTCATAAACAGCTGATGACATTCGCACCTCCCTTGTTGAAGAGCCAGCAGAATCGGGTAGATTCCAAAAAGAACTTCACCTTCGACTTGTGGTCTTCTTGACCAATCCCTGAAATCATTTGGTCAGAATACTAATTAGTAATATGCAAGTGGGCTTTAAAGTTAAAACTAAAGAATAGCAAATGACGAGGGTCTGAATTTATAATTAAGATATATTCAAAAGGTTTGGTTTTATTATATTTCAATTGTAATTAACAACATTCCACATCCAAATGCTTCACATTAACTTTATCAGTGGGTGGCTCTCACATTAGCGGCATATTTGTAAAATAAAGAGTAACATTTGTAAACCTAATGCTGGGCATACACTGCTAAACTTTTGTTGGGTGTCGTCTATTTGATCAATAAGAAACCATGACGTCTCTGTCAAGATTGTGATTTTAAGAACTTAACATAGGTTGGTAGCATCTGTGAAAGACTGCATTTAGGGTTACAATGTAAAGCTATGGTTGGCTGACTGGTGTTATAGGGTTGCCCTGTAAGGCCATTGATGGCTATCCAGTGGTTATGCAATACTGTGAAGGAACTGGAGTGCTGACCTAAGGTCAGATTTTGTTCACTACAACTATTGTCTTTCACAACTACGATGTAATCCACCAAGTCACGAATGCTTTCTACAAAAATGTCTTGTGACTCAGGTAATTTGAATGAATGACTACGGATTACATTTGACAGCCAGGTAATCAAGGAAATTGAATTTTTTAAATGGATAACTACTGATCGATCAACACTACCAACCATAAAACTCAGTGTAGATGATTTGATCCATGCATTCTGCACTGAGTTTTATGGTTGGTAAATACAGATTTCTTGTGTATAGTGACACTACCACCTGGAATGTATATATGCAAAATTAGAGAAAAAGTTATAGAAGAGTTTTTGAAAAAATAGGCAAAATTTGAAAATGTACCAGTTTTGTGGTCTTTTTTTGGGGGGTCTAATACAGATTTCTTGTGTACAGTGACACTACCACATGAAATATATATGCAAAATTAGAGAAAAAGTTGCTGAACAGTTTTTGAAAAATATGCAAAATGTAATTTGTTTTACCAGTTTTCGTGTCCTTGGATGTCCTAGGGAGCCCTTAGAATGATTCAATCAAATACAGATTTCTCTAGTGGCAGTGCCCTAAGGTAGGTCTATGCAAAATTAGAGAACAAGTTGCTGAACAGTTTCTGAGATACAGCAGCTAACAGCGGACACAGAGTGATGGCAATAGTCCGTTGGACTTTCGGCCCAAAGGACTAATAACGTACTTATTTTTATCTTGTTATTGCCCGAGTTTTTTTAACCCAGAGATATTATGGTACATTTACTACATTGCAAATGAAGACTACTTTGACAACCGTTTTCATCCCAAACATGTGTTCATGTGGGAAATGTAATCCACTTGGTAGATGTTCAAGGGAAAGGGTGCAGAAGTTTCACAGAGTCAAAAAATGACACATAGTTATGCCGGGAAACATGTTTGTGAATTTAAATGTATGCATAGTTCCAACAGGAGCTAAGGCATGCATGAGTTGAAGCTGAAACACAAATATGCAATTGCACATTTTTTATTTTGGTCGATTCTAGTCATACATAATGATATTGACACTTGAAAGTTGAGAAGTCAATTGACTGAAGTGAGCAACACCTTTGCTAATTCCACATCATAACATACTGAGTTGACCACAAAGAGAGGTTTGACTGTGCATGGCTTCAAATCCAGGGTATTCTACAGAAAAAGACAGCAAGAAGAACACAGGCACTAGGCCGAGACAGACTGATTACACTTCTAGACGAGCAAGGTAGAGAAATACAAGACCAAGATATGATCATAGAACAAATAGAGGAATTCTACACAGAGCTATACGACAGTGAACAGAGAACCATAATTCACACTGACCTGAAAAAGGTAGCAGAGATAAGATCATGGGAGGTGGAAGGGGTGCTAAGAGATATGAAGAATGGGAAGACATCAGGCAATGACCATGTAAAATGTTGTTGTTGTTCAGGTTTTATGAGTACATTACAAGTACATCTGAGTACTTTCTTAATGTGTACTGGGGAAAATAAATATATGTGGTTATAAAATGAAACTTTCCTGAAATATTTAAATGTTCAACTTTTTTTAAATACTTTGTTACTTTGTCTGATAGAATACCACCTTACCATCCCATACACATAGTACATCCTCATTCTCTGATAACCATGACTTATGATACCCAAATATGGCAACAGGCAGCATCTTTTCCCAGTCAGAAACACCCTGTTAAGCAAACAATAATTGTAGGTTATCAGTTCAGGCCATAAACATGTTTGTTTAATTAAGCCACCAGGATGACCATAAAGAGCCAATTAGCAGTTAACCCACCCTTTAGACAGGAAATGCCTCTGATGTAGTCTGGAGACCATGCCACTTGACAATGGCTGACAGTGCTAACTGCTAAGAACAAGAACTGACAGTCTTCCTCTGTAGAAGTAAGGTGGTTCAAGTCAGACTACCTCCTACACTAGTATAATTCTGTGCCAACAGCCTGGCTAAAAAGCCCAAAGGGGATGCTGAGCCTGTTATGTGGACATGTGCTAACTCGCTCAACAACAAGTAGTCTACGATCAGAAAATATAAATTGCAAACTTATAATATCAGCAGATTGCTGATTGTAGAGGTGAACGAATACATCAGCAGACCTGCCTACTCCAAAAACTTCCTGTCAGTAATCCATCTTCCCATTTACAGTGATGTTCAGGAATATAGGCTTCCTGTCAGTAATTCAGAACTGTGTCAGATATTGGTCGCCGGGGGGGGGGAGGGGTAGCGAACGGTCGACTCACGTCGATCTCGGCCCTCGTCGATCTCGGCCCTCGTCGATCTCGGCCCATGTTGATTTCGGCCCACGTCGAACTCGGCCCACCTGATTATAGTTGTAAAATAGGTAGTTGTGTTGGGGGATATGTATAAATATATATGTGTGTGCGTATAGAGAATAAACATATCGGCCCACCTATTTCAATGAGATTATTCGCACAGCTTCTACTAAATTAATTGGAAGTGAAACTTAACTGGAAGTTAAAATTGGATATGATTAAAAACCAGTCTAACATATGAACAAATCTAAATTTCACTGAGCTTTAAGTTTGTGTTGTTTGTCTTTGATTTGTATGTGGTGAGAACGTGTGGAGTCGAAAAAGTAATCGGCTTGGTGCTCTTGCATTGTTTCATTGAACAGATTATTTCATGTTATTTGTCTTTGATTGGTGTATATCATAGTGTGGAGGCCATAGTAATCAGCTAGCTGCTCTAACATTGTTTCAGTGAGCAGATGTGGCTGTTGTTTGTCTTTGATTAGTGTGTGGTAACTACTTACATAGTCAGCTGAGGCTTTAGTAATCAGCTTGGTGCTCTTGCATTGTTTCATTGAGCAGATCCTTTCATGTTATTTGTCTTTGATTGGTGTCTCTAAAGAAATTGTGGAGGCCATATTAATCGGCCAGCTGTGTAGCATTGTTACATTGAGCAGATGTATAATGTTGTTTGTCTTTGATTTGTTTGTGGTAACAACATAAGTAGTCAGCTGAGGCATTAGTAATCGGCTTGGTGCTCTTGCGTTGTTTCAATGAATGAGCAGATCATTTCATATTTTTATTTGTGTCTGATAAAAAATGTGGAGGCCGTAGTAATCGGTATGCTATTCAAGCATTATTTCACTGAGCATGTCTTTTTTTGTATAACGGCAAAGCCGTTATAGGTACCTGCTTGTTTACTGCACAGACGCTGTAATGAAAACCTGCACTTTTGTACATCAATGTATATAAAAGTGAAATATTTGACACTCGGAGACTGGTTCCACTTTAAACAAGTTTCATGTAATACAAAAAGACTATTTCATATATGACTATAGGTGATGTTTAGTAAATACGAATTTCCAGTAAATGTAATGCAGTTTGTGTTACATAAAGTTTAAACTATACACTGTTGTTTACTTCACCTTAATAAATAATAATAATAATAAAAATAATAATGATTGTAAAAATAAAGTAAAATACAGTGTATACTCAGGCACACAAAATACAAAAAACACGATAACTGATCATTATTGTTTAACGTATCAAAGAACCCCAATGCATTTGATCTTTGATGTCTACTGTAGTTGAATCGTGAATCGTTGCGACCGCAGTTGTGAAGTTGAAGCTGTGTGTCTCATTCACACCGGTCCATTGTACAAAGTGCATCGGAACAAAGCTCAAAACGTATTTATGGGAAATTATCACGTTTTGATACTGTTCATCTTGAATGTTTATTAGCTTAGATAGAATTGCTTTAATAATAGAGAATGAAAAATCACGTATGACTACTAAAGGCACAAGCAAGAAACAGAAATAAACAACATCGTTCTAGTGATGCCTTCTAGTACAAATCATCACTTGTATGGTAGCTGCCTGCCGGAATATTGAGAAATTATGCAATTTGATAAAACAAATCGCGAAAATACACTCATACTATTGCTGTTAGATTTGTATCTCCTGTATCACACGTTCTATGACCAATATCTCCTGTATCACACGTTCTATGACCAATATCTCCTGTAATCCCCTGTATCATATGTTCTATGACCAATATCTCCTGTATCATATGTTTTTATGACCAATAGTGGTCATACGCGCTCCCATACCGACACAGTCGGTATCGGAACACGTACCGCAATCGCACATCAAATCAGTTTAGACTATTTTGTGCTTCCCAGAGAAGTCGATATGGTGTTTGATACATTGTTTTTTTTTGTATATGGATCGATTTGGTGACCTAACTGCATTTTCTTGGAATGTGACCAGCGTTTACAGAATGAGCCAATACTGACACTGGAATTTCCAGATGTGAGCTTAAACTTTTCTAGGTGTTCATGATAGCCAATCAGGGAATTGAACGGGGGTGTGAATGTTTGAGTAGATATGATTATGGCAGCTAATCATGGCATGGGGCGGGTATTATGTCTCTATAAATAGTGCGTTACTGTAGTAGAAAGGCTATTCACAACTCATTAGCAATGCCGCAGTTACACCCTTGCGTAGAGTGCCCCAGAAGAGTACAAACAAATTATAAAGCCGTGCAGTGCGAATCATGCGAGAAGTGGTGCCTCATACGATGTGGAACCAGCATAGAAGGCACCACATACCAACGATGTACAGGCGATGCTATAATTGGCTACGCATTGCGACAAAAAACAATTACATATATATATATATATAGTAAATATACTAGTAATAAATCACTACAGAATAAAAAATCAGCCAAATCTGTCATAAAATTTGACGTAGACATGATCTAATATATCACAGGCATACCTTACAAAATGGCGGGAAAATTTGAAATTTAAAATTGATGTTAATCTGGCGATCACAGAGGGTAGACATTTTGTAAATTCTGGTACTGTTTGTAATATATAGTTTAAGTTGTGGTTATAAGCTGAAATACTTGCTAAAGAGCTCAGATTAGTTAGTTCGGAAAATGTTTTTAAGCAGCTGATTGCATTCAAATAATTTTAATAACTAATATTATATTTTTGATATCTGACATATATTTCCTGTCTACCCTGCCACTATGGTGCATCAGATATTTTATTACTTTTTTTATGATATCTGGAATGCAGTAAAACATAATGTTTGTGGTTTAATCAGCGAGACAGTGACCATTTACATAACTATTCCTGTTGACCCTGAAATATTAAAATCTATCAGATGACCATTTATTGTGAAGCTGATATTGACCATGACCATATGCAGTAAATCTACATCCAAGTTAAAACATTTAAATCTGAGCACCTCTACATATTTAAACTATTATCTATGTTAATGGTGGAATCTTGGAATAGAAATACTTACTTTTATTTCATTTTGTATTTACTGTTGTAGTTCCAGAGCAGTTGGAAGAATATGGCCAGATATCCTGTCAGGAGCATCGTTATTAATTGTTGCAGCTTACTGACCAGTTCACTTATATGTGATGCATAGTATTCAATGCAGTGGCGCATTACAATTACATTTCAATGTACTCTATTACTATTACTGTTTCCTTCAGTTTACTATATTACTGTTTCCTTCCTATTACTACTACATTTGAAGCTATTGCTATTACTATGTCTATGACATTTATCATCGCAACTATTTATTGTATAATATAGATGCCACATATAATATATGGTTGTAGGATAGAAATTAATGGACACAAAACAAACCGGAAAGAAAGTAGCGGACAATTTTAATTTTGTGGATTATGTGTAATTGAATACTGCTCTATTGCTGCTTGGTGTTAATTGTGTTTCACACCTGTGAAAAGAGTAACTGGTGTGACAACAACTTCAAAGCACCATTGAATCCCTTTAGCCATGCAACAGTCACACTGTCCCAGTCCGAGATGGATGACATACATTGTTCAAGAAAGTAGGAATATGTGGGCCGAGATCGACATGGGCCGAGATCGACATGGGCCGAGATCAACATGGGCTGAGATCGACGGACACCTTGTCAACTCCTCACAAACATGTTGTGCGACTTTGTTTCAAATACTAAGTTAATAAGATACATTTCATGTGTAGTTTCTAAACAGGTTGGTGTATATTGTATTACTTACTTGACAGGCATACAGATTTCCAATGTCAATAAACACTATTCCAGATATCCAGTGTTATTTGCGACCAATACCTCGCATGTCGAATTTACTCAACGAACGGTGGCGCCACCTCACGGTGTCTGTATTATCGCGTCAGCGGCAAAGCCACTAAAGTACTGACCTCACGCGGACAGTTTGTAAAGATCTTTTAGTCGGGCAGCCAAGGGAAAGAGTATCTAGAAATCGAATATGAACATGTTTTTTGACGGATTATTGACAAAAGGCGTTTCCAGAAAAAAAGGGCCATGAGTGATCAGTCCCCATCGTCACCAACTGAGAGCTACAACAAACAGCGTGATCGCGTGTGGTTGTGATTTTAGTAGAGTATGCAATAGTTATTTTATTTTAGGGACTGTTATTGGGTTAAGATTCATGTAGAGTGAAGTAGTTATTTTCGTCTCGCATTTTGTGTGCCTGCTGTAATGTTGAAATTAAAACGTTAAATTGTACTTTTACTTTTACTATTACTTCAAGTACCTTTGAAAGTTACTTTTACTTTTTACTCAAGTCGTTTTTTTTAATGTACTTTTACTTTTGCTTAAGTAATTTTAAGGTGAGTTATTTGTAATTTTACTCAAGAACCAAATAAAAGTAGTTCAGTGAACACTGCGGATTTAAAGCGTTACCAAACATCGCTGTTACGGTCGGTAAACAATAACTACACTCATCTTCCGTCCGTGATATTGGGGTTATATACGATCAACACCTATAAGTAAGACCCAACACGTAAAAATTCCTTATGCCGAACTGGATATTACCACCTCAGAAACATCGGGAGAATCCGTCGATACCTCACCCATATGACGCAGCGAAGACACTCGTTCCTGCTTTCATAATATCAAGACTTGATTACTTTAATTCCTTACTGCGTGGCTTGCCCGTGAATCAACTTGCGAAAATGCAGCGTCTGCAGAATGCATGCGCGCGTATAATCACATATCACTCCCGTTCTAAAGAAGCTCCACTGGGGTCCAGTCCATCGTCGAATACAAAATAAGATCATGTCACATATCTACCGTGCTGTACACCATCAAGCACCACTACACTTGAGCGAACTGCTGTCAATTTACACTGAACAGACCAATACGTTCTCTACGATCTGAATCTACAATCTTCGTGACTGTGCTACGAACTCGAACAGTCACATACGGTGATACGGAGATCGGACATTCTCCAAAGCAGCGTCGACTTTGTGGAACAGTTTGCCTGCTACCATCAGAAACTCTAACAGCTGCATCAACTTTCAGTGGCAGCTAAAAAACCTTCCTTTTCTGGCAGGAATATGATTAATGCCTGAACAATACATGTCTTACGGTTTTAATCAATCTCACCTAATATATTTATTATTATTATTAGTCTATTTTATTTTATTCCATGCTCATAATATATCATCTTACTATTTAAATCCCACTTGATCCTTATAACTGTATGACTGTTAGTGTAATAAATAAATATTATTATTACATTATTTTATTCCTTATATACATTTTAGGTATAACACCCGTATATTTAAATAACTTAACTATTTAATTCGATATACGATTTTTAAGTAATCTGTTCTTAAATTACTTAACATATTATTTTATGATTAACATGTTTAGTGGAATTATTAGTGTATTGTAAAGCGCCATAGAGCACTATGTGATTATGGCGCTATATAAATTTCGTATTTTATTGTTTATTATTATTATGACAAGGACTCGACATTGCGCCAGTCGCTGGCACAAATACATAGTAAGCACACAATTCGCCAGATGGCAGCATTGCATTTTCAGTTTTCTTATTTAACAAGATATAACAAGATTGCCACTCAGAGAATTAACTCTAGGTGGCAGGTGGACAAGGAAGCCCTTTGACTTATCGAGAGTCCGACCCTTTTATCTATGTGCATCCCGCCCTTCTGAGGTATGTGTCGACTTTATTTTTAAATATATTCACGCTACTAGCACCCACACAATCAGCAGATAATCTGTTCCATTCATTTACAGTCCTTTGTGAAAATTAGAACTTTCTTATATCTAATATACACTGCTCCTTTGCTAATGTAACTTCATGTCCTCTAGTCCTTCTATCTTTCTTAACTGAGAAAAAATATTTCTATCTATATTTTCATAACCATTCGTTATGTTAAACACTTCTATCTGATCTCCTCTCAAGCTCCTGGTCTCTAGTGTTGTTAAGCCGCATTTTTTAGGCGTATTTCGTAACTAAGATCCCTCAGTTTTGGTATAATTTTAGTTGCTCTCCTCTGCACTCTTTCTATAGCATATCTATGTCCTTCCTGCGATATGGCCTCCACGCTTGAATACAATATTCTAAATGAGGCCTAACTATTGTTTTGTACAGCGGTATTATTAGCTCTTTTTCCTTATACAACTCATTCTTATGTAAGGTGTTTCCGTGGTGAGGAGAGACAATGAGGTGACATATGTAGTGAAGGATGACGCGATAGACAGGGCGTCATGGTGAGGAGAGACAAGGAGGTGACATGTAGTGAAGGATGACGCAATAGACAGGGCGTCATGGTCAGGAGAGACAAGGAAGTGACATATGTAGTGAAGGATGACGCAATAGACAGGGCGTCATGGTCAGGAGAGACAAGGAGGTGACATATGTAGTGAAGGATGACGCAGTAGACAGGGCGTCGTGGTCAGGAAAGACAAGGAGGTGACATATGTAGTGAAGGATGACGCAATAGACAGGGTGTCATAGTCAGGAGAGACAAGGAGGTGACATATGTAGTGAAGGATGACGCAATAGACAGGGCGTCATGGTCAGGAGAGACATGGAGGTGACAGAGATTGTGGAAGAGGACGCAATAGTCAAGGCGTCACAGTCAGGAAAGACATGGAGATCACAGAGATTGCGGAGCAGGGCGCAATAGACAGGGCGTCATAGTCAGGAGAGACATGGAGGAGATATAGATTGTGGAGGATGACGCGTGACAGGGTTGGGAGGAGGGGTGTAGAGGAAGAGAGACTGGAGGAAGGGATGGATGAATTGTATCTGACCCTGACATGTCAGGTGGTGCACATGGAGGGTGTCAATGTATCGTTGTGCACTGAGGTCCCAATCAATAACCACAACAAGAGTTCAATGATGTCTGGACGTGGTCTATACATTACATTGAGGCCAATCCACAGGTCAATAGATGGCTGTGAACAAAGGACCCTGAAATACACTATCGAGAACTCTCGAGATGACTAAAAACAACACAGAAATAACACACTTGTTCAACTGAACATTTTGTTTTCGTGGGATCACACCACCAGCCATATTACATAGTACATTACCCACCCCGGATAGTTTCCATGACGATAATACCCATAGGCGCGGGAACTGCTATCGTGGGTTAGAATTATAACTTGGTTTATAACAGCACTGCACCCCCCCCCCTCCGTTTTCGGATGTCATGAGTTCACAGCCGAGACAGCGGAGAAGTTGAAGTTACAACGGCGAAAAAATGTCAACAGGTCACAGTCGAGCCAACCGAGACAGCCACAAGGTGAAGGAAGATGTGAAGATATGTAACGGAGCGGCGGCGGACATTTTTCAGTAGTGCTGAAGCTCCAGTAGTCCCCAAAATGAATTTGAAACCTGTTTAGAAACCTCCAAGCTGTCAATCCTCGGTATGCCCCTGAACACGTAGGCCTTCTTTGAAGGCTTTTGTGTTGGAGTGACTCTAAAATGTCATAAATGTTCGCTCATTGCGTGCTTCAGTCATTGTCGGCGACACCAAACTGAATTACTTGTGGCTCATCAGATCCACGTGAGACGAACACTTTTTAGACGCCTGAGTTTGAAATGCCATGTTACACTATATCACCCAGCGTTCTAAACGCATGCAATAGTTGGCATAAGCTAGTAATACATGTTTCGTCTCGCATGCTTCAGGTACTGGAAAATTGATAACGAAGATATAAATTCGGACAGTCACTCGAGACTCTTAATAGCCATTCAAAATGGCTTGGCGATCCAATTTTGGGTCGAGACCCAAGGTGTAAGAATCGTTGTTCTAGCCCATGTATTACACCGGTGTTAGACTGCATCGTCACAAAAGTGCACAACCAAGTGTACGATGATTAAATGTGTAACAATACATCGAATTACTAATGCATCGCAATAGTAAATGTGACGATTAATACCTCCTCTCCTTTTTAGGAGGTATTAATAACAATGACTTAGTTAACATCTTAGACACAAATGATGTTGAAAATTATGAACCTCAACTAATACGTCGGTCATCATATTATGACTTTGATAAGTTTAGCAAACTTACACATATAAACACTACGCGTTTTAGTATCTTAAGCACCAACATTCAATCAATAAATTCTAAATTTAACGAACTGGAAGCTTTTGTAGAAGAGCTAAGTAGTAACAATTTTAAATTTAATGTCATCTGCTTACAAGAAACTTGGAAATCAGAAAACGATGACCTATCACAATTTTACTTACATGGTTATGACTGTTTAGCTCAAGGTAAGACGTGCAGTACCAAAGGAGGGCTAATAATATATGTTGACAACAAATATAGATCAGAGGTTATATTAAATGTAAACGTGTACGAATAGTGGGAAGGGATGATAGTCCAAATAAATGGTGGTAATCTATCTAAGAGCATAACAATTGGAACCATATACAGACCTCCACGAACTTCTAATGATAACTTAAATGCTTTTATAAATGAATTTACTTCTATAATATCATCAATGGAAAACAACTGTAATAACAATCTCATTATCACAGGAGATTTTAATATAAATTTGCTTAAATTAAATGAAAATGATGTATATAGTAACTTTTTTGACACCATAATATCACACAGCCTTTACCCGCAAATTACTCTTCCTACTAGATTTACTAGAACAAACGGTACTTTAATAGATAATTTCTTTTGTAAACTTAATAAATCTATATTGGAGAGTACTGCAGGGATTTTAATCAAAACATTTTCTGATCATCAGCCGTATTTTATATTCATCAACGTCTCATTAGAGACTAAACAAAAAATCAAATGAGATATACAATAAGTTAAATAAAAATATAAATGCAGACACAAATTTAAATTATGATATAATCTACGAAGAAATTATATTAGGGGAAAAAATAAGCATATGCAAACTAAGCTGGTGAAATTTAATAAATATAAACATAAAAGATCAACGTGGATTACACAATGATTGCCAAAATCTATTCAATATCGAGACAAACTCTATAAACAATTAACATTGACACAACCAAATTCGACAAGCTATGAAGCTATTAATATTAATCTAAAAACTTATAATACGATATTAAAGAAAAATATTCGTGCAGCCAAACAAGTGTATTTTGAACAAAGATTTAATCGATTTAAATATGATATAAAAAATACCTGGAAAGTTATTAATGAATTTCTTTCAAAAAATCGTACAAACCGTAGATTACCATTATTTGTTTTTAATAGAAAATGGTACAAAAATAACTGATAAAGAGGATATTGCAAACAAATTTAATAATTATTTTACAAATATAGGTCAGACCATCGCACAAGGTATTAAATATAAAGGTAACAAAAACTATAGTTATTATTTAAACAAAAACGTTAATTCTGTATTTACGTTTCAGAGTGTTGATGAAGAGACTATTAGGAAAACTATTAATAATCTTCCCACAAAAAACAGCTCTGGATTTGATGGCATTTCATCAAAATTGCTCAAGATAATTGAGCCTGCAATTATAAAATCATTAAAGCTGTTAATAAACCAAGTTTTAAAATCCGGGATATTCCCAGACAAACTAAACATTGCAAAAGTTATTCCTATATTTAAGAAAGACGATCCATCTTTATTTGAAATTACAGACCAATTTCCCTTCTTCCCACAATTTCTAAAGTGTTAGAGAAATTAATTTGTATTCAATTATATTCATATTTCAATGATATGAAGCTTTTATTTGATAATCAGTATGGTTTTAGAGCAAAATATTCAACAGAATTTGTTGCGCTTGAGCTAATAGATAATAATAATAAAGGTTCTTTTACCGCGCGATCTCTAACTAATGGTTAATCAATGCGCTCACAATATAGAAACATTATAAAAACAATTAAAATAATATATAAATTAGTTATAAATTAATAAATTTACACAATAAAAAATAGATCAATAAATTAACAAGAGTCACTAAAACGTCCTGTAAATAAATCTTGCTACTGTCCACCATAAGTTTGTTTAAATAAATATGTCTTCAGGTGACGTTTAAATAAAAACACAGACGGAACATCTCGTAGAGTCAGTGGCAGTTCGTTCCATTTGGCCGGACCAGTTATGCCAAACGCTCGCTTGCCGATGGATTTTGATGCTCGTGGAACTGCAAGCTGAAGATGGTCATGAAGCTGCCGAAGACGAGGGTTGCGAGTTCGTGGATGTAGTAGATGTGCAAGGTACATCGGCGCCAAACCATGGAGCACCTTGTAAATATACACAAGTACTTTAAACACAATGCGTTGTCTGACTGGCAACCAGTGCAAAAGCGCCAGTACTGGTGTGATGTGTGAAGATATAGATGTGAGGACAACTAGGCGGGCTGCCCTTTTGTGTATCTTCTGGAGACGTGCTAAGTGAAATTCGGGTAGGTCCAACAGCAGAGCGTTACAGTAATCTAAGCTTGAAACAACCAGCGCAATGACCAATGAATGGCAGACAGGTTTCGTGATATAGGCCCTGATGGAGCTAATACGTCTCAGATGGTAGTTACACTTCTTGCAAACAGCATCAACATGCTGCTTCATGCTCATGTGAGTGTCAAAGTGAGCTCCCAAATTCCTGACAGAGACAACAGGTTTTATGTTAACTCCACCAACAACGAGGTACTCTGGAAGTCCAAATTTCTTTAAATGATAGGGACTGAGGGCCACCATAAATTCAGTTTTATTGTCGTTTAGCTTGAGTTTATGCTTAACCATCCAACATTTGACCTCACTGATGCAGTCACTAAGTCTCTGAACAGCGCACTCCAAGTCACCAGATATGTGAGGACAGTAGGATGTGTGTATCTGAAGATCATCAGCAAATGTATGATATTCCACAGAGTGTCTCGTTAGTATGTCCTCCATTGGTGCTGTGTACACAGTGAACAACAACGGACCCAAAACCGAGCCCTGTGGAACACCGTATCTCACAGGACGTTCTTCAGATGCATCCACCCCAATCCGTAGACGCTGGGTACGATCCGACATGTACGAACCGAACCATGCAAGTGCCGCGTCAGATATTCCCAGATGGCTATGCATAGTCTTTAGTAGGATAGCAGCATCGATCGTATCGAACGCAGAAGATAAATCCAGGAGAACCAGAAGGACACCCCTGGAGTCTGCCATGTAACTAGTGATATCGTACTGCACTCTCATTAAAGCAGTTTCAGTGCTGTGTCGGGGTTTGTATGCCGATTGTAGCTGCTCGTGAAGACCATTGTCACTTAGATGTTGAATAAGTCGTTTGGCTGCTACCTTTTCCAAGACTTTAGACACAAATGGCAAACTTGAAACTGGACGGTAATTTTTTAGCGTGTTTCGATCCAAAGTCGGTTTTTTCAACAGCGGAACAGTGGCCGACTCGAAAGACATATTGATAAGATATTTGATAAAATTATAACTCAAATGGATAATAATGATGAACCAATTAATGTATTTATCGACCTTTCTAAGGCGTTTGATACTATTGACCATAACATTTTACTTAACAAAGTAACTTACTATGGCCTAAATGGTTCAACTTTGCAGTTATTCAGAAGTTACTTACAAAACAGGAAACAATACACTGAATTTGAACAAATAAATTCAGACATCTTACCTATAACAATCGGCGTCCCACAAGGTTCAACCCTTGGACCACTATTATTTATCATTTACATAAATGATTTCTCACAAGCTAGTCAATTATTTAATTTCGTCATGTACGCTGATGACACCACATTATCTAGCTCTTTAAAATGTCTTAACAACAACAACAACACACGCAACAAAAGTACAGAATTCTTAATAAATGAAGAACTTTTTAAAGTTAATGAATGACTAAACATAAATAAATTATCTTTAAATAAAAGCAAATCAAATTACATGATACATGATAATATAAATATTGAAAGAATAGATGAATTTAACTTTCTAGGATTGACTTTAGACACTAACCTAAATTGTAAAAAACACACTGAGAAAATTTCAAATAAGTGCTCTAAATGTATTTTCCGAATAATATGTTGAACATGTAATGATATACGTTTATGTATGTCTGCATAATGTTTATATTTGTTGCTTATTACAGCATAAGTGATGTTCAAAAACCAATTAATTGTGTACCTATATGGAGTCAAATAAACGTTATGTTATTATGTTATGATAGTGTGCCGTTATATCTACTCCTAATTACCATCTACTTACGCATGTCGTCAGGTGTTCCCCCTTTCTTCGTCTCGTTCTGCCCGGTCTCGCGCCTCTGTGGCTGTAGTATCTACCTCGTCCAGTTTAACCTTTCCTTTTATACACTTCGACCGCAAACTGTTGATGTAGAGCGCGGTGGCGTAGTGTTTAGAGTTTCATACTCAAGATATTCTGTCTCTAGATCGTTTCTTTCGCTGCCGTCTCAAATCTCTCGCAGGTTCATTCACTCCGCGTTCCTCCAATTAACTCAGCTATACGAATGTGTAACTAGCTATAAAAAGCGGTGGATATTTGTGTACGAGTACTCCTTTGCGCATTGATTGCAGCGTGACCGAATGCTTCTCAGAGCTTTGATGATAGTGTTCGAATAGATATATCTGCCAACAGTGAAGTGTAAGGCACATTGAAGAGTCATAAGGACTATACAGAAGAAGATACAGAAGAAGAACACACGCATCTAGATCGTTGCTACGCCTTCTTTACTTTCTCGATATCCTTGTGTATTAAACCCGTATTGTCAATAGCATTTTAGTGTTCAGAATCAAATGAATAATCTTTAGTTGACAGCCACAGCGAAACGATAACAAAAGCTGAATTGTGTACGAAATGTTTTGGACAGTTTGTTAGTTTCAGTTCCGGATGGTTGTGCCCGATTCACCTCATCTCGAGCGACGACTTCCTGTCGTTGTAGACCGATTTATGACCACCACTTAGCATAATAGAATACATTCATTATTGCTTCTTGCAAGTCCAGGCCGTCGAATGCCGACACAGCACGTAACAATATAATAATTATACTTTGGGCACATTGGTCAAGTATTTAGAGTGCTGGACTGTCGTTTGGAGGAACCGGATTTCAAACCCCCGATCTAGTGCAGCCGGGCTGTGTTTCGGTACTGGTTCGGATGCTGTGTCGAAACTTGCGCAATGTCGTTCGCCCTACGTTGATTGTGCCTTTCGGAAGAGACACCATAAGCTGTTGGTCTATATGGTATCTATGCCACGGGAAGTGAAAGATCCCACGCAGGGAAATGGAAGAAAACCTGTCGTAGACTCACTTAGAGGTGGTCTCATTTCTATAAAAAATATGACAATAATGGACAACTGCTCGACCGATGATCATAAATGGAAGAAGAATCACACGTTGTGATATGACATGTTTTTAGAATTATGGAAATTTGGTGATCAATGGAGATGGTGGCACCCTGTTGGTAGGATGCATTTCCGCATTAAGCGTCTGAACATTTTATTTAATTAATGCTTGAGAAGTCTTGCTCCAGCGTATTGCCCGTCTGGGAGCATCACTCTAGTTGTTATTACTATGATCCTGTCACCAATACACGTTAGTTCGTTGTGCTGTGTCGGACAAACATCGGTCAGTACAGGGGTGCTGTGGCGCAGTGACCAGAGCATCAGACTCTCTATCGAGAGAACCCGGGTTCGAATCCTGTGTTGCCGTTTCTAAAATTGGGCAAGCTAGTTCACTCGACGTTGCTCCAGTTCACTCAGCTGTACGACTGACTAGCTGGGTATAGACAGTATTGGATATTTGTGTACTTATACTCTTCGCGCATTAACTGCAGATTGGCTGAATGCTTCCCAGAGAAGACTCGATTTGTGTTCGATTAAACAAGACTGTCAGGGAGTAAAGGATAAAGCAGTTTGAGCAGTCCAAAGGACTGGGTATTGCGATATATAAGAACTTACCTTCTCGGTCTCTAGAGATTCACGTATGTTCATGTGTTGGCCTTATACGGAAGGGTTCATTATACTTATTATGCGCAATGATCAAATGAATTTGTGTTATGTTACGTATACGGACACTGCTCATGGCAGAATGATATTTATATAATAATTCAGATTATAATCGCGTTATTTGGGAGAAAATACTTCAATTTTTCCTCAATTAAGCTTATTAGCTAGATTCATGTATTTATATATGTAGACCTTATATTAAGGGTTCATTATAATTATTATACACAATGTACCCTGTTAGATGTACTGATATTGCAACACTTGATGAATATAGCGGTCGTACATATACTACGAATTTTGGACTGAAAATTGATTCGATCTACAATTTAACAACTTACAAGCGTCAGAAGGTTTGTCGTTTGCGTCATTTTTATCGTTAGCTTGACGCGATTTATCTATAAGTTAGATTTCTTTTGACCTAGAGTCAAACCAATACACGGAATTGATACTACCTAACCATGCAGCGTCTCACTACGTTTAGACCAATGGTTCTCGAACACCATACGTATGACTATACTTTGTTCAAGAGCAACTTTAATAAACGTTTAAAACTCCAGCCAATGTATATGGAGCATTCTCCTTTGTATGGTGTATGTTTGACAACGTTTGTGGCAGTAGCTCATCGTGCAGAAATGACCGCACACCACCACCTTCGCCCGCGCGCGCACGCACGCACGCACACACCCACGTACGTACATATATGTACCTAAATACGGACGTCAGACATACAAGCCTACCCTCGGAGTCGAGTCGAAAACATGTAATAGTTACTAAAACCACAGCCGTGCAGCGATGTTTTCATGAGCAGCTGAGCATTTCAATGTCGCCATTCCTACTCCAATCGAACGTTGTAATGTCAACAAAAAGAGGTACACTTAAACTGCAACAAAATGAAGAAAAAAACTCATTTGGAAGTAGAGGCCAATGATTTCATGAGCATGCCCAGCTCGCTTTGGGTCCTCACCGTATCTGAGAAGCAGCAACACGGCGGGGGCATTGATGGCGTGACAGGCTGGGAGTGGTGGGGTACTACCCTTGCTCAAGAATATCGGCATCTCAACAAATAGCACCTTGAAGTAGTAACTTGTGTATAATAGTTGTTGGCAGTCGGTGACGCGAAACTCGCTCAGCTCAACCGGCACTGTAATGCGAGTTGCTTGCGACAAGAAATACTCCAACACCTCCAGGTGGCGTTGACTGATCGACCCGGTTGTGTGCACGTTCTGGAAGGGATATATGATCGGGTCGACCTCAAACGGGAATATGAGCGGGTTGAGGAAGGTAACGAAGCGATCGAAGCCTCCGTCGCAGAGGAACACCGACATAAGTATGTCCCTCAGCAGTTCCGGCTCATCGTCAATGTTGTACTTCTGGCAGAGGAGCGCCGCTAGAACGATCACCGGATGTGTGGTGCACACATGATCAGCCTAGTTGATGTTGTGGACGCTATGACGTCGATAGAAACGGAAGGCATCGCCAATCACTGTCTTCACAACTTTCTTGTAGGTGCCGCTTGCTTTTACGAGCAATAAAGCGAGTTCTTGATCCGGCTCAACGGAAGCACTACGGCTCGTGGAGACGGAGCAAATCGTCGAAGATGTTTGACGACATTTGAGGAGTTTATGTCAGCCAAGCAAGGACAGATCCTGCAGTTTGCCGACATCTGCACGCAGTGATAGTGCAGCGTGACGTCTGCATGCAAACGACGGCGCGCATACTTAACGCTTTGGTTGGTCGTGGCGAGTAAAAAACTAAGCAATCGTACTATATATTCTGCTTTGATCTTCTCTTGCATGTGACAAGCGTGAAGTCGTAATATCTTATTATATACCTCTACTTGTTAGAGGCTTTCGGGAAACGTTAACAGATGGGAGCAATTGACGTGTTTGATAGGTGCGCATTTAATAGCAATTAAATTGTAATCAAAGTTAAAATAAGCTTATCCAATTATAGTAAGAATCTGTTCGTAACTATAATTTAAATCCGTTGTAGGACGTACAGGAGCAGACTGTGACAGTAAAAGCTGGAGAATCAATTGGTTTCACGTAAGTTACCTTTGTTGAACAAAATCACAAAGCTGTCAATTTGTAATGCGGTTGGATGCACACATCGTTTGTAAAAGGCGTGTATCGTTCGATTTGATCGGATTCCACTAAATGGCGAGAACACTGTAGAATTGATCTCAGCTATCTATCGCATGAATTGGATGTCCAACGAACACATATGATATATATATATATATATATATATATATATATATATATATATATATATATATTACAAACACACGCACGCACACACGCACACACGCACACACGCACACACGCACACACGCACACACGCACACACGCATGCACACACACACACACGCACGCACACACACACAGGCAGCAGGGCAACTTGTCTCGTTCAACCCTGGATCTGTCCCAGTCCTTCGCAAGCGCCCGGGTGGCGAAATGCGTACAACAGACGTTTATATAAGCGGACCTAATTACACATCATATGACAGGTTTCAATCATTTCTATTGGCTAAACAATATACAATTCAAGCTAGGCATTGTGGAACACCCTCTAAGATTACAGTGAAACCACCTGCTTGCATAGAAACGCTAGCAAAAGAATACCACGCCCCACCGAGCGCAACTGCAACCGAGTTGCTGTAATTACGTAACTAAGGCGGTTGGTCAACAATATGCCTATCTACTGGCTTGACCTTTCTCATTTACCAAATTAAACCTCAGGAAAGTCGATTTAAACATCTAGAAATAGCAGAAATGCTACACTCCTATTAGTCCTGTATAACATAATTATGCTCAGCATAATTATAATTATGTTACTCTCATGAGCATCTATCGTACATGTAACATGGTGCAAGTACATTTAACAGGGAACATTGTGTATAATAATTATAATGCCCCCTTGATATAAGGTCTACTTATAAATACACGAATCTAGCTAATAAGCATAATTGAGGAAAATTGACGTATTCTCTCCCATGTAACGTAATTATAACCTGCATTAAAATATGAATATCCTTCTGTCATGCGTATTGACCGTATACGTAACATAACACAACTGCATTTTATCATTGCGGATAATAATTATAAGGAACCCTCCGTGTAAGGCCAACACATGTACATACGTGAATCTTTAGAGCCCAAGAAGGTAAGTCCTTATATATCGCAGTACACAGTCGTTTGGGCTGCTCAAAGCGCTTTATCCTTTACTCCTGACAGTCTTGTTTAATCGAATACCACCGATACTTCTCTGGGAAGCATTCAGCCACTCTGCATTTAATGCGCGAATAGTATTCGTACACACATATCCATTATTGTCTATACCCAGGTAGTCAGTCATACAGCTGAGAGAACTGGAGAAACGTAGAGTGAACGAACTTGCCCAGGTTCGATAAGGCAGCACACGATTCGAAACCGATCGAATTCTCTCGATTGATAGTCCAATGCCACTGCGCTCCACACAAAAACTTAGTTGACGTAAAATTGCTGTATTACGTAGTCATTAATATCACATGTAACTGAGAGATCATTGACGTAACTCTAGACTTTGTTTGAAAACTCTGTGTCGCGGATTGACGTGCAAGGTGTGAGTGATGTGTTTGCAAGTAGTCTCATCATTCGAATTTCCGATTCTTCAAGGACGGTTGGAAGTATCTCCATCAGCTTGTGACGTCTGATGTATCAACTGTTCGGCTCATGTCTACGCGAAGAATCTCGACTGCGAAGCGATATTTCTGTGCCTTGGCACATAACCACCGGTACCCAAACACTACGTCAGTCGTACTTCGACCATGGAATCCACTTTGATCAGGCGAAAGGAGCTCATCGACTTTCGATGCGATTCGAGAGAAAATCACAAGCGACGACGTTTTGCGTTTTCACTGACTCTTGCACCAAACTCAACCGGATCTGGGATTAGTCGACCTTCTTCGTCATGTATCGTGGCCTGACCGTAATGTTTACGAGATTACATCCTGCCTGCGCGGAACATCTTGGCCCCATCTGCCGTCTTTTGAGTTTCGTTACTATTTAGAACTGTCCCTGCATATGATCTCGAACACGTGAGAAGACATTTGTGTGTCCTACAATATGTAGGCTTACAAATTCTTATTTTCATAATGTTAGGCTACAGGAAAGACAATATCATGAAGTTGCATAATAATATCATATTCGCGGTAGGTGGGCTTAGCCGGCGCTTCAGCACCACTCCGCATCCGCCGTTGACGGATCATATTTTTCGGCCACCTTCAACATATTTTGAAGCTTACCAAAAACCTCCATTTGCATCCCCTTGAGGTTCGCCAAATATACACTGTCAGGCTCACCAAAAACCTTGACCTGTACCCACCCTTTAGGATCGCCAATAAAACACATTCAGGCTCACCAAAAATCTCGATTTGCACTCCTCTTGAGGTTCGCCAAAAAGCACCTCCAGGTTCAACAAAAACTTCAAATTGCACCGATAAATACACACTCCTTCACTCTATATTGGGGGGCTAAATTATCTTCACCCCCCAACAAACTATGTTATGCGTACGTCCTACCTACTTATGTTTGTTGCCCAATATAGCAACCCCGAATAGGGGGTCCGGGAGGGGTTCGTCTTGTAGCAAGGTGGCGCAGTGTCTAGAGCACCGGACTCTCAATCGAGAGAACACGGGATCGAATTCTGTGCTGCCGTGTCGAACTTTGTATAAATGAGTACCTGTTGGATATTTGTGTGTGAATAGTCTTCTTGCATTAACTGCAGCGTGGCTGAATTCTGCACCGATGAGTCGAAATGGTGTTCGATTGAAGAGGTTTGCCAGGGATTAAAGTGTACAATGCTTTGAGCATTCCCGAGGACTGAATACATCGCTATATAAGAACTTACCTTTACCGTTACCTTTTTTAGAAGGGCAGAGGCATAAAAAGGGCTTCAAAAAGAAAAAAGAATTACCGGTCAAAAGTACGCCCGCTCTCCAAGGAACGACGCTAAGTCTATATTCACACCATGCAACGACTCTGCATCTTGTGAAATAATCATTCTTCAGTGAGTAAGGCGTACATTTCGATTGGGAATTCGTTTTACATGGTCATCCGAGTAGAAACGCGTGAGCTGCAATTGCATCATCTGGTGTTAATTCAAAACAATCTCAAACATTACCCCCCCCCCCCCCCCCCCCCCCGTTGACACCGCGAACAATCTCCAATAATACTGATGCAAGTGGTATGCTATCTATACACTTTCTATTTGTCACTTACGTGAAATTAATCGGTCAATGGAATTTAGTGATAGTACAATAACATAAATTTAACCCATGGTAAAGCCGGTTATTTATATAATATGATATTATAAATATGTTAACTTGGCATCATTTAAGTTCATCTCTTAACTCGCAACGTTATATGTCCACTCGCATCTTTGGATCGTTGGCCTTTATAATCTACCATTTCAATTGGTCACATATTAAAAAACGATAGTTATTTAGAGTCATGTTTGCAATACTTTCTGCTTTCCTGCAGAACTTTTCTCATGCCTGAGAGAATTCAGTGATAATCACCTCACCATATTGCTCCAATGTAAACAAGTAGATGATCAACATACTGTGATGGTAATAACCAGTGTTCGACTGTTATCCCAGAAAGGTCCTAGTCATCTGGACCAGAAACTCGAAACAGTTACTGGTCAGACAGCAAAGCTACTGGTCCGCTTTTTAGCAGTGGCACAATGCACGAGCGCAAACGGCCTGCTAAACAATAGGCCTTAAAGAAAAAGTACACAGTTCTACTTATTTCCATCGCTCGGCGACGTTCTATTAACTGACTAGTCTGTATTATTGTGGTTACAATGTAATGGTCTTATAAGGTTTCATTCAACTAGTCAGCCGTTTTCAGAACATTATTGCCAAACCGACCTTTCTATGCTGGCACTGAGGGTGGTCACTGCCAGGGTGCTTGTCGTCCTCGGTGGTTATTTTACGACCCAAATTGCGACGAGACCGTCATTAACGTGATCTCCGAGTCACGAAGGATACACAGTCCCCAATGTTGAGAGCCAAGTTTTTACACCAAATATCATGCCTGCCCTGTCCGGGTTTCAGTCCTGGTCCAGTGTATTGCCAGCTGATAATAATTTAATACATATGTCAGATAGGGGTTATGCTGCTGATATATACGCTTATAAACTGATTTGATATATTACCATACTGATAATTAAATTATTTTTCTACATTCGCTAAAATAATTATGAACAACAGAGATTTGGGAAATTGTCCTCAATTCGATTTAATTGAAACAGGTGGCACACACTGGCAGTCGACCATTCATTAGCCATCTGTGAGGAAAGATCCTTAAGAATCACATTCATGGCCTGCGGCAACAGCAGAGAAATCACCACTGCAAGAGTAGGCCATAACTAATGTCATACATGTCAGAGTCGCTGTCTTCAGCACGATCGGGTGGGTTAACTCCATCACTTGGGCCAGCAGAAGTGGCTTCCAAATGGTCCATGTCTTCTTCTCCTTGGTTTTCACCAAGTGCTTCGACTAGAACCTAAAGAGCCACACAGAACGAAAGTCATATGGGGGGGGGGGGGCTACCAGAACTTCATCACTACTGAAACATTTTCGCCGCTTTCAGCTACTCTGCTGTCTATGTCTTGTATTATGGCATGGGGATACAAAGGAAACAGATTGATAAAAATTCAGAAAAAAGCTGTTCGTATAATAACGTCAAGTGGATATAATTCTCACACAGAGCCATTTTTTAAACAACTTAATTTGTTAAAAATAGAAGATCAATTAAAATTACAAGAATTAAAATATTACTTTAAATACGCTCATAAAAATCTACCTGTTTACTGGCAGATTACATCAAATGTTAATGAACACAATCATGACACTCGGAAATCTAAAAATATACATACTGCCAAAACTAAACATGAATTTGCAAAACAATGTCTTAAATATAACTTGCCATACATTACAAACGACACTTCTGAAATAGTGAAAGACTATATATGTACTTATAGCCTGCGAAGCTTTGCAATTTCCACTAAAAACTTTCTTCTGAAAAAATACAAAGATACATGTACACTTCTAAAGTGTTATTCATGTAACCAAAATCAGTAATGTTAATTGTTAATAAATGGACGAACATTTTAGTAATCAAGTACTTACACAATTTTGATTATATCAATCGCTATAAAGAATATTTACTGCCACATGTAATTCACACGATTGTATAATTTAGATAGACACATAACTTGAAAGGCCATCTTATATATATATATATTTATATTTGTCATAACTGGTGGCTCCTATGATAGCGACAATATGTCTTAATCCGAGCCACTGACCCCCCCTCTATTTGTTATAAGATTAAAAGGTGATTTCCTGTTAATTAATTACTGTACTGGTTTCAAAAATGATACATACAGACATTATTATGTATGCATATATATTTTTTGTGTAAATTTATATGCCTGATATGTTTATTGTATGAATATTTGGGGTCAAAATAAACTTCTTGTTCTTGTTCTTGTTCTTGTTCTTGTTTCTGTGTGTGTGTACAGCCAACTTTGCCTGTAGTTTCAATGCGGCCATGCATGAAGCAGCCAACAACCCGCGGACAATACAGATTGGAAGATTGGAAATGGAACGGACAATTTCACAATACTATACATACACCACATCAGCTATGGGTAACTGTTGTTGATAGACGTTCTTGAACGCAGTGAGTACTGGGGATATTTGTCTCCATGTGATGATATCTACATGTGATTATATCACATGAAAACAAATATCACAGAATGTCAGTGCTTGAGTTTTGCTTTGTTCATAGTAGGGCTGATTAATAATATATTTAATAATATATTGTATTTAATATAGCGCCAGATCCAATTACAAATTGTTCGTGGCGCTTTACAACATGTAGAACCTAGATAGAGGTAATAATGATGGCTAATTAAACATGCATGTTCTAAAGGAAATTCTTAGAAAATTAATATTAGTAAAATACAAATAAATACAGTAATTAAATAAATACACTAAAATAATTATCATAGCTACAGTTCTATGTAGAAATAGACATTGCCAATTAATTTAACTGAACTAATGTACATGTACGTATAAAATAAATATATAAATCGGTTAATTAATACATATGAGATATAAAACTAATCAATGCAGAGACTAAACTATGCCACATTGGACAAGAACGAGAGTGGAAAGAAATGAGTCTTGAAGCGTGCCTTGAAAGTAGAGAGACAATCAGACGTTTTAATGTCATTAGGAAAAGTGTTCCACAAAGTCGCCGCGGCGACCACAAACGAACTGTCCCCAGCTTTGACATGAGTCCGCAGGACCGTTAACATATTATTGTTAGTAGAGCGCAGGGTTCCTGTTGGTTTGTATGAGCATACAAGGTCGCATACATATTTCGGGGCATCGCCATGCACAACTTTATATGTAAGCACTAATAGCTTAAAGTCGATTCTGTGTGCTACAGGCAACCAGTGAAGAATGCACAACAAAGGCATGGCGCTGTCACTCCGTAGGCGGCATAGGATCAACCTAGCAGCAGAGTTGTGCATTCTCTGCAGTCGAGCGATGTTGTTGACAAAAGTGCCGTATAGAAGTGAATTGCAGTAATCAAGCCGTGATGTAATAAAGGCGTTGACGACACGTTCCTTTGTCGTCGTTAGGAGATAACGACTCATCTGGTTAATATGGCGCAGGTGAAATGAGCGCACACGGACGATGCTTGAAACTTCCTTCTTAAAATCGAGGTGGCGATCCATAACGACACCAAGGTTACGAACACTTGAGGCAGTAATCGTAACATCTCCTACGCGTATCACACTGCCGTCAATAAGCGTAGCGGCAGTCTTTGGCACTACGGGAAGATATTCCGTTTTATTGTTGTTCATGCACATGTAGTTTGATGTCATCCACTGATTGACAATATCTAGACACTCCTCCATACGTCGCAGAGCAGCAGCCAACGCGGTCGCAGTGAGGTCAAAATGGCAGTACAATTGCAGATCATCCACATAATGATAAAAACAAAGTCCATGCGCCCTGATTATGTATTGTATTATATTATATTTATTCAGATTTCAACAGGTCCAGTGGACCCAGTAGCAGGACTGATAACTGAAACAATACATATAAATAATAACACGATAATAGAATAATAAAACAATAAGAACAATAAGGGCATAAAAACCACACAATATCAACATCAAATATACCAGGAAAACATATGTTATACATAGAAATGTTTTTGAATTGAGGATCTAAATGGTTCAGCTCCAGTGAAGAATGCGTGCTTGTCTAAACAACAACAGAAGATACTAAGTTATCGCCATCATGACTTATCACCAGATCCAATGTATGTCCTGTTTTATGGGTCGGCGTCGCCAATGGTTTGTACGTACAATGAGAATAACAAAGGACCCAGCACCGAACCCTGCGGGACACCCGATGTCACGCAAGTTGTATTCGATGACGCATCAAGAATGACCACTCGCAACAGTGCGGTTTCAGTTGAATGATTCTTCCGGTAGGCTGATTGGAAACAGTCCTCCATTCACTGATCGGAAATATGAGAGATGATCCTTCGCGCAATAACGTTCTCTATGACTTTTGACAGATGGCTTAGGTTGCCAACTGGACGGTAGTTGTTGAGTATGTCCTTGTTGAGTGATTGTTTCTTGAGCAACGGACGGACAACTGCGTGCTTAAGCAGCACAGGCATGACTGTCTCCTCGAGTGAGGCGTTTACAATTTGTATGATGATAGGTACGATACTGTCCATGTTGTCATGTATTTGCTTAGTTGGTAGTGGATCAAGTGAACATATCTTATCCGTAGTGCCAAGAATATTATTAGTGATTTCCGCTGTAGTAGTTGGCTCGAACACTTGAGTTGGGTCAGTAAAACAACGTGTCTCGTCCTCTGTCGGGTCAACGGCAATGCGGTAGTGCAAGTTAATCAGTAATTTCTCGATCTTTTCTTGGAAGAAACGTGAGAATTTATCACACCCTTCCTTCACTGAGCAGAATTCAAGAAGTTGCATTTTGTGTACGTCGAGTGATCTCAGAATGCGAAACATGTTCTTGTTATTAGCGTTCTGTAATTGTCCGCGGTAATATTCGGTTTTCTTACTGGCTATCATTGTAGTGCAGTCGTCGCGAGCGGCGACGTATAATTGGCGGTGTATTTCGAGTTTTGTTCTTCTCCACAGATTCTCACATGTTCGCCTTTTCTCTTTGCTTCGTCGACCTCAGCGTTATACCACGGATACGGCAAGTTGCTCCTGACGTGTACGTAGCACCAAGGAGAGTGCTTGTCTAAGCAGTTAGTGAGACAGGTGTTGTAGTCCGATGCTAAGACCTCCGCTTGCTCACCGTCAGCGTGGGCACACATGCCAGAACACGCAGATTTAACGTCATCATTGAACACTGTAGCATCCATGATTCGAAAGTTGCGCTTGGCAATTACTGAAGTTTCAGCTGACGGTGACACATTTAATGCCAGTTCTATGCGATAGTGGTCCGATATGGAGTCTGAATAAATAACAACAGAAGATACTAAGTTATCGCCGTCATGACTTATCACCAGGTCCAATGTATGTCCTGTTTTATGGGTCGGCGAATGGACGTGTTGCCGCAAATTGTAGGAATCAAGCAGATTTCGAAGCAGTTCTGATTTCGTTACATCATCAAAATGAGTATTAAAGTCTCCAGCAATGACGGCTGGTATAACGGAAACAGTTGCTTCTGTAAATAAGCATTCAAGTTGAGCATAACACTCAGACGAAGTTCCAGATGCCTTCTGTATCTGTATATTACGTTGACCGATCAATCTTGATTATTAAACAAAGGTTGGTGTATTGTTGGAGGAAACAACAAAAAGAGAAGGCGGATGGTAGATGACACACATGTTGAACGATATAGAATGGGCTGCAGAGAACTGCACACGGAGAAGTTCAATGGTATTCAAATGGAGAGAAGGAAGAATCTTCGTTGTAAATGTATCGCGATGCAAGATTGCAACACCGCCACCACGACGAGAAGATCGTGCCACGTGCTGGAAGAGGAACCCGGGTGGGGTCACTTCAGCAATAACAACTTCGTCACCTGTCTTCCTTAACCTCTCGGTTATCGCTAAGATGTCGCATTTGTGTTCAACGACGTATTCGTTGATTTTGAGAGCTTTATTGCACACGGAACGAGCATTCCGTAACGCAACATTGATGAAAGGCGTATCGTGTGGCGTAACAGGGGCGGCTCTTAGAGTTACCAGATTCATCATCATCATCATCCTTTTGGCGGCCACAATCAACTTGCTGATTATTCTGCCGCTCTTTGGGGCGCTCTTTGGGAGAAGAATATCTAGAGTGACGGACCTATGGAGAACATTCACTAAACAAATTTTAAATTAATAATAAAATAAAGCCAATCAAAAACCCAAACAAACGCAAGTGAAATCAAATGTAAAACAATTAAGTAAATAATAAATAATGAAATTAAAAGTTAAATCCATACCCCTATATATAATCTAACTATGTAAGATCTAGTTTTGTGGCACCCTTGCTTTGAAAGTGTCAAGAGTGCTGGCAGCCACAGCTGTTTCAGGTAGATCGTTTCAGTCTTTGATGGTATTGGGGAGGAAAGAATGTTGTCTGTACTTGGGTCTGCACTGGATCTGGCAGAGCTGCTGTGAGTGCCCTCTTCTTTGTCTGATCGGGGCAGGATGGAGTTTGGAGCGATCAACTACAGCTTGGTTTTTAAGAATTTTATGTAACATGGCCAATCTTGCCACCTTTCTGCGGTACTGGAGGGAAGGCCATTTGAGTATGTTGATCATTGTGGTGACACTAGATGTTTTCTGGTACTGGTTGACTACAAACGAGGCTATATTTGGCGGAGATAGAACGTTGAAATTGGTGGTGTATCAAAGTTCATAAGCAAGTGGAATTACTGATTGATAAGTATTATTCTTGCCTTAATATCATTCATAAAGTAGCAGTAAACATATATTGAGTAGCAGTTGTGCTTAAAGTTAGTTAGATAAAGTATTTTAGGACACTTTAGTCTAGTGAGTGATAATAGGGTACGTTAGCTTACGGCTACGATAAGTTTGTAAACAAGATTTAACAAACCTCGTTATGTGGTAGAATATATAGGTGATAAAGTAACAACCATAAACTACCTACATAAGATAATATCTGTGTAAGTCAGTACCTGCTAGACATTTTGATAAGGTAGCTTTGTTGTTAAAATTAAGCATTTGCGATAATCGGGCGAACTAAGTTATGTAGCTAGTGTCTCTCTTATTCGCTAGGGCGCTGTATAACCTAAATAAATAAGGCAGTCTAGCGTACGCAATCTTACGAAAAGTGTAACATTTGTGCACAGAAAACAGTCTTTTTAAAGACTACATAGACAGTGAATGGTGTAAACACAGTTGACAAAACTATTTTAAATAGCTAATTAGATTATTATTATTAAATAAATTCTGATATGGCGCCTTGCAAGCGGCAAGTCAAGGCAAAGAGACACTTGGTGTGCGACGACTGCCACAGTTGGGTAGATTTTGCCTTATCCGGCTGTACGAAGTCATGGACAGAAACCAAGGAAGAGGGATTCACCTTTCAGTGCGTGGAGTGTTGGAAGGTGAAATGTCTGGAGAAAGAGGTAGCTAGGTTGGTAGATATTGTGAAGGGGATGGAGATGAGAATCAGCAAGAAGACAGACGGAATGGAGAGAGACGACAGGGATAAAGTTGGGAATACTGTGAAACTGAAGGAGCAGAGTAGTGGCAACAAGACCGAGGAAAGGAGACTGAGAGGAGGGAAGGTGATCGGAGGGGAAGAAAGTGGAGGATCGACGGCAGGAAATGTGACAGGTGTGAAGGTGGCAGGAGAGAAAGTGACCGTAGAGAAAGAGGTAGGAGGGAAAAAGAGACGGGAGAGGAGAGAAGGAAATGCAATGGGAGGAAAGATGACGGGAAGAAAGGAAGTGAGAGTACATGTGACAGAAGAGAAGTCGGGAGGGACGATGACAGGAAGAAAGGTGACAAGAGAAACAGCGTCCGTAGATTTATGGGGATACTTTGTTGGGAGGGAAGATATGTACATGAGAGATGGCCTACATCTAAGTGGAAAGGGGGCAGCAGTTTTCTCAGAGAACTTGCTGCAATCTGTTGACAGTGGGACAGGCTGCATCTATTTAAACTAGATTCGCAGGGGGGATTCACAGAGAAGCCTGAAACTGGAGGCATAGATAAAGACAGCAGAAATAAATCGGCAAAGAACAGCCTGGGAAACTGTTCTGAATCAGGATATAAATGCATTTGTTTAAATGCAAGGAGCATAGTAAACAAAAGAAGTGAACTAAACATTATGGTAGAAGATATTGACCCTCACATAATAGGTATAACCGAATCGTGGGCCACCACTGATATATCAGATGCCGAATTGGGACTAACAGGATGTAATGTTTAGGAAAGATAGAATAGGAAGAAAGGGAGGTGGAGTTATTTTATATATTAAAGAATCTATCCAGGCTTATGAAATAAAATTAGAAAGAGAAGCAGATTGCGAAGAAGCTGTTTGGTGTAACATAGTTACAGGAAACTCAACGTTAACAGTTGGGTTAGTTTATCGAAGTCCAAACATAAGCATAGAAGAGAATGAAAAAATACAAAACGCTATAAGGGAAGTAAGCAAACGGAACTGTATTATTATGGGGGACTTTAACCATGGGCATATACAATGGAAATCTCTACAGAGTAAGGGGAGTGAGGACCACAAGTTTTTAGTTTTAGTACAAGATAGTTTCCTTTCTCAACATGTGCTAGAACCAACCAGGGGAGAGAATGTGTTAGACTTAGTTTTGTCCTCACAGAAAGAATTAGTTGACAATGTCAAGATATGTGAGCCACTGGGGAGTAGTGATCACAACCAGATACATTTTACCATCAAAGTAAAATCAGAAAGGAATAGTAAAAAGCAGTATAGGAGAAATTTCCACAAAGGAAGGTATAAGGACATGAGAAAATATTTAGCAAAGATAGACTGGAATAACACACTGAAGAATAAGACGGCAACCGAATGCTGGAATATCTTAAATAGTGAAATTAAGTGCATAGTCGATAAATTTGTACCTTTCAAAAAACAAGGGAAACGGTCTAAAAAGAAACACTTATCGAAAGAAGCCATTAGAAAAATTAAGTATAAACAAATGATGTGGAAGTCATATAGATGTACTGGAAATTATGAAGACTACAACATTTATAAAGAAGCACTTAATCAAGCTACAGCTGAAATTAGAAATTCAAAGAGAAGCTATGAAAAAAAATTAGCTAGTAATATAAAACATGACAGTAAGAGTTTTTATGCGTATATTCGAAGCAAACAGAAAGTTCAGGATAAGGTCGGTCCTCTAGAAGATAGTGCTGGAAATACAATATCAGAGGGATTCTTAATGGCAGAAGACCTGAATGAGTATTTTAGTTCAGTGTTTACCAAGGAAGATATTAGTTCACTGCCAGTACCAGAGGCTAAGTTCAAGGGGGCAGATTCAGACTATTTAGGACAGTTAGTTGTAACCTCGGAAATGGTAGCTAAGAAAATAAGGGCTATGAAGGATAATAAATCACCTGGAGTGGACGGGATTCCCCCCAAACTACTATTGGAAATTGTAGAACAAATTAGCGCACCGCTTGCAACAGTTTTCAATTTGTCATTAGAAGAGGGAGTGGTTCCTTTAGAATGGAAAGAGGCAAACATTATACCGTTATTTAAAAAAGGTTCGAGAAACAAGTCAGAGAACTATAGACCAGTGAGTTTAACATCAGTGATTTGCAAATTATTAGAAAGACTAATTAAAGATCACATGGTGGATTTTCTTGTTAAACATAACTTGATAAACCCATCTCAACATGGGTTTTTAAAAGCGAGGTCATGCTTAACAAATATGTTATGTTTTTTGGAAGACATCACTAGGTGGGTAGATGAGGGATCACCAGTAGATATCATCTATTTAGATTTTCAAAAAGCTTTCGACAAAGTACCACATCAAAGATTACTCCTTAAGCTAAAGGCCCATGGCATAGGAAATGGTATAATAAACTGGATAGAAAAATGGCTGAATGACAGAAGACAACGTGTAGTAGTTGATGGGGAGGCTTCAAACTGGAAATCGGTATTGAGTGGGGTACCACAGGGATCAGTACTAGGACCTATATTATTCTTAATATATATCAACGATTTGGACGATGATATAACAAGCAAGGTGTTGAAATTTGCGGATGATACAAAAGTGTTTAGAAGGATTAAAAGTGATGGAGACAGACAGCATTTACAAGATGATCTTGATAGGTTGATCAAATGGTCTGAAAAGTGGCAAATGCTGTTCAATTTTGGGAAATGTAAATGCCTCCACACAGGTCATGGGAATGAAGAGGTAAAATATAAAATGGGGGGTACTGTTCTAAGTACTACTGTAAAAGAAAAGGACTTAGGGTTAACCATTAGTGCTGATATGAAGGTTTCAGAGCAGTGCGGAATTGCAGCGTCAAAGGGAAATCAAATCCTTGGATTAATTAGGCGAAATATAGCGTATAAGAAAAAAGAATTAATAGTACCGCTGTACAAAACAATAGTGAGGCCTCATTTAGAATATTGTATACAAGCATGGAGGCCATATCGCAAGAAGGACATAGATATGCTAGAAAGAGTACAGAGGAGAGCGACTAAAATGATACCAAATCTGAGGGATCTTAGTTACGAAATACGCCTAAAAGAATGTGGTTTAACAACACTAGAGACCAGAAGATTGAGAGGAGATCACATAGAAGTGTTTAAAATATTGAATGGTTATGAAAATATTGATAGAAACATTTTTTTCTCAGTTAAGAAAGATAGAAGGACCAGAGGACATGAAGCTACATTAGTAAAGGAGCAGTGTAGATTAGATATAAGAAAGTTCTCATTCTCACAAAGGACTGTAAATGAATGGAACAGATTATCTCCTGATTGTGTTGGTGCTAGTAGCGTGAATATGTTTAAAAATAAAATCGACACACACCTTAAAAAGGCGGGATACATGTAGATAAAAAGTATTGGACTCTCGAACAGGCCAAAAGGCTTCCTTGTCCAACTGCCATCCAGAGTAATTTTCTGGATGGCAATATTGTTAAATCTTGTTTAATCTTGTTAAACCGAGAGGCTCTAGCTTCTCTGGAGTGCCTCGATTTTGTCAATGTTTCGCTGTGTGTAAGGGTCCCAGACTTTATGTAGGCCAGGAATAGTGCTGGGCCGACAATTGACCCCTATGTTACACCTGAGCGCACACTGACGTAGCCTGAGGTAGCATCGTTAACCACTACAGCTTCCCGCCGATTCCTGAGGAAAGCCCCGAGCCACTGACTGGTTGACTTTGCCTTGGACTCCATAATGGTGTAGCTTATGTAGTAGGAGACTGTGATTAAGAATCGCACTGACACTGCCTTGCCGACATACAATTCGTGAAGGATCTTCAAAACGGCTGGTAATCCGCGTTCGGATCGTGCGCTGTTTGCGCGTGCCCCTACGTCTGCCACGCAGAGTTGGACGCGCCGTGGACAGTCCTAGACGTCTGACTAATGAATACACTGTATCAGGTAATCGCGGAGTGACACCCCTGGTGGTAGGAAGGAAAGCCCGAAAGACAGCGCGACAGCGCGATAGCTACAGGGCCATTCTCCAAAGAAGTCTGACAGTTTGTTTTTAACTTTTCACGTTGCAAAATTTCCTACAATTGGCCATTGTTGTACGGCTATGAGAATTGTTTCCATTTAAATAAAATATGTTCAGAAAAAACGCCACGTCACATATGCTCGCCATGTTAAAGCTTGGTACCGGGCGTAACCGTTTTTGTAAAATGCTGTATTGTTGTCTCTAAACAGATTTTACTTAACTGGAAACAATTCTCACCTATAGTATTGATTATTGTTTTTGTATACATACATTTTAAAATAATTGTTATTTTTGTGTTAATCTACATTTTACCTTGGTATCGGGCGTGACCAGTTAAAGTTTGGCTATTTTTTGGTTTGACAAAGATCAAATTGACAGACAATATAACAGTAAGTATTCTAAAATACTGCCTACATAAAAATATTGACTATATATTGGTTTACTATCAATGTTAACTTTAAAAAAAAAAAAAATTCTAACAGTGGCACATTGGTGAGGAAACTTGGTATCGGGCGTAACCATAAAATCGCCAATTAACAATTATAACAAACTGGGTAGAACAAGTGTATCTTATGGAACTATATTATAGTGCATTACATCGATAAGATAATTTACCTTGGTATCAGATACTGAACATTTTGAATTTCCAATATTTAGTATTTTTTTGATGTGTATGAAGTAAATATTTAACAATGGAAAGCCTATTTTGGCTGTTTTAGGCCATTCTAACAAGTTAATTACGCCCCTTTGCTTGCATTATTCTATGGGGAATTACACATATCCTGAAAGATATCGTTAAAGCGAATCCAACGATATGTATAACTTATATGTGAAATAAAATAATAGGAACAATAGAACAATAGAACAAATAAAACATGAGAAGTTAAAAAACAAACTCTCTGACTTTTTTGGAGAGTGGCCTCGTTGTCGTATAACTTTAGGAATGCTACGCTGCTCTGTGAGCTTAGGACGTCTACACCAGTACCTGATTGCAAGGGGTGGCATCTCACACACAAAGACAACGTACATCTTGCCAACAAGGAAAACACATAAAACCCAAATATATAATTACCGACACTTAATAGTTATCTGAAGCAGACGCACCTGACAAGCTGTTTAACAACGTCTTCAGCAATCCAATCGTGAAGGGAACTATTATGGTAGGATCAGAGAAAAACACCCCTATCTCCATAACGGTGAGAGACACTTACCTTAAAGGATAAGGGTGCCTCTGGTTGGACATATAATGGCGTATATATTTGGTCTAAAAGACAACGATCGGGTTTCAAAATATAATAATAATAATCAATATTTATTGAAAGAATTTAACACAACAGCAATTTTGATTATATCATTTTAGTACAATTTCCTTCCAATAGCTAGGATGTGTGACAGGATGTTCATGTTGTTTAATAACCAACATGCAATGTCGATGGTCGCACACACAACTCAATCTTACGATGATACCTTATAATCCGGGACATTACCTTATGTTTGTTTCCCAGTTTTCCTTCAACAAATGATGCGAGTTGTGTAATTTACGGAAGGTTATTGCCGTAAATGTTCGGCGTTGGACACATCTTTTTATCACTGCATGCTAGCCAGTCGTTTATTGTATATGTGTGCACCCTAGTATACCAGCCGAGTCTAACGCGTATCTTCACCCAGTCAACGCGCCACGAGTCTCCAAGTACGCCCTTGCATCCTCCGAACCACCTTGTCCACAAACTTCCATAATGACCGATTTCCATGCAAGGCTTTGTAAAGCATGATCCGTGGTAAGCAAACTCGTCAAGCCTGCGGAGGAAAGTAGCAACTCGCACAACTAAAGTAACCGTAGCCATGCGTCGTGGGAAATACAAGGTATTTATAGAAGGAATATATTTCGTCGCCCGGAAGTTAATAGCAGAGAATGGCGTAAGATAGCACACCGGGCACGTGCTTCTGTGTGTGCGTGTGCGTGTGTGTTTGCGTAAGTCAACGTGTCAGTATGTCTTATTAGTCGCTGTGTGCGCCGGTGACGTGATCATCAGGCATGCACACTGCGCGTGTGCACAATTGTGCTTGTGTGCATTTGCATGTGTGCTTATGCGTATGTGCGAGTGTGCATTTGTACGTGTTGTTGTGCTGGCGGTGTGCGTGTGTGCGTGTGTGCGTGTGTGTGTGCGTGTGTGCGCGCTCCCATGCGGGTGAACGTGCGCGTGCGCGTGTGTGTGTGGAAGGGCAGAGGGAGAAACCGTACGACGCGGGATTATGAACTATTAGTATTGGGAATGTGTGTGTGTGTGTGTGCGTGTGTGTGTGTGTGTGTGTGTGTGTGTGTGCGTGTGCGTGCCTGTGTGTATGTTTGAGTGAGCGTGTGTGTGTGCGTGCGAGTGTGTGTGTTTGAGTGAGTGTGTGTATTTGATTATGCATGCGTGTGTGTGTTTGAGTGTGTGTGCGTGCGTGCGTGCGTGCGTACGAACGTGCGTGGGTGTCGCTCGTGCGAGCGTGTGTACGAAGGCGAGTGTTCGCATGCGTGTGTGCATACATGTGGAGATACTTGTCCTGGTCTGCAGGCTGACTGTTATATTGGTCTTAGGTCTTAGGTTGTGTAATAAAAACAGCCCAGTCTTGGGCTAACGCAGGAGTTCATCGAACATTTCTGAGCAGGCGCTGTGGATAACTTAAATAAAAAAGATATTTTAAAGGCAGTTAAGGTGAATGGAAGGTTCACGATGGTTGTTTGAAATGCAGTGAGGTTTTCTATTTCAATGATTTGTGATGGGATCATGTTCCATATTCGAATTGCTCAGGAGTAGAAGGAGACGGCAGCTGCATTAACGCGGCACATAGGGTGCTACATAGTGTCCACGATTTCTTAATTGTGCTAGAAGGCCTGGCGAGGGGCTGATGTTATTTAAAACGTTATAAAATGTCATGGCTTGTTTGATAATGCGCCGTCGTTCAAGAGTTGGCCATCCAAGGGCAGTTACTAGGTCTGCTGAGTTGGATTGGCGTCTATGATGGTTTATAACAAATCTGTCAGCATAGTGTTGTATTCTTTCAAGGTGCTTGATCTGGGTGTCAGTGTGTGGGTTCCATACGGGTGCCGCATACTCAAGTTTTGGTCGGATTAGCATGTTACACACTTTTTAATTGACTTCGGGTTTGCGTGGACCAAGGATTCCTTTAATCATGCCTAGGCCTTTAGAGGATTTAGAAGCTGTGTCGGTGACGTGATTTGCCCAAGTTAATTTATAATCTAATTTTATTCCGAGATAGGGATGACTGTGAACACAGCGTACGACGGAGGCTGTTCACAAAGAGCATTGAGCCGTTGTACTTTAAAGGCAGACTGCGTACGTCAGACGCGTGTATACCGAGAGTTGGGCGTTGAGACTGCAGACGGTTTGCGTGGATACATAACCGTAAAACAGACTACGATCTGAAGGTTGGTATTGGGAACTAAAATGCTAACCGTAAATTGGCTATGTGTAGACCTGTACATCTACATGATTGCGTTATTGGGAAACAAAAGGCATTTTGGGGGCCTATGCATAAAACAGAGTTAATAAAAACTAACTATTTGCAATTATTATTAAGAATGTTATGCTGGTAGTTTACCTGAATTCGGTTCATCGGCATTTGTAATAATATTGTTCTCAGCTGATTATGCTACTTTCAGTTATATAAGTAGCTTTTTGTGTAATTATTGTGAGATATCTATTTCCGCAGCCGGTATAGCAGATCAGGTCAAATTGTCTTTGTCGCTGTAACTTTTGTTCTGGGTATAGAGTTAGTATAACGAAATATGGTGACCACTGCGCTCGTATTTACCGTAAATACAATTCACGGCCCCACTCGGGTCGTATTTACCAGTAGTGAAATGTAATGTTAATTATCGTCTCATGGGTACAACTTGTAATGGGTCGTGAACTAGTATTCATGTAAATATGAACACACTGGAAAGCAGCATAAATGCAGGTCACCACTGTCTGCTGTATTGTTGATGTCTCAATAGAACTAACATAATGGATTTCAGTGAACAGAAAACTAGTATAGAACAAATAGGCTTGACAGTTGCTACCATTACTACGAACGTGTCAATGACAATATAAGTAATGATTACCAGATGTGTCATAACGCCATAGCTCACAGAGATAAACAAATTGGATTCTCGATTACTCGTAGGCTACCTTGTTCACTTGCCATGTTTTCAGTATATTATCAATAGAGTCATACAGACAGAGTCACACAAATCATCTTCTGTTCTTTACTTTTAATTGTATTATCAATAGTACAAACATAATAACAAGCAACATTTTTCCTGCTTCTTTTATTTAAATGTAACACTGACTGGTATACTAATAAATGTAACTTGCTTATGTATACCACTGACATCTTCAGGAAACCAAAATGCTGATGACGACTCAACTAATCGGGATAGTCCTATGCGTGTTGTCCCCGCTGGGTGTGTCGATGACGGCAGTGGAAGAAGTTGCGGCCGCCAACAACGACTTCACCATGACCCTCTACGATGTAATTAGGAAAGACCCGAACCAGGCTGACAAAAACATCTTCTTTTCGCCGTTCAGCGTCTCTTCAGCGCTCGCGATTCTCTATGCCGGAGCAAGAGGAAATACAAAGACACAAATGGAAGCTGTTTTGAAACTTGACAGTGTCAATGGCGACATCCACGACGGATTTCATCAACTGTTCACCGCTTTCAATTACCCAACCAACAACTACACGCTGCAGGTGGCCAATGCGATGTTTGGAAGTCAGCAATATACGTTTCTGCAGGCGTATCTTACGCTTGTGTCGCAGTCTTACTTCTCACAACTTCTTTGGAAATCCTGAAGCCAGTAGAAAGACAATAAACAAGTGGGTGGCTGAACATACCAACCAAAAGATCACAGAGTTGCTTCCAAAGCTGTCGATAACATCTGAAACAGTACTCGTTCTCGTGAACGCGATCTATTTCAAAGGATTGTGGAACAATCAGTTTCACCAAGCGGACACTACTGTTGAAGCATTCAGTGTGTCGACAACGGAAACGGTCAAAACAAAGATGATGACCTTGAAAGAGGCGACATTATTCTACTCTGAGGTTAACGAACTCGATTGTAAGATAATTGAACCACCGTACGCGGGACACGAAGTATCGATGTTTATCCTACTCCCGAACACAGTCACGGGACTGGCCGAGCTCGAATCCAAGTTGACCGCTGCCACATTTGGGGACGCATTATTCTCAATGTGTACTGCTGGTGTCGAAGTGTCCATCCCTAAATTCAAGATGTCGCTTGATTTGAATATAGACAAAATACTGAGAGCATTGGGCATGACGGATGTGTTCTCATACGAGGCCGATTTGTCTGGCATTGACGGCATGACCAGATTGTCTTTGACCGGCGGAACGGAGGCAGCCGCCGCCACAGGAGCGGTGATAGAGTGCAGTAGTGTTCCGGTTGGTATGACCTTCAAAGCTGACCATCCGTTCGTCTTTTTCATATATGAAAAGACGACGCGAAGTATTCTCTTCAGCGGTCGTATCGTCACTCCACCACAAGTTGCAGGAAGTACTGGAAGTGGAACCGAACCTGCGTGGTGCGAACCGCTGCTTCACTGGTTGTGCGAGCTTTACAAGTGGCTGGGAATCTTGCCGCAAAAACGAGAAGGGTCCTAGACATGCGAAGGCAATGCAGATGCGACAGTTACGTATTCCTACACACGACATTGCAATGTGACCTTGCCCAGCTAGCTTGAAACACTAATTCTTAGTAAAATATCAAAAGGCAAATACCGCCAAATAAGTTGAATTTAATAGGATCTGGTGTTATCGATACATTTCTGTATTGTGAACGGTACAGTGCTAATGCAAATGACTTTACTGATAACACATACATGTATTATGATAGTGATTCGCCCGTACACGTTCGATTAGTAATAACAACGTGGCTCCATAAGTGGATACATTATACCCCTGCGTTTCTGAAATACGTTTCTGAAATAAAACATGTCGCTGCACTACAACCTTATCAGCGCATTCGTAACTTAGCCGGGAGACAGTCAACGGGTTCTTGGTGTTTTTATAAATACTTCCTATTGCGTAAGGGATCCTAGTAACACGCTTCGTTTTACGAGTACCTGTTAATCATACATTAACCTTTATGGTAATGTGGTTATCTGTTAAATTACCGTCCTACACCAGTTTTCGGAACGCTATATATATATATAGTGTTCCGAAAACTGGATATATATATATATATATATCCAGTAATATTGAGATAATTATTGGAACAGTTATACGAACCTCTCCTCCGTTGTTTTCGAACCAACGAATGCATTTCGTTGGGCACTTCCTTTAGCAATGTGACGTGAATATATTTTTACGATGCTAATTAGAGATGGCGTATTAATGTAATCAGGCCCACAGAAGTAGAGCAGGTGTAGTATATTTTTTTCACTAGCAAAATAATGATATATGCTAGAATTGTGTAAACATGTGTGGGTATGCTAATGCTGCCCCGACACACCATTAAGTCACATTATTCAAGCGGACACAACTTAAGCCAGCGCAAATTTCCACGGAGGCATCACTTACTGACTACAATGAGTCACATATGCAATAAATTGAAAATGTGTTGTAATCGCAGTTTCATCATAACAACAGCTTAACATAGCATTTATTAAATAAGATATTAAATCGTATGTACTTATGTGCAAGCCACACACGGCGTGTTCTATTTTCTGGCTGTCACTTGTTGTCTTCATCGTAAGATACTATATATTTACAGTATATACTATATGTTGAATAATGATATTATATATATATATATATATATATATATATATGATACTGACATTTTATAATTTTATATATGTATATATATATATATATACATATATATATATATATATACATACATTCATACATACATAAAGGACCCAGTAGAGTACCGGACTCTCGACTGGAGGGACCTGGGTTCAAATCCTGGCGCCGGCTGGACGGTGGTTCGGTACTGGTTCGGCTGCCGTGTCAAAACTTGGGCAATTTCGTTCACCCTACGTCGCCCCCCATTCCAACTCGCGCCGGCCAACGTGGAAGGGTAGGCCAACAACATCAGCATGCAAAAACAATGAAGCCAAGTAATGCCTAGCAGCATCGAAAGAGTCTAGAGTATATGACCAACTAGGGCTACGGGCTAGGTCAAGAAGAGCCGCCGAGAGAAGATAAGTAGACTGAAGATAGCAAAATACGACGTAAGAACACTACTAAGAGATGAACAGATACAAGAACTGGGGGAAGAACTTAGGGAAACCAAGTTGGTATGGGATGTGATCGGGATCGGAGAAGTCCGAAGAAGAGAGGAATGCTTCACTACCTTACAAAGTGGTCATCTACTATACCATCCCACAACGAACAACGGCCAAGCAGGAGTAGGCTTTCTCTTAAACAAGAAATGGAAAGACATTTTAATGAGGGTTAACAGCATCAGCCATAGAGTAGCAGAACTTGTTCTATGCTTAACAAAGCGCTACAAACTGAATATAGTACAAGTATATTCACCAGCAACATCATACTCAGAAGAAGACACAGACAACTTCTACAACGACGTGGGTGAGACCTTAGAATAGTGATGGGACACTCTACTGGGCCAATAGGGAAACGAACAAACATTTCGGAAACGGCAACACAAATTTGGCTTAGGTGTGAGAAACGAAACCTTGGTAAAATGAGCAACATCAAGAAAGTACAAAATCATGAATACCATATTCCAGAAGAAAGCAGGGAGGAGATGGACATGGAAAAGCCCAATGGAGAAACGAAATTGAAGTGACCACAGAATGGTAATGAACAACATCAAACTAGACGTTAAGGCTGAAAGGAAGAAGTTGATAAACAAGAGACCACCGAGTGTAGATACCACACAACTCGGAAGAAACAAGATCGAATTCCAACTCGAACTGCGAAATCGATTTTAACAAGATTTAACAAGATTGCCATCCAGAGAATTAACACTAGATTGGCAGGTGGAGAAGGAAGCCCTTTGGCTTATCGAGAGTCCAACCCTTTTATCTACATATATCCAGCACTTCTGAGGTATGTGTCGATTTTATGTTTAAACATATTCACATTACTAGCACCCACACAATCAGGAGATAATCTGTTCCATTCATTAACAGTCCTTAGTGAAAATGTGAACTTTCTTACGTCTAATCTACACTGCTCCTTTAATAATGTCATTTCATGTCCTCTAGTCTTTCTATCTTTCTTAATTAACAAAAACATATTTTTATCAATATTTTCATAACCATTCAATATTTTAAACACTTCTATCTGATCTCCTCTCAATATCCTGGTCTCTAGTGTTGTTAAACCACATTCTTTTAGACGTTTTTCGTAACTAAGATCCCTCAGTTTTGGTATCATTTTAGTCGCTCTCCTCTGTACTCTTTCTAGCATATCTATGTCCTTCTTGCGGTATGGCCTCCACGCTTGTATACAATATTCTAAATGAGGCCTAACTATTGTTTTGTACAGCGGTATTATTAGTTCTTTTTCTTTATATGCTATATTTCGCCTAATCAATCCAAGGATTTGATTTCCTTTTGAAGCTTCTCTGAAACCTTCATGTCAGCACTAATTATCAGCCCTAAGTCTTTTTCTTTTACTGTAGTGCTTAGTACAGTTCCCCCTCATTGTATATTCTACATATTCGTTCCCAGGTCCTGTGTGAAGGCATTTACATATCCCAAAATTGAACAACATTTGCCACTTTTCAGACCATTTGATCAACCTGTCAAGATCATCTTGTAAATGTTGTCTATCTCCATCACTTTTAATCCTTCTAAACACTTTTGTATCATCTGCAAATTTCAACACCTTGCTAGCTATATCATCGTCCAAATCGTTTATATATATTAAGAATAATATAGGTCCCAGTACTGATTCCTGTGTAACCTCACTCAAAACTGATTTCCAGTTTGAAGCCTCCCCATCAACAACTACCCGTTGTCATCTGTCAATCAGCCATTTTTCTATCCAGTTAATTATACCATTTCCTATGCCATGGGCCGTTAGTTTAAGCAGTAATCTTTGATGTGGCACTTTGTCGAAAGTTTTTTGAAAATCTAAGTATATGATATGATATATCTACTGGTGATCCCTCGTCTACCCACTTAGTGATATCTTCCAAAAACATAACATATTTGTTAAGCATGACCTCGCTTTTAGAAACCCATGTTCAGATGGGTTTAACAAGTTGTTTAGCAAGAAAATCCACCATGTGATCTTTAATTAGTCTTTCTAATAATTTACAAATCACCGATATTAAACTCACTGGTCTATAATTATTTGACTTGTTTCTCGAACCTTTTTTTAAATAACGGTATAACGTTTGCTTCTTTCCATTCTAAAGGAACCACTCCATCTTCTAATGACAAGTTGAAAACTGTTGCAAGCGGTATGCTAATTTGTTCTACAATTTCCAATAGTAGTTTGGGTGGAATACCATCCATTCCAGGTGATTTATTATCCTTCATAGCCCTAATTTTCTTAGCTACCATTTCTGGGGTTACAATTAACTGTATTAAATAGTCTGATTCTGCCCCCTTGAAGTTAGCCTCACTAAAATACTCATTCAGGTCTTCTGCCATTAAGAATCCCTCTGATATTATATTTCCAGCACTATCTTCTAGAGGACCGACCTTATCCTGAACTTTCTGTTTGCTTCGAACATACGCATAAAACTCTTGCTGTCATGTTTTATATTACAAGCTAATTTATGTTCATAGTTTCTCTTTGAATTTCTAATTTCAGCTGTAGCTTGGTTTAGTGCTTCTTTATAAATGTTGTAGTCTTCGTCATTTCCAGTACGTCTATATGACTTCCACATCATTTGTTTATACTTAATTTTTCTAATGGCTTCTTTCAATAAGTGTTTCTTTTAAGACCGTTTCCAGTGTTATTAAGGGAACAAATTTGACGATGATGCATTCAATTTCACTCTTTAAGATATTCCAGCATTCTGTTGCTGTCTTATTCTTTTAAGACCGTTTCCAGTGTTTTTAAGGGAACAAATTTGACGATGATGCATTCAATTTCACTCTTTAAGATATTCCAGCATTCTGTTGCTGTCTTATTCTTCAGTATGTTATTCCAGTCTATCTTTGCTAAATATTTCCTTATGTCCTTGTATTTGCCTTTGTGGAAATTTCTCCTGTATTGCTTTTTACTATTCCTTTCTGATTTTACTTTGATGGTAAAATGTATTTGGTTGTGATCCATATTCCCCAGTGGCTCACATATCTTGACATTGTCAACTAAATCATTCTGTGAGGACAAAACTATGTCTAACACATTCTCTCCCCTGGTTGGTTCTAGCACATTTTGAGAAAGGAAAGTATCTTGTAATAAAACTAAAAACTTGTGGTCCTCACTACCCATACTCTGTAGAGATTTCCATTTTATATGCCCATGGTTAAAATCCCCCCTAATAACACAGTCCCGTTTGCTCACTTCCCTTATAGCGTTTGGTATTTGTCATTCTCTTCTATGCTTATGTTTGGACTTCGATAAACTAATCCAACCGTTAACGTTGAGTTTCCTGTAACTATGTTACACCAAACAGCTTCTTCGCAATCTGCTTCTCTGTCTAATTTTATTTCATAAGTCTGGATAGATTCTTTAATATATAAAATAACCCCACCTCCCCTTC
>OZ023218.1:36178346-36301663 GCA_963995525.1 Escarpia spicata
AGATGCAGCAAACAAATCCCACTAGAAATTAATCACCTAGGTGCAAATGGGGTAGGCGGGTGGGAACAACAGATCTAGATGCAATGTAACCGCAAATTATCGCAGGATATAATAAACTCTCTTAAATCAGAGCAAACGAACAATATGTAAGACACAAATGTAATACCTTTTCTCCGTGACAATTTCAAAGTGGGAAGCTAAAATGGTGTCATGCCTTTATATACACAGGAATTGTCACGTGACTTAGCTCCCCGGATAAACCGTAAAAACCAAATTTAGGAGTCGGGCCAATGCCCACATAAAAGTCATTTGATGTGCATCATAATGTCATATTTATGTGGGACAGTGTTCCCTGTTAGTGTAGTGGTGTTACTGACTCAGAATCGTAGCTAGTTTGCTGTAAATAACAAGGCAGATGTAAGTTTGTACCAGAGCTTTGTATTAAGCCAAAAATTAAACCATACAATACAATATATACATGAAGTGCCTCAGCCTATATAATTCTAATAAATAAATTACAGCAAAGGTGAGGGGAACCAACCACACCTGGCCATTTAGAATGGCCCCCCCCCCCACACCCTAGTAAAAGAAACAATGACGTTTAGTGTATCATACTAAACACGGCAAGGACAAAGCAAGGACACAGCAAGGACAAAGTGGGATGGGTAAAGTTACTCAAATTTCCAAACGGAAGTAGGGGGAATGAAACCCTGGCCCGGCGCTATATGTACGCTCTTTCCCTGTTCGGAACGGCATTTAGATATCTTCAGATGTAATATGTTTTACTTACTTGATGAGTAACTCTCGGAGATTGATTGGAGTAGAATCCAAACAATGCACAGCCTGTTGTAGCCTGCTTCGTACATTGGTACAGCACACAGTCACGCTTTCGTCTATAGGTAGGCGAGAAGAACACTCTCAAAGTCACTGTTTGGCATTGATTGAAAATAGCCTATATTTGACGGAAGACAGAACTGACGTTGTCAAGAGAATGACGTCATCCATTTATACGAAATAACGTTGGTATTCAAGTGCCGTAATTCGCGATACTCTCGTGACTCTCACGTAGGCCAGAACCAGCACTGCATTTTGTTGTTGTTTGTTGTTGTTATTTTTGTTGCTGCTGCTGCTGCTGCTGCTGTTGTTGTTGTTGTCGTCGTCGTTGTTGTTGTTGTTGTCGTCGTCGTTGTCGTTGTTGTTGTTGTTGTTGTCGTCGTTGTCGTTGTTGTTGTTGGTGTGTTGTTGTTGTTATTTGAATGCGGGATCTACAATGGACCAACAGTAGAGCACTATATTATAGGAAAACTAAAGGCACTATTTGATATTATGCACCTAAAACGTTAATACAAACTAATCATTTGCAACTACAATCAGAATGTTCACGTCAGTGGTTTACTCAGAATGTGGTGTCAAAGTGAAAGATTTTAATAACATTTCCAATATGGCGAAAGCCAACAACGAGGATTAGCCTATAAACGTGCTGCCTAATTCGACACCCCTCCAAGTCAATTTTTTGGAAGATTATTTTTATTTGACCTAAACGTGTCGCTATTATCTATCTGTACTACCACATGCTAATATTAAGTATTTCATGCACTTAAGTCCTGTTATCCTCGTTTTATTGGGGGCACTCAATGGCAAAATATACAGGGTGAACAACCCCGTAAGTACTCGCTGATCATAGCGGGTTTCTAGCCAATGAACAAACAGGTAACTCCCCACGTGAACTGTCTATCGTTCACAATATAAGATGCAGCATCAATTTTTTCGTGTTATATTGATCAGTTTTTAGTGTATTCGAGTGCAATTTTTAGCTGTTTAAAATGGATACTGAGTGAAGCAGAAAGCGCGTTAGAAACCCTGAAACCTGCGTCAGTTGAGCAGGAACAGTGCGAAGGAATATGTATTATGTTGGGCGAACTGGGAAAAGTAAAGCGGTCGCTCAATTCGCCTTTGGGAAGCTGGATTCGGGGAAAAACTGTTTGATGCACAAAAAGAGTATTTTTCACTAATTACCTAACTGCGTAATTGATTATCGTTAACAACTTGGCAAATGTACTTGGAAGATAACATTAGGCAGGCGATATAACAAAACAACACTGGTATACGAAGCACATTAACCGTGGAATATACTGTTCAAATTTTAAATGAGTTTTTCTCCCTTATTACAAATATGGATTAAGGTGGTTGTTGAACTAGGCAGATTACATACTAAGCGAAAAATGAAACTTTTTTATTCCCAATCTGATTAAATATACTCTAAAATTACGGTCCTGATATTCGACTAATTTTTAACCCCTTCCGTCGCCCTGTTCAAGGCTCCTTTTGGTCGGTTGCGCTTTTCTGTACATTTTCTGCACAGTTTGCTGCGACACCTAGCATACTAATCTTAGCTACAAATTTGTCGCTGGATGCACACAGGAATTGTTTTCCTTTTTGATTTACTGTCGTTTGAACATTGCAAATATTCAAACTTGCAATGGGATTTAATAGTTTTTGATATCACAGTAAAGATAATAACTTTTTTTAGTTATTGCCATTTGAACATCGCGAATGCTTAATAAGCGGCTGCGGATATAATGCAAGATTGAGCATTCGCGATGTTCAAACGGCAATAACTAAGAACGTTTACACAATTCCTGTGTACATGCAGCGACAACCTTGTAGATAAGATTATTATCTTTACGGTGACATAAAAAATATAAATTCCGCAGTTGCAATTTCATGTACATTCTGAAACAACAGGCTGCACTGCCGCTCGCCGTCCTAAAGGATAGGGCGTCGTCAGCGGTCCAGCCTGTAGTGATGTCAGCAACATTTGAAGGGGCTAGTTGCTATCTGACACGCAAATAACCATGTTTGAGCGGGCTTAATGACATGAGTTCGCAATGAACATGCTTAATATTAGGCATATTACTTGACACGAGTATTAAGTTTACGTATACGAAGTTTCGAAGACATTTAACATTTCATTTCACTTAGTCTTTATCACGATCAACCTGAATTTTTCAACAACGAAAAACAGAAGGCTTAGTGGTGCCGCCTAATGAATGAAAGTGATACTAAATCACATTGACCCTATTGTGGATATTGTAACAAGGCAGCATGTTGGAAGGTTTCGTGGTAGCCATGTCGCATCAGCTATAGAAAGCTGCTTATTGTATTGTTTCTACTATCATGAGCGAAACTATATGGAAATGTTGCACACACGTAGAATGCATCACAGCTAGAACCATTCGCCTATGCCTCCATTAGCAATATGCGCAATACCGCAAGTCCAGCACCACCCATTGTGGGTGGGTTAACGACGGTTTGAACCAGTACTAAATCTTCTTTTGATATTTGAGAACTGACGCCATTGCGTACTGTCACAAGAAAAACATTAGTAGAGGCCAGTTACTTAAACGTTTCGGTATCACACACTCGCAAAATACGTACAAAGTGGGCGCGGTGCTTCGAACTGATTAATGAAATTGCATTACGGTTACGTATGACGTCAACTAAACACTATATTATGTTCTAAATGCTTACATATGTTGGGGGCATAGAACTTATGGCTAAAACTGTATATTAAAAAAAATGTATGAGCGCTTAGTTGTATATGTTACGTTAACGCACGCGTGGAGCAACAACATATTGAATAATACAAATAAAGAACGAATGAACAGGTAGAAGTGCATGTGACGAGTCATGTTTAATGGTGTACAATGCTCAAAAGGATGGGCCGACCCCTGACATCTCCCTCACCAACCACTTGTCGTAATAATACAATTTGTGCCATGGTGCACCGCCTTCTATACGACTTGCCATAATGTAACCTAAATGCCAAGAGTTTGAACCACAGCTAATATACAGGCAAGTTCCGTATTGACAAACCATCAGATCAGCGTTTTCGATGCACGTCGCAATGGCGGTGAACTTGTCGATCCTGCCAAACAAAGACACACATCATTCGATGAAAAGCATATACGCGATAAGTTTGGTTGTTATACTGGACAGATCGCTTAATGAAGTCACCAAGTGAAAAAAACGGCAGTACCTCGGCTCGTGAGAAACATGTTCACATCAATTCTAAACATGCAAACCAATATGATTCGTGTGTGCGCGTGCCTGCGTGCCTGCGTGCCTGCGTGCCTGCGTGCCTGCGTGCGTGCGTACGTACATACGTACGTACGTTTTCGCATGCGTTGGCGTATGCATATGTATGTGTGTTTTTGTTTGTGTATGTGTGTGAGTGCGTGCGTGCGTGTGTGCGTGCTTGCGTGTGTGTTAGCCTACTGGTGTGACGTGAGAACGGTTTACACATTAGCGACACAAACTGGATCCTGATGAAATCGTCCCAGTTCTCGTTGTCTAGCAGTATCCAATGCGTGTTGAATGTTCCGTTGGAGAGTTTCACATATACGTAGTCGCTTGTGAAACATAGCATCTTATATGGTTACCAGTTTGGATTTAGGAAGAAGCAATCTGCAAACATGGTTATTGTGCACCTAGTAGATAACAGTTCCACAGCTATAAATAATGGTGACTACGTACTAGGAGTTTGTCTTGACTTCAGTCAAGCTTTCGATACAGTTGACCATAAAATATTACTTAATAAACTAGAACATTAAGGTATTACAGGAAGAGCACTTACCTGGCTGGAAAGTTGTTTGTCTAATAGAACGCAATATGTGTTATTTGATGGAGTAAAATCGAACATTCAGTCTACATGCTGCGGTGTCCCACAGGGATCAATAATAGGGCCACTGTTATTCTTAATCTATATTAACGACATTGTTAACGTATCAGATATCCTATTTCCTATTATACTTGCTGATGATACAAATGTTTTTGTGAGTGGTAACGGTCTTAGCGAGCTAGAAACTGATATGAATCAAGAACTGCAAAAATTAGTTAATTGATAGTTAAAGAGTAATTAACTATCTTTAAATATCAGTAAAACACATTTTATTGTCTTCAAGTCAGTAAATAAAAAAGTTATCCAATCCAATTGCCATCCTTATTGATGGACTACAAATTACTCAAGTAGAAAACACAAAATTTTTAGGAATTTTAATCGATGCTATTTTGTCCTGGTCTTTTCATATACAGTATATAAAATTTAAAATAGCCAAAGCTGTTGGGATTATAAGTAAAGCTAGAAAAACCCTGAGTAGATAATCCCTTGTAAAATTATATTATACATTTTTATATCCATATCTAACATAGTATTGTATCGAAGTGTGAGGAGGAGCATATAATACACATCTTAGTTCTCTATTCAAATTGCAAAAGTTTGCAATTCGGCTAATTATGTCAGCTCCATACAGAGCGCACACAGACCAACTCTTCAAGAAGCTGTCCATTTTACCATGTGCTGTGCTGTGACATGATTGTCTTTGCCCCTCTTTGGCATGATTTACAGTACCAACTGATTTATTGGTTTTCGTCGCTGGTTACTATGGCATACAAAGCATCAGACACACATTGACAGATTTTGTGATACAAATAAAAATGTAAGTATTGTATTATAGTGCTGGCATCGCCGGTTCGGACATGAGGGACGTAACTTGACGCCGTTGCTTGTTAAGGACGTATTCAGTAGTTGTGTTATCATACGTAAGTATTATATTATACTGCTTGCGTCGCCGGTTCGAACATGACGGACGTGACGTCCATTCTTGATAAAGGCGTATTCGGTATTTATACTATCATATATATATATATATATAAATTATACATATATATATATATTATACATATATATATATATATGTATATATATATATATATATATATATATACATATATATATATATTATATATATATATATAAATATGTATTTATATATATGTATATATATTATATAATGCCGTAGCTGAACACCCCAGAAGGCATGAAACCAACTGTACTTGGTATTAACGGACCAAGATGCCACGACTATTGGAGTTGGAGCGAGGTTGAGCGTTTGCGACCAGACAATGAGATATTACTTGCGCTCTGCTGGTCTCAGATGCTGCATACAGTAAACAGACTTCCTCCTCACACGAGCTAGGCGGCAACGGCGGTTAGAGTGGGTATTTCAACTTTGGGACTGGACCCAGAGAATGTGGAACCACGTCATCTTTTCAGAGTAGTCCCCATTTTCAGGTTTTCAATTCCGATGGCCGTGTTCCAGTGTGCCGAGGATAAGCGGTGGAGGGAGGGAGGGAGGGAGGGAGGGAGGGAGGGAGGGAGGGAGGGAGGGAGGGAGGGAGGGAGGGAGGGAGGGAGGGAGGGAGGGAGGGAGGGAGGGAGGGAGGGAGGGAGGGAGGGAGGGAGGGAGGGAGGGAGGGAGGGAGGGAGGGAGGGAGGGAGGGAGGGAGGGAGGGAGGGAGGGAGGGAGGGAGGGGGAAAGAGAGTCGCGGTCGCATCGTTACAACTGCGAACAATGTTTCGTGCTTATTAAACGCAATTTGGGAGGAGTATACCTTATGATGTTATATTTTAAAATGCGCACTATACAGCTTCAGATTAAAAGTTTACAGTTTAACTATAAATCATCATACGTACGTCTACCGAAGCATAGAATCTGCTGTGCAATTGGGATCGCTTGTGATAGGATATCATAAACGGGCACGTCGTGGTCGTCGAATTTGAAGCCAAACCCGCCGACTACGACCACAAACATACATAAGCTGGTTTGTTGTACTCGTTAGAGGGAGGCAGCTTGTTTCTCTATTTAAAATTAGCCAGCTTCATAATTTGTAACAGGACACCTGCTGTGTTGAACAAGGGGAAATGGGAAATCGTTGAACATCAAAGGGTATTGTGGCTAACTCAGCCCGTCTCGGCCGTATTACCAATAAAGCTTGTTTTGAAATTGGACGTTATGTTTTGTTTACCATTTATTCAGGGGTCGTATCTTCCAAATTGCGAACGTTGTTACGGGCTTATTAAACATAATTTGGCATGCAACATACCTTCATTATAGTTTTATAATCTTAAGAACGAATAGAACAAGATGGCTGCCGCTGCTTAACGTGGAGTGTTTCTCGTGGGAGGGATATCAACAATTGAACTATGCCTACAACACGTGGGTCCGCCAGTGATAGGGAGAGTGCTGGCAAACAAGATTGACGCGCTGACAACGACCATCGCTGATCTGACGACAAAGAAACTGAACGCAAAGGAGGACAGAATTGTTACCCTGGAAAGAAAGGTATCTGATTTGGAGTTCCATTGTGACAATGTTGAACAGTATACGCGAAGAGGGAATTTAAGGTTCCATGGTATTCATGAACCAAAGGACGGAGAGGGGGAGGACACTACGGCCAAAGTGTTGGCCATAATCAACGAGAAGATGGCAGTGACCCCCCCCCTCCCCGATCACACTTAAGGACATTGGGCGAAGCCACAGGCTAGGCAGCGGAAAGACAGCGACAGGAGGGGATCGGCGCCGCGTGGTTACTGTTCGCTTCAACAATGAAAATGTGCGAGACGCGGTCATCCGTCAACGTCGCAGAATGCGAGACGACGACAACACGATCTTTGTCAACGAAGATCTTACCCAGCGCCGTGCCGCACTGGCCAGATCAAGTAGACAACTAAAGAGAAACAAGAAGATCCAAGACTGTTGGACCTACAACGGGAAAGTGCTGGTTAAGACACTATCAAACTATGTCAAGGAGGTATGCACTCAGGCGGATTTCGACGAATTTAATTGCTATATATGTAAATGGTATGCGACTTTGAAAAGCCTGCTACTTGCTTTGCCGAATTGTGATTTCTTTAAGTTGTCTATTGTCTTAAATACAATTTATTATTTAATTATTTATTATCGATTAATATAAGTAATTATAAAAATAAACATTTAAAACGGAAGTGGCGTTGAGAAAAAATGCTATAATCAGCAGTCATACATACGAAATAATGTGGCATAAACACCGTTTAAATACAATGTATATTATGTTCTACCAAGAAAAGGGCCAGCTTGTATTCACGATGGTAACCACATTTTTTTTCTTATCTGTTCTCATACAAAACCATAAGAAGTCTATCTCAGCTTACGCACACATTTACACACACCACACCATACCATTAACACTAGCAAATGACTATGTCAAAAATAAACCGAATCACAATCAATCATATTACCTTGAAATGGAGCATAAATCAATTTACACATATATTTTAAAGAAAACACCCAGACTAAATCATGGCATTTGACGAAACATTCCTCTCATATTTAGGAGGTATTCATAACAATGATTTAATAAATGTTCTAAATATAAATGATATTGAAAACAATGAACCTCAAATAATACGTCGCTCATCTTATTACGACTTTGATACGTTTACCAAATTAGCTCAGAATAACACAAAATGCTTTAGTATCTTATGCACTAATATACAATCGATAAATGCAAAATGTTATGAATTAGAGGCTTTTGTAGAAAAACTAAGCAGTAGTAATTTTTAATTTAGTGTTATTTATTTACAAGAAACATGGAAGGCAGAAACAGATGACTTGTCCCAAGTTTCTTTACATGGCTACATTTATGTAGCACAGGGCAAACACTGTAGCGACAAAGGAGGGTTCATAACATATGTTGACAACACATATAGATCGGAAGTCAAATTAAATGTCCCAACCCCTTATAACACCGCCTTATTTGGAATTTCGCGTCATAGTAAAGTACGGCGCTACTGTATCATTTAGTCGACGATTTGTAATGTGGAACGCAACTTAAAAAAATTTGTTCTGATGTATTAAATAATAATAATAATTTATAAGTAAATTATGTGCGTGATCTCTAGTAAGCTTTGTCTTACTAACAATGTTTACGTGTGATCATTACACAGAAGGACGGCATATCATCTGCCAGTTCAATGTTTACTGCATTGGTTTAGCTGAAATAGCTATTTCGTTACGTTTTTGTCGCAAAAAGACCGTTTTACAAGCTTGACAAATATTGTTGCTAGACAACCAGTCACTACGTTAGCAGTGCATTATCAGCCATACACAAAGCGAAATAAAACAGACACAGTAACATCCAACAACTTAAACCTATGTATTCAAACCAGTTCCACAAATGTTACGAATTATTGTATTTTAGTTCATTCCCTGAATGAAATACATATAATTCGAACCCGTTTATGCTTATACCTGAGGAGCATTTAATGTAGATGCGTACGGAAGAACTACTAGTTATTATATGTGGAAAATAATCAATGTGTAGTATTGTGTAGTAAATATTAAGCGAAGAATACGCATGTGGCCCTGTTCGATATATTATAGCATAAGACTACTCAAACCTTTGCAGCTTATCCGATTTAAAGAGGAAAGACAATTTTCTCCATTATGTTTGCAAATTTTCGCATTATATTACTAAAGTGACTGCGTATATTAATTAAGATATACAGTATGCATTTGAATGTCAACGAACTTGATTCGCGATGGACTTAGTGAAATAATGAGGCCATTTTAATGTTGCCATGACTACCCGTGTCAGGGTAGGTTGTCATAAAGTGATTGTCGTTTGATAAAGTATACAGGTTACAAGGACTTCACTTGTAAATTAGTTGCTATTTATATCACGTTTTGTGGTGTCCATGTTTAGTAAAAATAAAATACCAATGACCATAGGCCTACTTATGTTTAGCTATAGCCACTCAGTAGGTACACAAACACGTCATTTAATGTTTGTGGTGTTAAACAACATCCACTTTGCATTTGGAAAACGAAGGATATGTAAGTACACTCTGAATTATGGATGCTGACAAGACGTGTTAGCTGAAAGTGTGTGAGCTGGTGGATGCAGCATCATCTACTGTAAGTACACTCTGACATATGGATACTGACAAGACGTGTTAGCTGAAAGTTTGTGAGTTGGCGGATGCAGCATCATCTACTGTAAGCACACTCTGACATATGGATGCTGACAAGACGTGTTAGCTGAAAGTGTGTGAGCTGGCGGATGCAGCATCATCTACTGTAAGTACACTCTGACATATGGATGCTGACAAGACGTGTTAGCTGAAAGTTTGTGAGTTGGCGGATGCAGCATCATCTACTGTAAGTACACTCTGACATATGGATGCTGACAAGACGTGTAAGCTGAAAGTGTGTGAGCTGGCGGATGCAGCATCATCTACTGTAAGTACACTCTGACATATGGATGCTGACAAGACGTGTTAGCTGAAAGTTTGTGAGTTGGCGGATGCAGCATCATCTACTGTAAGTACACTCTGACATATGGATGCTGACAAGACGTGTTAGCTGAAAGTGTGTGAGCTGGCGGATGCAGCATCATCTACTGTAAGTACACTCTGACATATGGATGCTGACAAGACGTGTTAGCTGAAAGTGTGTGAGCTGGCGGATGCAGCATCATCTACTGTAAGTACACTCTGACATATGGATGCTGACAAGACGTGTTAGCCGAAAGTGTGTGAGCTGGCGGATGCAGCATCATCTACTGTAAGAACACTCTGACATATGGATGCTGACATGACGTGTTAGCCGAAAGTGTGTGAGCTGGCGGATGCAGCATCATCTACTGTAAGTACACTCTGACATATGGATGCTGACAAGACGTGTTAGCTGAAAGCGTGTGAGCTGGCGGATGCAGCATCATCTACTGTAAGTACACTCTGACATATGGATGCTGACAAGACGTGTTAGCTGAAAGTGTGTGAGCTGGCGGATGCAGCATCATCTACTGTAAGTACACTCTGACATATGGATGCTGACAAGACGTGTTAGCTGAAAGTGTGTGAGCTGGCGGATGCAGCATCATCTACTGTAAGAACACTCTGACATATGGATGATGACATGACGTGTTAGCCGAAAGCGTGTGAGCTGGCGGATGCAGCATCATCTACTGTAAGTACACTCTGACATATGGATGCTGACAAGACGTGTTAGCTGAAAGTGTGTGAGCTGGCGGATGCAACATCATCTACTGTAAGTACACTCTGACATATGGATGCTGACAAGACGTGTTAGCCGAAAGTGTGTGAGCTGGCGGATGCAGCATCATCTACTGTAAGTACACTCTGACATATGGATGCTGACAAGACGTGTTAGCCGAAAGTGTGTGAGCTGGCGGATGCAGCATCATCTACTGTAAGTAGACTCTGACATATGGATGCTGACAAGACGTGTTAGCTGAAAGTGTGTGAGCTGGAGGATGCAACATCATCTACTGCACTGTGCATTGTGCGTTCTATCAACTGCGTCATGATAGGTGATATGCTATCATCACAGATGTTTCTACGGGAAGGAACGTAACTAACTTTCAGGGATTGATCTACTACCCTTCGAATGAAAGGCAGCTCCTTTATGTCTTCGAAATTCCCACTGAGTTTCGGGTTCGTGGCGGACGTAAATCGAACGTTCGTAGTTTTTCGCGTATTTCCTGCGATTGTTCGGAACATCATGTCGGGTATAGACGTTTTAGGAAACTTGCATTAATGTATCAAACGGTGTCACTTGAAAGAGGTTTGGGAATCCTTGAGGAAAAAAGTGCATGCCAAATGTTAAGTTCTGTCGCAATCCGAGCGACTATAATTTCAGTAGCATACCAACTGTGTGTGTTATGTACAATTGATTAAATAATACGTTAATTATTGTATATGGTTTAACTATGCTTTGGCCTATGTTGCCTTGCGGCTCCCTAGCCTTGTGGATATCGTTAATAAAACTGTTAAATAAACTTGCGAAAGGTCGATTTATGTCGTTATTTTGTGCTGTACACGTATTGAAGTATATTGGATTTCATTTACGAGTTTAAATACAATAATTCTGAGTACCAGTTTATGCGCGTGCGCGTGTGTGCGTGTGCGCGTGAGCCGTAGAGCAGTACACTTTTCACATTCGTTTGAACTATTCGGATTTTATTTCCTGTTAAAAAGGATAGTGTGTTTAAAGTGATGATCCATGTTACCAATCTATCAAGAATGTGTATTCCTTGCCAATATCTGCATCGTTACCCAAACTGTCCCGTTGCTTCAACCTTTCATGTTACACTGTTTCCAAATTTTTCTCATGTCTTCCTTTGTTTGCTGTTCCTAGGATTTCTTAAATACCATTTCCTATCCATCATACCATACAAATATGTAAGTAGCTTATAATGTTCTCGTGAATCACATTCCTGTTGTTTCTTTACCGATCGATTCGTTATTGATTAACCCATTAAAACATAAATAATATAAATGACCTAAAGGGGTAAACATTTTCACTAAATCCTGCCTGCCGTTCTTCTATCATATCCGTATCAATGCTTATTCAATATTTATTACAGCTGTGAATAGTTTGCCAAGTCAACTGAGATTGGGTTTTCCTATGCAGTTATTTCCACCTGCAACTGAATCTTTTTTATATAAACCATAAATCGATACGCCTATGACTTATGAATTAAACCTGATTCTAACATCAAATTGAACAATGTTGTAAATACGGCTAACATTTGAGAACTATAAGTATTACAGAAGTAAGTAATACATTTATCGGAACCTTAATACTTCATTATCCGCATGCAGAGTATTAATGAATAATTATTAGCTGAACTAATTAAGGCATCAAATTCTTCACATCCGTTACAATGCCTTTCATCATAACTACTCCGATTTTTGGAGTCGTCTGCAAAAGATTGTAGGCCTACGTTGACCTTTGGAAACTCATGTTTCCAATTAACTGAATACTCCGTAATTAAATTCCGACAAGGTAAGCTTTAGAATCTGATTATATTCTTTACACTCCGAGAACGTCAATATACCAGTAGTAATTCAATATAATTCTTGTGTAGTTTGGTTGGTATCGTGAATGTTACGTAAATGTAATGACGAAATCGTCGTGTGACGTACCACACATATATTACTGGTGTCACACTGGTGATAAACGTTATACGCCGCCGTTTACCGGCCATTGGTCTGAAAACGATTCACATGAAGCTGTATAGCCTCCGATGGGGTTATTTCACAATACCTATTCTGCCACTTGTACTAGTAGCACCAGAAATATGCGCAAGTAACTTAACATCAAATGCAAGTAATGGTTTATTTCACATTCATTTTTATATTCATATTTTGATAATAATTAAATGGGGTTGTATTGTCACTAATATGTGAAGCGTACGTTTTTTTAAAATATGAACATGCTTTCAACATGTTATACGATATGAGTGGCGAGCGGCGCGTATAGCGGAAACTGTTTACCCTATGGTGGTTGTCATTCGAAGTTCTCATACGGTATTTCGCTGTCATAGCTATGAATAACATGATGCACGGACAACGGTTGTGCACACGGTCATCACACCCGCGGCCGCACAAATATGAATAACATGATGCACGGACAACGGTTGTGCACACGGTCATCACACCCGCGGCCGCACAAATATGAATAACATGATGCACGGACAACGGTTGTGTACACGATCATCACACCCGTGGCCGCACAAATATTCATGTTCAAAACTTCAACCTATCCGTAGGCTGGCGCACATTTGCCTTTAGGTGTGCGAAACTATGGAAAACTGTCCCGAAACGTATACCAAATGCGAGCACTGTAGACACTCTTTTTTAGACCTTCTCAGAAAGGATGTTTAAAATTGTGTGCACTTTCCAGTTGATATGCCTGAAAAACTGTTTACATTTTGATGAGAAATTATATTAATTCATTCGTTTTGATTGTATTTACTCTTGTACTGTCTTCTATTTTGTGCAGATTTTGTAAATTGTTTTATGATTTTGTATTTATTTGTTTGTTTGTATATTAGTTACAGGTTATTGTTGTAAATTGGAAATGTTTCTAAAACTGTATACATGTCGATGTAAGAGTGTATTGGTTGATGACCCATTGGTAATCATGATGTGACACATGACATGGTTACCATCATTAAATAACGCTTTTATTACTTACTACTGTACAGACACCGTGTTTGCGCTGTAGCATGCGAGTACGAGGCGAATGTAAAAACGTCCGACCTAGCAGGCGCGTCGACCGACAACCATATCAAACTGCAATTGTTTAACGCAACCTCGGCGAGCGACTGGATTGATCTTGATAACAAAGAGGTCAATGACTTTGAGAAAGCCAGGTAAATACAACTGAAATCCATACATTTTGTCACTACTTGTATATATATTGGTATTATTATTTATCACTACTTATCAACCATACTAGTATTTATTTTCACCACATATATTACTCTCAGAAGGATGTACGCAGTGCTTCCTTGCGAAAACGTTGATATTAGTTTCTTATTTGAAATAAAAATCGTTGTTAAATATCAAGAATTTGGCACAGTATGTCGACAGATATGCCGTGTGTCGACAGAGCTGCTGTTTATATTTATCTTTGCTTAAACAATGCTAACAAAAATACCCATCCTAATCAAGTTCGTGTGCAGCTATGTGTGGCCGATTTCGTGGTTTGGACAGAAACCAAACAACCAAGTCCTAAGTTCGAATTGATGTGCTAGAGGGGGACACGCAGATAGGCATACGTAGGGTAAGGTTTCAAGAAATAGTCGTACAATTACAAAACATAAGCAGTTATTCGCTATGTCATGACTATCTTCTACGAATGTTCCTTGTACACTTTAATCAATTCGTCTTTATCTCCTTTGTCAGCACCGACAAGTTCGTGTTTCATGCCATGTGCTTCGACCGTCCATGCCTGAGGCTATCGCATACAGGTTATTTAGACAGTCTCACACGGTGTTTCGGAGACCAGTGGCATTGCGAATATGTTAAACTTGACCACGTGTCTGGCGGCCGTCGTCCTTGGCATAGACAGCATAACTTCCGTCAATGGTTATACTGCAACACGAAACAAAAATGCTAGACATGCATGTTTCTTTAATACATGAGTCTGCGTACTCGGTATTGACTTGTGTTTGTCTTGTTTGTTTCTTTAACAGTTTGACAATGTGAGCTTCTATTATCTATTAAACTCACGAATGGTTTAATAATGTAATTGATTAGTCAATATTGGCTAATTAGCGCGCAACCTCGACAAACCGACACATTACAGTAAAATGCCATAATGTCCATGATTATGAAAGATATTTGTATAATTTATGAAAGCAGCAAACCACATTAATAATGGTAATAAATATACATTAACCAATCATTTCACATTAACAGTAACTTGATTAATAAGTTAATAATGGCTAATATTAGCACGCTAACGACTGACCGCTACATTTCGAGAAAAAGCTGGAATGTTCATAATTATGAAGACAGTTATATAATCTATGCAATGTTTACAACCACATTAAACATTATAATAACTATACATTAACCATTCATATAGCATTAACAATAACTTTATTAATAAGTAAATATTGGCTAAATACCATATAAACTCAACAGATCACTACAAAACAACGAAATACAATATTCATAACTGTGGTGTTTAATGTATTGCGTGTTGTCACTCAATGACACGAATGATATATATATATATATATATATATATATATATATATATATATATATATATATATATATATATATATATACACACAGTTATACTTCTCAAGTATCACAATTATTATGAATTTATGTGTGACTTAATGCATTATTATAGAATTTCACACTGCTCTCTTGAGTAACAGAGGCAGGGATATGAAAATTATTTCACAAGATTTGCAATTAGAATCAAAACAGTTATCATTATATGATACACGATGGCCTTTTTATGATATTGTTCGCAATTGCATGCAGTAACACTGAACTTACGCTGATCTTTGTCTGACCTGTGAAGGTACCAAGCCACAGAGTCGTCTGAATATGACACCCATCACTTGCCTGCATACGTACACATTTAATATAGCTGATTATATATCTGATATATACATTGAACAGTGTCCACTCAACATGACAAGAACGTTACTTATAGACATATATATATATATATATATATATCATTCGTGTCATTGAGTGACAACACGCAATACATTAAACACCACAGTTATACTTCTCAAATATTACAATTATTATGAATTTATGTGTGACTTAATGCATTATTATAGAATTTCACACTGCTCTCTTGAGTAACAGAGGCAGGGATATGAAAATTATATATATATATATATAATTATATATATATATATATATAAAGCATGTTGTGAATGTAATATAAATCATAAATGCCTTGATTAGTTGTAGCATAAATGCCTTGATTAGTTGTATACATATATATATATATATATATATATATATATATATATATTTATTATATATCATCATCATCATCATCATTGTGCAACCGTAATATCCCGTGGTTGGGCGAAGGTCTCAGCATGTCGTTTCCAAATATGCCTGTCTTCCGCTATCCTCTGCCAGATGGTGCCTTTCCAGTACTCGTCTAGTTCGTCTCTTCACCGTCTCGCCGGTCTTTCTCTAGATCGTTTCCCTTTGTAAGGTCTCCAGGTTGTGATACGTCATGTCCATCGGTTATCTCGTAGTCTGCTGATGTGCCACTTCTGTCTTCTGAATTTTGTTCTATCACGTCTATGACCTTTGTCTTCTATCTTACCCATATATTTGTTTTTCTCTCCCGATATGTGATGTTTGACATACTTCTTTCCATGTTTGTTTGTGCGGCTGCTAGCTTGTTCTTTGCCTGGATGATGAGTGCCCATGTTTCTGCGCCGTATGTCATCGCTGGAAGTACGCATGAGTTGAAGACTTGTCTCTTCAAGCAGGTTCCAAGGTTACCTTTGAAGATGTCCCGGTGTTTGGCGAAAGCTGTCCAGCCGGCGGTGATCCTTCTTTGAATCTCCTTGTCTTGGTTTTTGTCTCCGATACTGTATCGCTGTCCCAGATAGACGTAGCTTTCAACGTTCTCTATCTGCGTCGTGTTGATATATATTGGTGTGTCATTTCATAGCATCACTTTTGTTTTCGAGATATTCATCCTTAGACCTTGTTTTTCACTTTCATCAGCTAGCTCCTGCAGCATGTTGTGTAGTTCTTGCGGTATAGTAGCGCATATGACTATGTCGTCGGCGAAGCGAAGATGGCTGAGATATTCTCCGTCTATCCTCAAGCCTCAGGTTTCCCAGGTCAGTTTTCGGAATATGCTTTTGAGTGTTGCCGTGAACAGCTTGGGCGATATGGTGTCACCCTGTCGTACTCCTCTCTTGATGTTGATTTTGTTGCTCTTTTTGTGTAGGTGGACTGTCACCGAGCTGTTAGTGTAAATATCTTTCAGGAGATCGATGTACACATCTTCCATCCCCTGTTCTTGAAGGGAGGTAAGTATTGCTTGAATTTACACCGAGTCTATATATAAATAATATATATATATATATTATATCTATATATATATAATATATATATATATATTAAATATGCTATTACTTCAATAGAACATGATACATGTCAGAAAACGACTACGTTTTTATTATTTATAAACAAATTGCCTCACATACCTCTCAGAAATGGTTTATTAACTAATACGATAGGTGGCAGCAGAATGCACCACATCGATGTAAAAAAAAAATTGTACGTAACTATATCTATAAAGACATTTGGCACACTGCCTGTACTAAATGCGTGTATTCTAATTAGCTACGTGTTATATGGCATGAAGTCGCACTGTTAGTAGCGCCACCTATCAGATACATTTATACTAGATCCCCATTAGGAAAGATGACATGATATCTGCCCTTTGCTGGTGATGTCTTGGCTGCATAGATTAGTGCCATTTGTCTGTGAGCAGCGCACATTCTACAAGTTTAAGAAGAACATCAGTAGATGCCAACCCTGGAACGAAGTTTTACGTAAATAAACGGACGTCAATAGTTGATTCGATTTGGCTCGGCTTGATTTGAAATTGTTGGCGTATAAATCTCTACAATATCGTTGTAATCGCCACCGTCTGATGTCAGATGATATTTACACATGCAGTGTGTTCCATTCTAGCAGCACAGTGAAGATATTTTAACACATACAAAATCCGGCGGCGTCCGTGCCTGTGGTGCGTTAATTAATGTCACCGAGATTTCATTGTCTAAAACAACGTTTCTAACCGTGTGTTTTCATTCAGTCGATCAAATAAATGTTACTGATTTAGAATACTTATTAAAAAAAATACTAGTTCCGATTTTTATTTAACCTGCTTATTTAATTCAGTATGTTGCTGGGAACTCAGTAATATTATGATTACACGATGCCAGTGTCAATTTAGTTGGCGGCCCAAACAAATGGACCGGTACCGGTACAATAATTATTACTATTTTCCTTACCTTGTTGGGTCTTTCAGTATGGAAAGAACTGTTTTTTCTGGTGTTTTCGACGAACGGCTGTTGCACCCAAACACGGCACAACATGATCCACCACAAGGACGCCGTCCTGGCTCGGCTGTCACATTTGCTGCGCTGTAGACTCAGTCGAGCAGATGGCGCCACCATCCAATTTTAAATGGTGTATCGCCATGAGACTATGATGGGTATCTAATTGCTTCGATGTTACCATATAACAAAACAACAGCTCTCCATCGTTGGTATTATTAAACACAATTTTAATTAGTTCTGCGGTAGCTGCTGTGGCCAGACTACTGAAGCTAAACCTAGTGCAACTTACATAACGAGTTGTTATGTAATAAGCCAGGTGCGGTGGCTAAGAAGAGATTGGGCGCAGCCAGGGGTTGGACATCCGTGTTGTGACATCCTCGCAGGGCTGATCCCCTACGCGAAGTGCAGAAGCTGAATCAAACTAGTAATTGACTTCGCCAGTCGCGAATGCATCACCCGTGAGAACAGCGCAAATACCAGCCCCAATTTGAAGATGGATAAACGACTTCTGGGAATCCCAAAATATAATGACCCGTTCGTCCATTGGCACGATCAGCTTAGCGGTATTGTGTATTCGAATAATTGCTTCTACTTCCTAAACATTACTTGTAACATGAGCCACGGTTGGTTGAAATTAGTTTTATTATGACCACCTAACCTGAGTAGATCTACTGATATAGTGAGCGATTTGATAGGCTGAACTTAAATTCAGAGTTTCGCAAAGCGATCAGCCAGGGGTACTGCTGGCTGGCACTGACGTAATCAGCAGCAGCGACCCCTGGCGCGCGAGGATGTGTTGTAGTAGAGCAGCCAACACATGATTTTATATTTTTAACGGCTTTTTTGTTAATAACAGGAATTCATGCTAGATAGATCACTCAAGTGATGAGAAAAACAGTCGGTGGATGCCACCGTCCATTTTGAATATGAAGCTCATTTTTAAGATCAGAAACTCAAACTTGGGTCAAAATATTTGTATTGATTATATGAGACATCTACATGACACACATCTTTGAATAACATTAAAGATGTTATGAAATGCATATGTACTAGCTATGTTATAAGGCGTTGAACTTTAACTATAAATGCTTGGTGTAATCTAACATAAAAACGAAATTTTCTTTAAATGTGTTTATAGCGTATACCAAAGTTGGTTATAACCAAATAATCTTTTGATATAATATACATACTAAGATATTAATATTATACATACTAAGATATTAATATATATATATATATATATATTGGTCATTAGCACGACGTGGAAGTAAAATAACTTGCCCAGGATATAGCTAAGCTGTTCAAGAAGAGAAGTGACATTCACAGAGTAGAACTTTGCAACGCATTTGGCAAATGTATAATGTTCTAGGTACAAAGACAATTCAATATCTTATGCAGGAGTTTAGTGAAAAGCACTCTAGCAATCCAAACTTCAGGGTGTGACTGACATATAAAAATTGAAAATTGCTTGGTGATCATGCGGGACATATCATCAGGGCTGACAGGAATGGCAACCACAAGTCGTCGCTGGAATTATGCCTTAGCTAACCCTCTACGATCATGCAAATTATGCCCGGTGGAGAAAGGTCTATCTGGCTGACATGAAACACACGAAGACAGCGCCAGAGGTTTATGCATGTGTTCATTAAAGGAAACTTTGTTGTTAAGAAAACGAAAAGGCGCTCCAATCAAATTCCTGCTTATTAGGCAACTACGTCAATGACGAGAATGTACAGGATGCAGGATAGCATAATCGGCATTACAAAGAGCGATCGAGCCAGATCACGGGGTCGTTCTGTACATTGAGCGGCATCCATGGGCATCTAGAAAATAGATATATCCGTTTTCATACAGCTCCCTGGCAAGCAGATACCTTCTTCCAGGAACAGGCGTCGATGCGAGATGATAAATCTACATATTGCTCATACGTTTGCAATAAAATATTTGCCTGGTGGTTAGCATGTGCAATATGAAGTTCTGGGAGGGGAATATAATATCTCCGGATCCAAAGAGTTAGATCCTATCGGGATCGACGGTTGGCTCTCCTCGTTCTATATAGTTGACACATAAACTGTCCAGACAGTGCAATTTCTCCATTGAGACCAATTCCCGTGACAAGGGGTTATTGGTTCTGGAATGTTTTAAGCACGATTTCTTCGTATGACCACTAAATGTTGATGCCATACCACAACATGTTATTGCATGGAAGCTGAGCGGGTTATCCCTCGCTGGTTGCGATTCTCAGATTCTGATTCTGGGAGTTCCAAGGTTGTGTGAAGTGCAGCCATGGAGACACTGGTCAGTTCTGCTTTTGATGTCGAGTTCATTTCACCTCCAAACGTGGCCAGAGACATCGGGATTGCAGATAACTCATGCATCAGGATAGTCGCCATTTCCTCGATTATTGGATACATCACTTGATGCAGAGTCTTTGGTTCCAAAGATAAAAGGCACTAAATGCATTTAGTTACTCTGTGAGTAATTCCAGTTACTGCTGCAGACTCCTACGATATTGCTGATATATAGACTGCAGGCTCGGCGTTGATCACACGCTTGACATGAAAGCAACTCCGTTCGTGGAAAACAAGAACCAGTGGGTTAAAGACTGCCATTCTGAGTCGATGACCGGCTGCACACTTACATCGATCGATTGTTCATTGCTCTAACGCCAGACCACCGCTCCCCACCTGTAAGTCAGTGTTTCCACATTTTCCTTCAGTTCCTCTGAACACATCCATTAGTGTAAACGTTGTAAGCTTCTCAAGGTCATTAGCACCACGCCTCATCCGGGATGGAATACCACCAGAGCAAGTGAACGTTGTCTCGTCTTTGTCATCTTCCACGATGAAGAGAGGTGATCTTGAATATTGTGAGAATCATGATCATTCAGACCATGTGACGCAAAACGCGTAGAATGGCTTGATGTGGCCCACTGCGTTCATAGTTCTACTTTGTGATTGTCATCTCTCTTCTTAAAAAATTTTGTCATGTTTTGGGCAAGTCCCTTAACTTTCACATCACATGATCATGATTAAAGATATATATATATATATATATATATATATATACACATATATATATATAATGGATTAGTGTGCATTTATGTATGTAGATTGTTAAAAACATGCTCATATAGAAAGATTCGTGCAACTATGCTATACATGATAAACACATTTCGAGAAAAAAAACATTTATGTTGGATTATTCTATACATTTGTGTGTAAAGTCAATGTTCAGCAACTGCTAACACAGACAGTACATCTGCAAATCATAAATTCTTTTGTGCTATGCAAAGGTGTGATCAAATAAATGTCAATTAATAAAAACAACTATTTAGTCCTAGATTGAGTTTGTGACCTTCAAAATTATCTTCGATTTCAAAATCTAGGGTGACCTTCACCCACACATTTTTTTATATCCTGTGAACGATCGACATAGCTTGAACTCGTTCATGTGGTGTTGAACGATCGACATAGCATGAACTCGTTCGTGCGGTGTTGAACGATCGACATAGCATGAACTCGTTCATGTGGTGTTGAACGATCGACATAGCATGAACTCGTTCATGCGGTGTTGAACGATCGATATAGCTTGAACTCGTTCATGTGGTGTTGAACGATCGACATAGCTTGAACCCGTTCATGCGGTGTTGAATGATCGACATAGCATGAACTCGTTCATGTGGTGTTGAACGATCGACATAGCTTGAACTCGTTCATGCGGTGTTGAACGATCGACATAGCATGAACTCGTTCATGTGGTGTTGAACGATCGACATAGCATAAACTCGTTCATGTGGTGTTGAACGATCGACATAGCATGAACTCGTTCATGCGGTGTTGAACGATCGACATAGCACGAACTCGTTCATGCGGTGTTGAACATTATCATTTCGCAGAACATTGGACAGTTGACCAATTGCGTTGCAGAGTTCTACTATGTGGATGTCTCCTCTCTTCCTGAGCAACGTATTCATAGTTTGACGAGTTCTTTGACTTGCACATCATGTTAACAAACGGATATATGCATATTGAAACGTATACTGTATGTATAGAATTTTGAAAATATGCAAACATGGAAAATGGATAGGCAAACAACTTTAACACACACTTTATACACATTTTTGTGTTGGATGTTTCCATACATTCCTGTGTAAATTCAAAGTTTAACACATTATATTACAGCCAATTCTTTTCTAAATCGTAAAAGCTTTGGTTTTTTGTAAAGATGTACTCAAGAACATTTTAATTCATCAAAAAAACAAAAACCGACATTTTGACCCTAGTTGACTTTGTGATCTTCAAAATTACCTTTAAATTTTTAATCGAGGGTGCCATTTACCCTAGTCTTGATTGACTGATCCAGCATGGATGCCCACTATTAACAAACAATGCCGTTAAAAGATTTCTAGAGGACTTTTTACTGTTTGGCTGGGGAAAGATAGGGACAGTTATTAGGCGCCGCTCGGCTTGGACAGGTGGCCTGCAGGAGAGTCACGGGCTGGTACCATGGCATGGGCCGAGGAGTAGCAGCATAGCTGGTTGCTACATAAAGCTCTGAACAACTGCCCACCAGCATGGGCGGTGGGCAGTTGTAGTGTGTGTCTGCAAAGCGATGTGGGATCACCGTGTAGCCAGAGCGTGTATTAGTGAATAGAAACGTGTTGTTGCACACTCCGGTGTGGAAAGGCTAAGTGTTGTGTTGCGGTTCTATATTGAAAACGAACCAGAGATTTTCGTTACATTGGCATGTTTATTCCAATGATTTATCAACAACATTTACATTGGCATGTTTATTCCAATGATTTATCAATAACATTTACATTGGCATGTTTATTCCAATGATTTATCAACAACATTTACATTGGCATGTTTATTCCAATGATTTATCAACAACATTTACAAGACAAGACCAAAGGAAGCGGTGGGAACATGTGCTGACATTTAGTTCAACCACACATCATACACACATAGTTCAATTATACATATAGTATTGATTTATTATTGTTATTTATTTATACTAACACCTGCGACAATAGCGCAATTATTTACGGATACACCTGTTTGGGAATCAACTTCGTCCGCGTCCACGCAATGGGCCACCCTTGCATTGCGGTGTGGGACTACTTTCTCTAGGTGATCGCTAGTCGATAATGCTATCGCGATAACATCGCAATAGTTTCGACACTATCCCTAAATACAACTATTGCAGTATTATTGCAATAGTACAATTATACCCAACAGTCGCACCTATTCTAAATGATCATTGAGGTCGGCGCTGATTTCACATAGGTGCCGAATACGCTCAAGCATTTCACACAATACACACCATTTCCACTTCAATAAACCACTACAATAACTGAAGTTGCAGTCGAAACCTCGCACACTTTACAATTTTCTGAAAACCCATGCTAAAAGGCAATCATCTTGTGCTACACCTCAAACATTTGAGACAACAAAACACATCACGCGATTCAATAAAATCGTTGAAAGGACAACGGATAAGCCATATGGATTGGCGTTATTGCGGCGCCTATTTGAATATAAGCGATACATTTGGTTTTATAACGCATTGGACATTCCATCAGTGCCGCTACCAAACTGTGTTCAAGGTGATAAATACAATTACCGGAACAGGATTACTTTGATAACCTTTTTCAAGGATGAAATACGAAAGACACAGTATGTACTCATTACATGGTATGTTAAACGCCTATATACTCGAAGCACCTTCTGACAACCTACAAAAAGACCGTGCGATACGAAACCTGTCGAGGAACTATCCCGTGTTCGCATATATATCTACATATATATTACTGCACTTTTTAAAATATAATTATTGTGTCTCCATACGTACAGTGAAACCTCACAACTAAGGCCACCTTTGAGATTGGACAAAAGTGACCAGAACAGCGAGGTTATCATATTAGCGGGACAAATATCATATACTATCCTGTATATTAGCGGGACAAATATCATATACTATCCTGTATATTAGCGGGACAAATATCACATACTATCCTGTATATTAGCAGGATAAATATCATATACTATCCTGTATATTAGCGGGACAAATATCATATACTATCCTGAATATTAGCGGGACAAATATCATATACTATCCTGTATATTAGCGGGACAAATATCATATACTATCCTGTATATGGAAATAATTTGGGACTGTTCTTGGGTGACCTTTATTGCGAGGTGGCTGTATTATCGAGGTGACCTAAAGCGAGGTTCCACTGTATTGCATTGTCAATAGGGTAACATTGAAACGACTATTGTCCACATATGTGGTTTCTGCAATTTAAATATCCTAACATGCGTTGAGCTACTTCAAGAACTTATAGAAAGAATGTTGTTGACTGTTATAACGCGTCTTCGACTACGTTATATAGCCAACCGGTGCAAATATATCGCTTCGTTCAAATATACATGGTCTTATCAAACAGTTGATGACAATAGTTGTACATACTTCTTAGTGTCGTTTCACTTTAGACGCACAACGAAGAAACTCAGTATGTTGCGATGACGCAAAATTGCAAGCACGGCTAAGTTATAAGGGACTAGTGTGGTATTACTGCACATTAATCCATATCTAGTCGGCTGCGAGTTCTTTGTCGATAGAGCCGTTTGGAATACTGTCGGCTATACTCGGTGGCCTGCTTATACACCCGGTTGGCGAAATACTCGGAGGTCTGATTCCATATTCATTAGGTATTTCACTCTGAGCAGCACTCTGCGGCCTACTTCCGCACTCATTGCGAATAGTGCTCGCAGGCAAACCTCCACCTGCAAACGGAGGATCGTTTAGGGGTTTGCTGCCTCTTCGGATCGGGGTTGCACTTGATGATCTGTTACTGATAACAACATTCGAATGTCGATCTTCACATTCGCTGCGTGACCTACTGGAAACCCTATGTACAACACTGGCTGCACTCGAATTGTTAGTTCCACGACGGGTGGGTGATCGCTCCCTTTCGTATAATCCTGCGTATTGTGGGAGAGAGTCTCGGTCCGAGCTCCGGTACTGTCTCTCCGTCTCCGTCACCGTTTCCGTCTCCGTCTCTTTGACTTCGTATACAGTGGCTGGGCCATCATCGGTGACCACAGTTTCGCTTTCCTTTGCTGTCTCGTCTAGTTCATCTTTGTCGGGCGGTGCCGGATCTGCGACGTCGGCGCTTTCCGGGAAGGTAACGCTGACCGTCTCGCTTCCAGCCACCTCATTGTCACCAGCATCGCACGGGGATTTGACACAAATTGAGACAACCTGCGGACAAGTCATATTTAATAATAATAACAGTAATAAGGTAACTTCTATTGCACCTAAATCCTCGGAAAGCAAGCTCAGAGGCGCATCAAGACAAATGGGTTGGTAAATCTCAAAATCAATAAACGGTATTCAAATTGCCAACAGATGGATGGATTCACCCGAGAAATATGATGGATAAGCAATATTATAAATGTACCTTTTTAAATTACGCGAAATTTTATCTAACACTAAGGGACGCAAGTTTCAAAGAGATTGTGCAGAAATAGAACAACCCTAGTTCCAATGTCAGTGCTGACTCTAGGAACAAAAAGTAGGTCAGAACTAGCTGACCGAAGCTGAATAGGTTTTCTTACAGAAATACGCAATGAATGTTGGTATACAGGTTGTGTGGATGAAAGGGCTTGAATAGGTAATTGTACAGATCTTGTTTGTTACGCGCTAGTATTCATATAATGAAGACTATAAGTTTATCTGCATATTAGTTTATCTATTCTTGATCGTCGTTCACTCATGTTGGCCACCGGGGTTGAACAGACAGGTCATTTTATCGTAATGTAGTTGAAGATATGGATAATGGTACCGAAAATGTGTCGATTGCTTCACTCTATACATGTGTCAATCAATAGCAAGAGGCCCGGCAGTAATTGTGGTCAAGGTTATGTTGATTATAAATGAAGTTCCATTAAAAATCCAAAGCAACATTGTAATCACCAACCTTTGCTATGTTTACTTATTTACAATAATATATAATATTCAACTGTGAACAATATCTTTGTTTAAAAAAATCATTTTTAGTCTATATGTTTACATGTGATTGCGTCATACTTGTGCTCACGTCATCTATATAATAAAAATGGAGCAAAGCAAAACACTCTCGCTTCACGCTACACCGTCAATACTCACACGTGATGTTTGCTCGAAGTCGCTGTCTTGGACACCTGCATCACCGAGGTAGGACACGGACTGATCGAGATATGGCTCCGTTTGGCTGCCTGGTGTCACGCAACCTTGGTACATAGACGTCAGGGAGATTTTGGAAGAATCATTGTTCGCCCGTAGCCAGAACGTCTTGCCGTACGGCTTCTGCAACTCGTAGATTCACAACTAATAATAATATTGTATTTCAAACAATGTATATGTATACAAACATAAATAACATGTTAAGTAACTTAAATATACACAAACATTATGTTTTAAAAGTGGTGCATGTGTGCATGTGTGCATGTGTGCATGTGTGTGCATGTGTGCGTGTGTGAGTGTGTGAGTGTGTGTGTGTATGTGTGTGTGTGTGTGTGTGTGTGTGTGTATGTGTGTGTGTGTGTGTTTGTGTACGTGTGGGTGTGTGTGTATGTATGTGTGTGTGTGTGTGTGTGCGTGTGCGTGAGTGTGTGTGTGGGGGTGTGTGTGCGTGAGTGTGTGTGTATGTGTGTGTGCGAGTGTGTGTGTGTGTGTGTGTGTGTATGTGTGTGTGCGTGTGGGTGTGTGGGTATGTGGGTGTGTGGGTGTGGGTGTGGGTGTGGGTGTGGGTGTGGGTGTGGGTGTGGGTGTGGGTGTGGGTGTGGGTGTGGGTGTGGGTGTGTGTGCGTGAGTGTGTGGGTTTGTGTGCGTGTGCGTGTGTTTGTGTATGTGTGGTGTGTGTATATGTTTGTGTATGTGTAGTGTTTGTGTGTGTGGGGTGTGTGTGTGTATGTGTTTGTATATATTTGGTGTGTGTGTGTGTGTGTGTGTGTGTGTGTGTGTGTGTGTGTGTGTGTGTGTGTGTGTGTGTGTGTGTGTGTGTGTGTGTGTGTGTGTGTGTGTGTGTGTGTGTGTGTGTGTGTGTGTGTGTGTGTGTGTGTGTGTGTGTGTGTGTGTGTGTGTGTGTGTGTGAGTGTGTGTGTGTTAGAGAGAGAGAGAGAGAGAGAGAGAGAGTGTGTGTGTGTGTGTGTGCGTGAGTGTGTGTGTGTGTATGTGTGTGTATGTGTGTGTGCGAGTGTGTGTGTGTATGTGTGTGCGCATGGGTGTGGGTGTGTGTGGCGTGAGTGTGTGGGTGTGTGGGTGTGTGGGTGTGTGTGCGTGTGTGCGTGTGTGCGTGTGTGCGTGTGTGCGTGTGCGTGTGTTTGCGTATGTGTGGTGTGTGTGTATGTACTGGTGTAGTGTTTGTGTGTGTGTGTGGGGTGTGTGTATGTGTGTGTGTGTGTGTGTGTGTGTGTGTGTGTGTGTGTGTGTGTGTGTGTGTGTGTATGTGTGTGTGTGAGAGAGAGAGTGTGTGTGTGTGTGTATGTGTGTGTGTGTGTGTGTGTGAGTGTGTGTGAGAGAGAGAGAGAGAGAGAGAGAGAGAGTGTGTGTGTGTGTGTGTGTGTGTGTGTGTGTGTGTGTGTGTGTGTGTGTGTGTGTGTGTGTGTGTGTGTGTGTGTGTGTGTGTGTGTGTGTGTGTGTGTGTGTGTGTGTGTGTGTGTGTGTGTGTGTGTGTGTGTGTGTGTGTGTGTGTGTGTGTGTGTGTGTGTGTGTGTGTGTGTGTGTGAACGTGTGTGTGTGCGTATGTGCGTGCGTGTGTTGAGTGTGAATAAGATTTCCATTAAAAGGACGAGCTAAGACAATTATAGAATTAATGACAAGTAAAAAGCAAATTACCAAATGTTTTACACGTAAAAGAGGCAATATATTGCAGAACGTATACATATATTCATTAAACAATATTCTGATGACGCATAGCAAATAAACGTTTTGCATGATGGTTAACAAACCAAAGTTCGCGGATTGTCGCAGTATTGGATCAGCGTAAGACAAATGACTGTTATCACAATGTGTATGGTCCACTACTTTTTTTAAGATTCCCATAAAATACAACAGTCCGACAGTCAGAAACAACATATCCAATCAAAATGCCCGGTTTCCGGTTTTCAGGCATGCATACAGTGTCATGTGTTTTGTGTAGTTTAGTTAGTTTGTCTGGTTCTTGCAAAATAGCAAACCATCTGTCAAGTGAACCATCGATTCTCGCGTTTGTTTACCCACGTAGCGATGAAAGGGGTCGCAACGAACAAATACCCTGACGCATGGGTCATTGAGCAATTTCGACTGAGAAACACTGATTTATCATCAAACCGCTTGTGGTCTGCATATGTAAGTAACAATACATTATCTAAACATTTTAAATAACATTACCCACATATTTTCGTAGTCATATATACTCACACGTGCAACGATGTTTGTTCGGATGATGGCACAGTTAAAGTCCCTATCCGAGAGAGCCATTTTTCGCGTCACCTCGGACATAATTACGGTGTCAGCTGCAACACAAATTCTTGATATTATGGCTTCATGGCTTTTAATATAACAATAACAGCAATTACAATATCAGTAATGCTATCTAAATGCCAAAATGTTTTAATAAGAAAATTATGTCTTTATTAAAATAAAATATTATGTGTTCTTAAATGTGACCTTATTGAACAAATATATATATATATATATACATATATATTGTGTGTGTATGTATGCTTCAATTGGTCAGATAAGTGTTAAACCGCGTTCATAATACTCTCCGTTACTCTGGTGTTTCAGTGTGTTATTGCATGATACTTGCAACTATGTACAAATGTTAGTATTTGTTTTGAGACTGCGGACACGTTTTAATTAATTTTATCATGCAGCCAATTAATACATGATGCTGAGCAGTAAAACACATCTTAGAAAGATATGCTTCAGTCTTAAATCGGAGCCTCTGATCTCGTCATTAAAGTGGCTATAGATTTACAAAATACATTTTACCATACCCCGCCGAAATTGTAATATATCAATGTCATAGACAAATTGAGTGTCTTTATAATTAAATTAAACATAAAACATACGACGACTGAAACTGATGAACCGCTTCACAATTGGGAACGCATCTGACAGGAACTCGTAACCGTGGACGTCACGGTCGTCAAGAATGAAGCTGGCCCCATCGGCTACAACAACAGATACGCACACATGTGTCGAGGTGTGTTTACTCCTACAAACACACGCACACGCACGCGCAAGCGCACACATACGAATACGCACACGCACACGCACACGCACACGCACACGCACACGCACACGCACACGCACACGCACACGCACACGCACACGCACACGCACACGCACACACAACCTGGGCTTGTACTTTTAGATGTTTATGATAAATGTTGAAGTTCAAATACATCATATATATATATATATGTATATATATATATATATATATATATATATATATATATATATATATATATATATACATATCCGGCTTGCTAAAGCACAAATATAGACAGCAGGACATCCAAGCCCCAAGTCATCCATTAATCTAGCACAAACATCCAGTCCCTGAACTAAGGGTTATATCACCTGAATTCAAGGCGATTCGCAACTTGAGTTTGAGGTCAGTCACTACAGACAGCTTTCCGAACTCCGTGATGAGATCCAGGGCGAAATAGCAGGCAGTCGACGCGTGGAACTCTCGTCTCACCGGACTCGTTCCTAGGGGACACACGACACGTTGTCCGAGTCATCAATATCTCTACCTAATGTAGTTCTTTTCAGTATTTTAAATTACCAAAACAAATAATGATTACTATGTTGTTGTTAGTAAGCTGTTGTTTGTGTTTATGTTGTTGTTGTTTTCGTTGTTTCGTTGTTGTTGCTGTTGTTGATAATGATGATGTTGTTTTTTGTTGTTGTTATCGTTGTCTTTGTCTTTGTCGTCGTCATCGTTATCGTCATCATTGTTGTTGTTGTTTTTGTTGTTGTTGTTGTTGTCTTTGTCGTCGTCATCGTTGTCGTCATCTTTGTTGTTGTTGTTGCTATTGTTGTTGTTGTGCTGTTGTTGTTGTTATGTGAGATAAGGGCAGGACTCGAGGTGGAAACTAAAGATGGAGAGTCTAATATAAATGTAATTGGTGGCTGCATTGCATGGCAATTGCTTCAAAATGTAACAATCTTGATACTATCAATGCAACCATCACTTCTGTAGGATAGTGTTAGTGATGACGAATTATTTAACAAGATTTAACAAGAATGCCACCAAGAAAATTAACTCCAGATGGAAGGTGGACAAGGAAACCGTTTTATAATGATGACGATGATGACGATGATGACGACGACGAAGGCGACGATGATCAAAAACTAACAACTTTTATTATTAATCAGCTACCGAGAAACCGCCACAACGACGTATTCACATTAATTAGGGCGAGGATATAGCCGTATAGCTGTCCTTTGGAATATATATGTCTAACACAAATTACTACGTAGCACTGCATAAATGTTGCGTGGGATGTAATTGGTGCCTAAATTTGGCGCCCCTGGACACCCCCGTATGAGATCCTAAATGTTTCACTGGATGCACTGACCAGCAACGACGAGGAACGAGTTGCAGCCACCATCTTGTTTGTGTACGTCATGTAGCTGCGCGAGACGAGACACCAGGCGGTCGATCGCCCGTACAGATATGGCCAGTTTCTGCAAGTAGTCAGTGATTTCGATGAAGGACAACTAACAGAACCACTGGCTACTGTCCATGTAGCCTGGCGGATAAAATGTGTAAATAGTGGTTATCAGCTAGATCGCCTCCGTGCTGTTTCAGCTAGCTGCAATAACGATGTTTGTATCAAATTGCACCTTTGCAAATCGATTGCAGCTGTAATTAAACGAAGTTAAACCGCTACTTAACGAGTAAAAACGGTTGCGTACATGTAGGCATATGTCGCTTCGTCAACTGAAATTATATACGGTGTTCTTCAAACTGAGACATCACCAAGGCATTTTAACAATTTATCAGATTGGATTTAATGATAATGAAATTAAGTTGGAAGGTATCGTGCCCATGTTCAAGAATATAGCTGTGATGTAATTTGTCATAAAAACATTATACGTCTACAACTGAATTATGGGTAATGGGCAATTAGTTCATGTAGGCCACTAACGGTACATCGGTCATTATTAGTAAGTAAGGTTCATTTCCTTGAGCAATTTCTTTGTGATAGTGTTATATGTAAAGACAATGTTGTTTCGATCGTAATTTAAAGAGCGAAATCGGCCGATATGGCACTACAACAAAATCAGTTCACAATTTTACGATCTAATCATTTAATTTCCGTACGATAATAAAATACGGCCCAGCATTTATGAAATGAACTGTATGAGCGTTTGTTTAGAAATATAGCGTTCATGTTCATGTGACTGGCGTTCATGCATGCCTACGATGATGTACCCACCTTTCCTACGATGGCTCCAGTGATATTGGGCAAGCCGATAATTTCGACGGCCACGACAGTAATAGGTGGCATCGGCGTCGCCATCGTGTTGGTTTGTCTGAGGTGGTCAGCGATATTTGTTGGCTCGTGGCTCTCTTCCAAAGACCGAATTCGATCATTATCTCTCTTCCTCACCAAAACGCTGCAATGCATCGAAAACATTTGCGTGACCCTTGGTCATTTTAAAGATACCTGTCGTGAAGCTACGTATGTCCTGTTAGCATACTATCACTTATAGTGCAGGACTTTTATGGCCAAAATAGGGTCATATTGGAACAAATTGCAACAGAAGCAATTTTTGCAGTTTTGATAGCAGGCGTATATCCTAGATAACATATCAAAAGTCTTCGCTTCTAAAAATTGGGGAACATTGTCAAAATTACCCATATGTTGAGGGCCCCTCAGTAGCGTTTTCCTGCGCGATTTCGTCACGGTTTTACTAACAGGAAAAAGAATAAACACGATAATGTTTCTGTAAACCCCAAACTATTAAAATGGGTGTTCGTAAATATGCAGATATGTTCAGAAAACATAAAAATATATATAGACATTAACATATTTTAATGTTGAATAATTTTTTCTATTAAATTATTTCTTCGTATCACAGAAATTACACGACTAGTTGGACTTACATCTCCAGTTTTTCTTTCATATAGCATGATTATTCTCTGCATATAAATACGTCACTATCATGAACATCAACCGTATATGGAACCTAACACAAATACATTTAACAGTTAAACAACATGCATAATAATAATTATAACGAACCATTGATGTATGATCAAAACATAAATGCATTAATCTATAAAATCGTCATATTAACTCCCAAAATTAAATGATTATACTCTGTATATAAGTGTGCTACTGTCGTGAACATCAATTATATATGTAACATAATACAAATACATTTAATTGGGGAACATCGTGTATAACAAACACTTGATATAAGGTCAAACATAAACACGTGAATCTAGCTGAAAGGCTTAACTGAGGTAATTCGCCAAATTATCTCCCATATAACAAGACTACTCTCTATATATAAGCATCTGTTGTCGTCTTAAATACTGACTCACTCCTTAGCGGGGAGATTACCATGATATCGGTTGGTGTCGTCAGGCCAAGTTATAACAATGGGTTCACGCGGGCAGCTTATCAAAAAGATCAGAGGAGGAGGAACAGCGAAGCCGCAGAAAAGGAAACACCACAGCTGAGATCGGGGGACTGCGTAAAGAGGGGTTATAGAAAGACAGAGGAAGATGACGATTTGGGAAAGGGTGCTGCTGACAGGAAGCCATGGATGGCATAATGAGTGCTGCTGAGAGGAAGCCGTGGAGGGCGTAGAACAGAAAGAACTGAACAATAACATAGGACCTAAATTTCATCCAGGTACAACAGGGAACCATGAGAAAGAACAAGACGCTTTGCTGGCTGTGGCCAATGACACTCGATGACAGCAAACAAGACCTGCAACGACGCATTCACTCACCAATCCCTGAGCAGAACATGGAACTTCGGTATCTGCTGCGACAAGCCGTAGACGGTCTTGGCAACGTGTGCACACATGGGAAGGGCGGCGAACAGGAAGATGCCAAAACCCACAATGGCAAACACATACGAGTAGTACATGTCGTACATGGACTTGCTAATGAGCGTCTTCATGTTGGTCTGGATATCGAACAGCGCGTTCACATAGATGGTCATGTTGCCGAACCACTCGAGGGCTTGCTTACTTGACGGCTGACGGCTGTCTTTGGAGGTTGCGTCGTAGTCGCGGATCTCGTGACGCATGTCACGTAGCGTACCAGTGAGGGCGCCCATCTACCGTATATAATACATACTAATAATAACTTTAATAAATAAATAATAATAATTAATAATATTAGTAATAATAATAATAAACTTCTATAGCACCTATATCCCCAGGAATCTGGCCTCAGAATCATTTGGCAAACTTGGGTATACAGTGACGAGCAAGAATCATCATTACCGCAAGATATTATTACTGTTTTGCTCCCCTATGTTAGTCATATTGTTGTTATAAACAATTTGTTTTATAGTCTTTGGAAACGCGGATGTACTCACAAAAACTAACTTCATATATACAGATGGTGCTACAGTGAAAAATAAGTTTGAAAAAGAGGGAAATTTTAAAATCAAAGATGGCCGCCCTGGGGCACAACTTCAAGAACGCCGTCATGATTTTTCTTGTTTCACAGGGTTTATAGATGTCATGACACTGATTAATTTGTACATTTTAACTGTTTAATTGGTTTGAATAAACTTGTTTCAGTGGTTGATTTGAACATTTTCAAGAACCAAACCATATAATAGTGTGTGAAACCTTCGCTAACTACGTCACCTTCCCTACGTAGAACTGATGCATTTTTCTGACTTCCTCCGAGTACTCAATGGCTGAGTTGAGGCTGGAGTTTGCGATAGCCTGGTTACGGGCGAACGTGTGGTAGTCGTCTTTCTTCAGAAACTTCCCGGATGAGAAGTAGATGGCGCCGTACGCTCGCTCCACGCCGAATGCGTTCTTCGCGTCGATTACCTGCAGTGAGCATTCATCAGATCAGCTGTGCCAACGGCCTGAGGGTCGCAACCCAAAATTGGGTCGCCAACCCATTTAGTATTGGTCGCACAGAGTCTAGAGTGACTACCCGAAATATCCTTTATTGTCCTATCTTGCGATCGTTAAGAATTTCATACATTCGCCTCACCCTCCGCTTGTATGCAGTTACGTCAGTGATCCCTTTTTATATGTTTCCACCTAGCCCTTGTCCTTTTTCAGAAGAACAAATCTCTCAAGCACGCTCTCAATGTCGCTAATTTAAAGGTTGTGATATTCTGCTGCTGCTGTTGATTTAATCTTCAGTAAGGTAATCATTATGCAGATTCGATGGTTTCATGCCTCATATTAACATAAGACCAAAACAAGCATTTAAGGCGAAATGATTGGCTTGTATTGGTTATACCATGTATAATGGCCAAGCATTTATGCTCGTAAAAGTGAATTAATAGATATTTCTGGATTGGAACTATCACTGGAAATCTTCATAATCAGGATATGCTGCTCGCAAGATGTGTGGATCTTATTGAAACTGCAGACACGATGGAACGAAACGTGCAAACTCTATGCCACCACACTGGTGCAGCACGGTCGTGCAGAATGCAATCTGTACAAAACGATTGATGAAAGTGTGGGATCATCAAAATCAGAACATCAGCATTTCAATCGAGAGAAACCGAATGTTTGCCATCGTTCCGACGGCTAGACATTGTCGTTCACTACTCGTTGTTTCACGTCATGACGTCTAGCTTTATTTAAAGGAAGTCAACCTGAAGCTATCACATCGACTCATCTGTAACGTTTATATATGTAATGGTATTTATATACAGGAGTGCACTACATTTAGTTTGATAGAAATCTACTACCAGCTCGATCAGTTTTTAACTTCTCTGGTAGCCACCTCATCTGTGTTGCTCTTGTCTGGAAATATGTTGTAAATCAGGTGGGTGAGGAAATACAATTTATTTACTTACTTACTTACTCACGTAGTTGTACAAATGAGTACCAATATATACGCTAAAGGATATGTGTGAACGAATAGCCTTTGCGAATGAATTACAACCCGATTGAATTCTTCCCAGAGACGTCTAGATGGTGTTAGTACGAACACATCTCACAGAGGGTGAAATGTAAAGCGTTCTGAGCTGTCCTAAGGGCTGGATACCGCGCCGCATAAGAACTTACTATTAAAGCTGATACGTCCATACACATACCTGTTGAAGAGCGACGATTTCCTTCCATGTGCCTTTCGTTGTGTCTCGACGCACGGCGTTCGCGAACAAATTCATCATATGCGCAATCATCGCCGAGTAGGTGTCCAGCTCGATCTCCTCGCTCGTGTTCGAAAGGAACAGTTGGTAGCGATGGCGATTCAGGTAGATAATGAAGTCGTCTTTCGTCAGGAAGTGTGTCTGTTCCTCATCCACGGCGACGGGCCAAGCGGAGATTATGTGCAGGGTGGCGTCCGTCTTGCGATACTGCTTTACCAGTTCGTCCTTTGTGATCGCACTGAAGTCGACACGACTTTATGCACGCAGGTGCTCGTACGTATGCAAACCATTATTTTTATTTGACATATCCAACACGTGATTTTATTTTGTAGATGTCAAGTATTTTGTCAGAGTAGCACTCCAACTTCTTCAGTACATGTGACGTATGACGTCATCGTATATGTGAGACAGTTCGTAATTTCCCTCGTCTCGATTAATTAGTGTTTTGGCCTTTTTAATCCATATTGTTTCTTTTATGTATCGCGTTATTCCGTTGGCTCTCTTGTTTAATATTCACTCCCTCGCATATGTCATACGTCATATCTCATACGTCATACGTCATACGTCACACGTATTGAAGATATTGGCGTGCTACGCTGAAAAAATCTACAACTACAAGGTAACTTCACGTATTGGATATGTCAAAAAGAAATGGTTTGCATAAAAATTAACTATCCTGAGGAGAGTTCAGCAATAGGACCACTTATGGTTTCATCTACTAAAACGTGACGCACCGATGCCCTGATAACGTGGTAGTAATTACCAGTTGGCAGCACTCACCGCACACCCTTTCACGCAACACTGCACACTGCATACACCCGATGCCCCAATACAAACGCCGCGGACACCGACAACGAGCGCCACACGATCCACGAGAGAACAGACTTTACCACGGCCACACCCAACGAATACAGCCTGATCTGCCCGGGTCATCGTGACTGCCATACACCATACACGCAGGTATACGCCTCTCCGCAGCAACTTCGAGAAGCAGCCACAGGGGAACTTACATGAAGCTGAGCATTTTATTGTAATATTGTATTTTATTTACTATGCCAAGACTGCCGTGTTCTATCGAGTTATATGACTGTTTCAGCATTGACACGGATATAGGGGAAGGGCGGGAAAGTGAAACCTGTAGGTAAAAGGAACCACGCCCTCTAGTACTCACAACGGCCGCGAGCTGGCGGTGGCATTGATATGGTATTACGTCACCATCCACTGCGTACACTCCACGCATTCGAAGTCGTCCACTCAGCGTCAGTACGATTCAAGAGAAGAAAGTAAGTTTTTCACCATATTCCTTATCATTTTTGCGGTTTGTTCTTTTCGTGAATAAAGTTCACGTATTAGATACTTCCGATTGTCCTTACTCCCAGTGCTAGACGTCAGTTGGTACTTACTCCCAGTGATATACGTTAGTTGGTACTTACTCCCAGTGCTTGACGTTAGTTGGTACTTACTCCCAGTGCTAGACGTTAGTTGGTACTTACTCCCAGTGCTAGACGTTAGTTGGTACTTACTCCCAGTGCTAGACGTTAGTTGGTACTGTAAATTCCGACATAAAACTTGGCTCGATCGTTCTACATTAACCCACCAGGTGGCAGTTCATCCGCGCCATGTGCTCTGGGTAAAAGGAACCGGGCAAGAGGAACCAAGTGTGGGCAAAACGACATCTTTTGATGTGTTTGGAAGTTCAACCGTTGTTACAGAGTCGAGGTACAGACAACGTTTTTAAGTGACAAACTTTGGTATCCAATGCTCAACTCTTGAGGATCAGTTTTGTACTGTGATTTATTTGAAACTTGCTCAAAATTACAGAACATTTGTCGGCAGTGTAATTGGAACTGTTCAATAAAGTTCTATCGGTTCGCTCAGTCGCGGTTCTTTTTACCCCCACTGAAAGTTCCTTTTACCCGATTCAGACCAACTTTATTTGATAGCCAGATAAATTCCCCTTCTATCCCAACGTTAGCCGATATCACTAACTGTTAGACCACCGATACAGGAACGACGGCGCTTAAGTGGTTCCGGCTGCCCGCCCTTCCCCTATATATAAATTATGACTAAGGCCTACATGTTCAAAATGAATAATTAATGTAGAAACGTGTGTAGACATTTGGGTAGCGTTTCACTAACTCTTTTACGAACTCATAAGCCCCATTTTGCTCTTTATAAACAATTCCGCATGTTAACAGTGATCTTTTATACTGACAACTGTCAACTGAGAACTGTCAACACCAGGACGCGCCACCGGAACATTTGGTCTGTCACAGAAATAGTATCCTCTGTTAAATGACGGTACATTTAGAGTTTGAAAACAAAACTAAAGCGTTCCACCGGATTCTGTTTAATGATGATTTTCGTTATGAACAAATTTTTTTATTGAAAAGGTATCCTGTTGAGTGACAGGAATACGGAATGAGGGGGCGTAAAAACGGGGTTGACGCCAACAAAAATGTCATATTATGCAACGAACAGGAACATTGACCAATATGGGTAGCGTCAACATGTGCTAGCGTCAACATGTGCTAGAACCAACCAGGGGTGAGAATGTGTTAGACATAGTTTTGTCCTCACAGAATGAATTAGTTGACAATGTCAAGATATATGAGCCACTGGGGAGTAGCGATCACAACTAGATACATTTTACCATCAAAGTAAAATCAGAAAGGAATAGTAAAAAACAGTATAGGAGAAATTTCCACAAAGGAAGGTATAAGGACATGAGGAAATATTTAGCAAAGATAGACTGGAATAACACACTGAAAAATAAGACGGCAACAGAATGCTGGAATATATTAAAGAGTGAAATTAAGTGCATAGTCGATCAATTTTTACCCTTCAAAAAACAAGGAAAACGGTCCAAAAAGAAACACTTATCGAAAGAAGCCATTTGAAAAATTAAGTATAAACAAATGATGTGGAAGTCATATAGATGTACTTGAAATTATGAAGATTACAATAGTTATAAAGAAGCACTTAACCAAGCTACAGCTGAAATTAGAAATTCAAAGAGAAGCTACGAACAACAATTAGGTAGTAATATAAAACATGACAGCAAGAGTTTTTATGCGTATGTTCGAAGCAAACAGAAAGTTCAAGATAAGGTCGGTCCTCTCGAAGATAGTGTTGAAAATATAATATCAGAGGGATTCTTAATGGCAGAAGACCTGAATGAGTACTTTAGTTCAGTGTTTACCAGAGAAGATATTAGTTCACTGCCAGTACAAGAGGCTAAGTTCAAGGGGGCAGATTCAGACTATTTAGGACAATTAATTGTAACCCCGGAAATGGTAGCTAAGAAAATAAGGGCTATGAAGGATACTAAATTACCTGCAGTGGATGGTATTCCACCCAAACTACTATTGGAAATTGTAGAACAAATTAGCATACCGCTTGCAACAGTTTTCAACTTGTCATTAGAAGAGGGAGTGGTTTCTTTAGAATGGAAAGAAGCAAACATTATACCGTTATTCAAAAAGGTTCGAGAAACAAGTCAGAGAACTATAGACCAGTGAGTTTAACATCAGTGATTTGTAAATTATTAGAAAGACTAATTAAAGATCACATGGTGGATTTTCTTGTTAAACAAAACTTGATAAACCCATCTCAACATGGTTTTTTTAAAGCGAGTTCTTGCTTAACAAATGTGTTATGTTTTTTTGAAGACATCACTAAGTGGGTAGATGAGGGATCACCAGTAGATATCGTCTACTTAGATTTTCAAAAAGCTTTCGACAAAGTACCACATCAAAGATTACTGCTTAAACTAAAGGCCCATGGCATAGGAAATGGTATAATAAACTGGATAGAACAATGGCTGATTGACAGAAGACAACATGTAGTAGTTGATGGGGAGGCTTCAAACTGGAAATCGGTATTGAGTGGGGTACCACAGGGATCAGTATTAGGACCTATATTATTCTTAATATATATCAACGATTTGGATGATGAAATAACAAGCAAGGTGTTGAAATTTGCGGACGATACAAAAGTGTTTAGAAGGATTAAAAGTGATGGAGATAGACAGCATTTACAAGATGATCTTGACAGGTTGATCAAATGGTCTGAAAAGTGGCAAATGCTGTTCAATTTTGGGAAATGTAAATGCCTCCACACAGGACATGGGAACGAAGAGGTAGAATATACAATGGGGGGTACTGTACTAAGTACTACTGTAAAAGAAAAGGACTTAGGGTTAACCATTAGTGCTGATATGAAGGTTTCAGAGCAGTGCGGAATTGCAGCTTCAAAGGGAAATCAAATTCTTGGATTAATTAGGCGAAACATAGCGTATAAGGAAAAAGAGCTAATACTACCGCTGTACAAAACAATAGTGAGGCCTCATTTAGAATATTGTATTCAAGCGTGGAGGCCATATCGCAGGAAGGACATAGAAAGAGTGCCGAGGAGAGCAACTAAAATGGTACAAAAGCTGAGGGATCTTAGTTAAGAAATACGCCTAAAAATGCGGTTTAACAACACTAGAGACCAGGAGATTGAGAGGAGATCAGATAGAAGTGTTTAACATATTGAAGGGTTATGAAAATATTGATAGAAATATTTTTTTCTCAGTTAAGAAAGATAGAAGGACTAGAGGTCATGAACTTACATTAGCAAAGGAGCAGAGTAGATTGGATATAAGAAAGTTTTCATTTTCACAAAGGATTGTAAATGAATGGAACAGATTACCTGCTGATTGTGTGGGTGCTAGTAGCGTGAATATGTTTAAAAATAAAATCGACACATACCTCAGACGGGCGGGATACACATATATAAAAGGGTCGGACTCTCGATAAGCCTTGTCCACCTGCCACCTAGAGTTAATTCTCTGGGTGGCAATCTTGTTAAATCTTGTTAAATCTGGTTAAAGATGTCAGAATTATTTGAATACGAAAAATGTGAATATGGCTAACATCAGGGACGACAAATAAAAATGACTAAAGTGAAACAATTCAACATATTTAAATTAGAATCAGAGTAGAGAATATTGGCATATAATTCAAAATAAGATCGCACTGTGCTGAGATTGAAAAACTAAATCCGCAATCGTATTGCTCTAACGTGGATACCCGGGGAAACCAGAATATGAGTCTAGTGAAAGGTGTTGGACAAACAAATACATGGATGGAAGGGATGGAACGCAACAAAACAGATGACCAGTAAGACAATGCAAACCACAGAGAAATAGCCACTGTAGACATAGGAGTCGCAATGCCCGGATGCGACGGGTAAGGTAGTGTTAGGTAATATAACGAATCCAAAACGGAAACCTTAATTTCAGTGCAGATTAAAAGTACGGTTGTCAATACAATGCATATTTACAGCGCAATTTTAAATAACGAGTAATAGTGATAGTGATAACAATGATGACACGCTTTATGTTAATGGTAATAAAATGGACTACCAGCACCTACCTGTAGGAGCCGAGGAAGAATGCTACCATGTCCCTCTCCTGTTGCAGATCGTGCACGGCATCACTCGCCTGAATGCTCAACAGAAGGGCCTTCTGGATCTCTGTGTTGGCGCGATAATCCTGGTACAAACATATACGTTAGTTAATATGCGCCATTCCTTTAGAACACTCTTACAGTTGATGGTGTAATTTTGTGAAACATACTTTGTATGATATGAGTGTAATGAATACGTGAAAATAACGTAATGCTACGTTTCAATTTAACCTTTGTGTGCGCGCGTGCGTGAGTGCGTATGTGTGTATGTATGTGTACCTGAATGTGTGAGTGAGTGAGTGAGTGAGTGAGTGAGTGAGTGAGTGAGTGAGTGAGTGAGTGAGTGAGTGAGTGAGTGAGTGAGTGAGTGAGTGAGTGAGTGAGTGAGTGAGTGAGTGAGTGAGTGAGTGAGTGAGTGAGTGAGTGAGTGAGTGAGTGAGTGAGTGAGTGAGTGAGTGAGTGAGTGAGTGAGTGAGTGAGTGAGTGAGTGAGTGAGTGAGTGAGTGAGTGAGTGAGTGAGTGAGTGAGTGAGTGAGTGAGTGAGTGAGTGAGTGAGTGAGTGAGTGAGTGAGTGAGTGAGTGAGTGAGTGAGTGAGTGAGTGAGTGAGTGAGTGAGTGAGTGAGTGAGTGAGTGAGTGAGTGAGTGAGTGAGTGAGTGAGTGAGTGAGTGAGTGAGTGAGTGAGTGAGTGAGTGAGTGAGTGAGTGAGTGAGTGAGTGAGTGAGTGAGTGAGTGAGTGAGTGAGTGAGTGAGTGAGTGAGTGAGTGAGTGAGTGAGTGAGTGAGTGAGTGAGTGAGTGAGTGAGTGAGTGAGTGAGTGAGTGAGTGAGTGAGTGAGTGAGTGAGTGAGTGAGTGAGTGAGTGAGTGAGTGAGTGAGTGAGTGAGTGAGTGAGTGAGTGAGTGAGTGAGTGAGTGAGTGAGTGAGTGAGTGAGTGAGTGAGTGAGTGAGTGAGTGAGTGAGTGAGTGAGTGAGTGAGTGAGTGAGTGAGTGAGTGAGTGAGTGAGTGAGTGAGTGAGTGAGTGAGTGAGTGAGTGAGTGAGTGAGTGAGTGAGTGAGTGAGTGAGTGAGTGAGTGAGTGAGTGAGTGAGTGAGTGAGTGAGTGAGTGAGTGAGTGAGTGAGTGAGTGAGTGAGTGAGTGAGTGAGTGAGTGAGTGAGTGAGTGAGTGAGTGAGTGAGTGAGTGAGTGAGTGAGTGAGTGAGTGAGTGAGTGAGTGAGTGAGTGAGTGAGTGAGTGAGTGAGTGAGTGAGTGAGTGAGTGAGTGAGTGAGTGAGTGAGTGAGTGAGTGAGTGAGTGAGTGAGTGAGTGAGTGAGTGAGTGAGTGAGTGAGTGAGTGAGTGAGTGAGTGAGTGAGTGAGTGAGTGAGTGAGTGAGTGAGTGAGTGAGTGAGTGAGTGAGTGAGTGAGTGAGTGAGTGAGTGAGTGAGTGAGTGAGTGAGTGAGTGAGTGAGTGAGTGAGTGAGTGAGTGAGTGAGTGAGTGAGTGAGTGAGTGAGTGAGTGAGTGAGTGAGTGAGTGAGTGAGTGAGTGAGTGAGTGAGTGAGTGAGTGAGTATGTGTGTATGTGTGTATGTGTGTGTTTGAGTGTGTTTGTTTTTGTGTGCGCGCGCATGCGCCTTGTGTAGATGATTACGTTACAATATGATACATTTATAAACGGTTCAATGTGCGCGCAAAACGTACGTACGCCGCTGCACAGTGATTACGTCAATATGAAAATGTTTGATAAAAGCAGTTTATAAACTAACAACCCACCCCATTTATATGTGATCTGCCATTTGAATTATTATCGTCACCGAGTTCTCGAGGATCTTACCTGGATGCTGCTAGCGAACATGGTGAAGGTGAGACCGAAGAGAACGATGATTGGAATGATGCTTAACCCGAGGACCATGGTGTTGTAGATCGCTATTCCCATCCTCGTAGTCGTGTATACTGTTACATATACAACAAGAACAATAGCCGGGAGCAACGAAACCACTGACTTAGTTAACGCTAAAAGTGAAGCAACTATTACAAACGAAACAAGGCCAAAATCAAGATGTTCAGAATATTCCAAATGAAACCTCGCTCCAAGTTATTCTAGCCCAGTTAACGCTAAATATGGAACAACTATTAAAAATAAAAATGACAAAAATAAGATGTTCAAAATATTTAAAATAAATCCTCCTCACCTTCACAATCTAACATAGGAAGAGCACAAAATAACGACGTGGACCAGAAGCTTAGCATCATAGTCTCAAAATGCAGATGACATAAACCACAAAACAACACAATACAACAGTATTAGCAACAACGTGACACTATGATGCATCGCATTTTACTGCAGAACTTAGAACAAGGGAAGTTCCGAAATAATGCCAAAAATTGAATATGCAAGAAAAACAATTCCGCTCTTTATAGTGTAGCCAGATTGGCATTACGTAATACCACCAAAGTTTGAAGCAACAGTGTCCAGAATCTGCACGTGAAGAACAATGGGACATTGTATAACCACCTGGATCAAAGCCAATTTTATGGCTGAAGTACATACTACCACCAGTAATTTTTGTTATTATAATCAATGTAATTGATGTGCACACTCCGGACATTCGCTAAATAGTTGTTACACATAGGTCAACTATTGAAAATCAAAAAAGAAAAGCACGTTTGTCTTGTAAGTTACATCATTTATTTGTATGAGCACGATAACTTCAGTATCGTGTATTGTCCAGGAAAGTGTGCGGCCCCATCTGGCAAAAGTGCAAACCTTGCCCTTGCTTTGCTTTGACCGTATGAGCGTCTGTTGTCAGTACCGTCACTACCGTGGCATGGTTCGTTCTCAATGTTTCCGTTAGCGAAGCTGTGAGTTGAGAGATGTTGGTCGGTTTTTATTGACGCCGGTGAAGCCGGTTCTTCAGTTAACCACAGGCGTGTTCGATGGCAGACATGTCCGAGGTAAAGTTAGATAATCGTACAGTCAGTACATGTTGCAGATATGCTTGCGCAATCCGTCCAATATGAGGTCTCGCATTGTCAGACCGGAACAAGCGCAGATTCGGATGTTGGCGCTAGAATAGTACAAGTAATAGTTCGCAATTATGAACTTCATCTCGGTATCTCTGGACATAGAGGTTGCCGTCGATGATGATTAGTTCATCCCTTGCACTGGCATATATGCCAGCCCACACCAGAACGCTCGGTTCACCCCGTAAGTTAAGCTGCACAACACTGCATCCGAGTACCGCTTATCCTCGGCACACTGGAACACGGCCATCGGAATTGAAAACATGAAAATGGGGACTACTCTGAAAAGATGACGTGGTTCCACATTCTCTGGGTCCAGTCCTAATGTTAAAATACCCACTCTAACCGCCGTTGCCGCCTAGCTCGTGTGAGGAGGAAGTGTACTAAATGCAGCATCTGAGACCAGCAGAGCGCAAGTAATATCTCACTGTCTGGTCGCAAACGCTCAACCTCGCTCCAACTCCAATAGTCGTGGCATCTTGGTACGATCCGTTAATACCAAGTAAAGTTGGTTTCATGCCTTCTGGAGTGTTCAGCTACGGCATTATATAATATATATACATATACATATATATATATAAATATATATATCTATATATATGTATATATATATATAATACATATATATATATATATATATATGTATGTATATATATATACATATATATATATATGTATAATATATATATATATATATGTACATGTATATATATATATATGATAGTATAAATACCGAATACGCCTTTATCAAGAATGGACATCACGTCCGTCATGTTCGAACCGGCGACGCAAGCAGTATAATATAATACTTACGTATGATAACACAACTACTGAATATGTCCTTAACAAGCAACGACGTCAAGTTACGTCCCTCATGTCCGAACCGGCCATGCCAGCACTATAATACAATACTTACATATTTGTATCACACAATCTGTCAAAGTGTGTCTGATGCTTTGTAAGCCATATTAACCAGCGATGAAAACCAAGAAATAAGTTGGTACTGTAAATCATGCCAAAGAGAGGCAAAGGCAATCATGTCACACATATGTATTATGCACGAGCGTCAAGACAAGAAAAACAAAATAAATTGACTGCTATAGAAAATAAACAGAGAGCATTGCACAGCAGAGTCTGAGGCGACAGTCTCCAAAGTATCAAATCTGCAATATCAGGAACCACATGACTAAGTGCAACACATGTAGAACTGGTCATAAACAAAGATGACCTGTGGCCGCCACCGTGTGCACCCAAATAAACAACCGAATGACCAGAATGAAGAACATTGTGGTATATAATGTGCCAGAGGGGACCAGCACTCTGAAAGAAGACAACACTATTCATGGCAGGAAACTAATGAAGGAAATGTCAGTATACACTACAGATGGTAAATATCAACCTGAAGACCTACAAGGAAGGAGATCAGGGAGTAAACAGGGAAAGGAAACGGAAACAGAGGGAACAAGAACTCGTCCGTAACTTGTAACCTTCCCAGAAGAGGACAAAAAAGCATTAGTCATGAAAAACCTACACAAACTGAAAAACAAAGGAGAGCCATTCAGAGGAATGGTTATAAAACATGACATGAGCAAACATGAAAGAGAGAAGGAGCGATTACCGCATATGGTATACAAATGCTGATGTGCTAATGAAGGAAAAACTAAATGAACTCAAATGTAGAATAAAAAAACACTCAACTGCACCACAGGTTATAGCAGTATCAAAAGTAAAACCTAAAAATTATAAAAAAGACAACTGACCACACAATAATACAACCTGTAACCTTCCCAGAAGAAGACAAAAAAGCTAAGCGAAGGGGAGGAGATCGATACTATGTTTAACGGAGATATATCGTAGAAATTGGCAGAAAAGTTTATAAACAAGTGGAATTACTGATTGATAAGTATTACTCTTCCATTAATATAATTCATAAAGTAGCAGTAAACATATATTGAGTAGCAGTTGTGCTTAAAGTTAGTTAGATAAAGTATGTTAGAACACTTTAGTCTAGTGAGTGTTAATAGGGTAAGTTTGTAAACAAGATTTAACAAACCTCATTATGTGGTAGAATGTATATGTGATAAAGTAACAAACATAAAACTACTTACATGAGATAATATATGTGTAAGCCAGTACCTGCTAGACATTTTGATTAGATTAGGTAGCTTTGTTGTTAAAATTAAGCATTTGCGATAACCGGGCGAACTACGTTTATGTAGCTAGTGTCCCACGTATTCACTAGGGCGCGGTATAACCTAAATAAATAAAGCAGTCTAGCGTAAAGTAATTGATTGTATTTAAATTAGGTCACTACCGGTACCGTTAGCATTTCTGATAGGATAGATAATTTAACTAAAAACTGTAACCGAAATAAACAAGGTAATCTTATGTAAAGTGTAACATTTGTACACAATAAACAGTCTTCTTAAAGACTACATAGACAGTGAATAGTGTAAACACAGTTGACTAAACTATTTTAAATAGCTAATTATATTATTACTATTAAATAAATTCAGATATGGCGCCTTGCAAGCGGCAAGTCAAGGCAAAGAGACACTTGGTGTGCGACGACTGCCACAGTTGGGTGGATTTTGCCCTATCCGGCTGTAGGAAGTCATGGGCAGATACCAAGAAAGAGGTTTTCACCTTTCAGTGCGTGGGGAGTTGGAAGGTGGCATGTCTGGAGAAGGAGGTAGCTAGGTTGGTAGATATTGCGAAGCGGATGGAGATGAGAAAAATCAAGGAGACAGGTGGAATGGAGAGAGACGACAGGGAGAGGGTTGGGAATACTGTGAGACTGAAGGAGCAGAGTAGTGGCAAGAAGACCGAGGAAAGGAGACTGAGAGGACGGAAGGTGATCGGAGGGGAAGAAATTGGAGGATCGACGGCAGGAAATGTGACAGGCGAGAAGGTGACAGGGGAGAAAATGACCGCAGAGAAAGAGGTAGGAGGGTAAATGTGACAGAAGAGAAGTTGGGAGGGACGATGACAGCAGGAAAGGTGACAAGAGAAACAGCTTCAGGAAAGAATCGAACGAACGAGATTGTGACAGGAGAGCAGAAGGCAGGGGAACAAGACTACAACCAGGCAAATGCAAACCGGAGAAGGATCTACTCTGAGGCAGTGATTGAGGGGGCATTGAGAAAAGAGAGGGTGTTTATGGGCGACTATATTCTGAGAAAGACGAAGGGGAGGACGTCGTTGTTTGTTTGCCGGGGGCTAGGACAGAACATGTGACAGAAAAGGTAGAGAAGGTATTTGGGCATGGCAAGGGAGGGTCTATACTAGTACACGTAGGGACAAATAATGCAAACAGGGAGGAAACAACTGGGATAGTACAGATGTACAGACAGTTAGTGAAAAAGTTAAAGAATACAAGAGTCGAACAGATTATTCTCTGGGAGGAAGGGGGCCAACATATAGAAACTGCAAGAGGATGGCGATCAACGCACTAGTTGAGCAGATGTGTAGAAGAAGAGGGGATGGGATTCGTAGATTTATGGGGATTCTCAGATAACTTGCTGCAATATATTGACAGTGGGACAGGCTGCATCTATTTAAACTAGATTCGCATGGGGGGATTCACAAAGAAGCTTGAAACTGAAGACATAGATAAAGACAGCAGTAATAAATCAGCAAAGAACAGCCTGGAAAACTGTTCTGAATCAGGATATAAATACGTTTGTTTAAAAATACAAGGAGCATTGTAAACAAAAGAAACTAACAAAAGAAACAAAAGAAACTAAACATTATGGTAGAAGATATTGACCATCACATAATAGGTATAACCGAATCATGGGCCACCACCGATATATCAGATGCCAATTGGGACTAGCAGGCCATGTAATGTTCAGGAAAGATAGAATAGGAAGAAGGGGAGGTGGAGTTATTTTATATGTTAAAGAATCTTTCCAAGCTAATGAAATAAAATTAGAAAGAGAAGCAGATTGCGAAGAAGCTGTTTGGTGTAACATAGTGACAGGAAACTCAACGTTAACAGTAGTGTTAGTTTATCGAAGTCCAAACATAAGCGTAGAAGGGAATGCAAAAGTACAAAACGCTATAAGTTAGCAAACGGGAGTTAGCAAACGGAGGTTAGCAAATGGGAGTGTATTATTATGGGAGATTTTAACCATGGTCATATACAATGGAAATTTCTACAGAGTATGTGGAGTGAGGACCACAAGTTTTTAGTTTTAGTACAGTTTCCTTTATCAACATGTGCTAGAGCCACCCAGGGGTGAGAATGTGTTAGACATAGTGTTGTCCTCACTGAGTGAATTAGTTGACAATGTCAAATTGTGAGCCACTGGGAAGTAGTGATCACAACCAGATACACTTTACCATCAAAGTAAAATCAGAAAGCAATAATAAAAAGCAGTTCAGGAGAAATTCCACAAAGGAAGATATAAGGAAATGAGGAAATATTTAGCAAAGATAGACTGGAACAACACACTGAAGAATTATACAGCAACAGGATGCTGGAGTATCTTAAAGAGTGAAACAGAGTGCATCGTCAATACATTTGTTCCCTTGAAAAAACAAGGGAAACGGTCCAGAAAGAAATACTTATCGAAAGAAGCCATTAGACAAATTAAGTACAAACAAAGGACGTGGAAGTCATATAGACGTAATGGAAATGACGAAGACTACAACTTCTATAAAGAAGCACTAAACCAAGCTACAACTGAAATTAGAAATTAGAAGAAAAGCTAAGAACAAAAATTTGATTGTAATATAAAACAAGACAGCAAAAGTTTGTATGCATAAGTTCGGAGCAAACAGAAAGTTCAAGATACGGTCGGTCCTCTAGAAGATAGTGGTGGAAATATAATATCAGAGGGATTCTTAATGGCAGAAGACCTGAATGAGTATATTTTAGTTCAGTGTTTACCAGGGAAGATATTAGTTCACTGCCAATACCAGAGGCTAAGTTCAAGGGGACAGAATCAGACTATTTAGGACAGTTAATTGTAACCCCAGAAAACGTAGCTACGAAAATTAGGGCTATGAAGGATAATAAATCACCAGGAGTGAATGGGATTTCGCCCAAACTACTATTGGAAATTGTAGAACAAATTAGCATACCACTTGCAACAGTTTTCAACTTGTCATTAGAAGAGGGAGTGGTTCCTTTAGAATGGAAAGAAAAAACATTATACCGTTATTTAAAAAAGGTTCCAAAAACGTTAGATAACTACAGACCAGTGAGTTTAACGTCAGCGATTTCCAAATTATTAGAAAGACTAATTAAAGATTACGTGGCGGATTTTCTTGTTAAGCATAACTTGTTAAACCCATCTCAACACGGGTTTCTAAAAGCGAGGTTATACTTAACAAATGTGTTATGTTTTTTTGAAGATATCACTAAGTGAGTAGAAGAGGGATCACCAGTAGATATCATCTACTTAGATTTTCAGAAAGCTTTCGATAAAGTGCCACATCAAATGTTACTGCTTAAACTAAAGGCCCATGGCATAGGAAATGGTTTAATTAACTGGATAAAAAACTGGCTAATTGACAGAAGACAACGGGTAGTTGGAGAGGCTTCAAACTGGAAATCAGTTTTGAGTGGGGAACAACAGGGATCACTACTGGGACCTATATTATTCTTACTATATATCAACAATTTGGACGACGATATAACAAGCAAGGTGTTGAAATTTGCGGATGATACAACATTATTTAGAAGGATTAAACGTGATGGAGATAGACAGCATTTAACAAGATTTAACAAGATTGCCACCCATAAAATTTACAAGATGATCTAGACAGGTTGATAAAATGATCTGAAAAATGGCAAATGTTATTAAATTTTGGGAAATGTAAATGCCTCCACACAGGACATGGGAACGAAGATGTACAATATACAATATGATGTTGTGTACTAAGTACTCCTATAAAAGAAAAGGACTTAGGGTTAACCATTAGTGCTGATATGAAGGTTTCAGAGCAGTGCAGTATTGCCGCTTCAAAGTAAAATCAAATCCTTGGATTAATTAGGCGAAACATAACGTATAAGGAAAAAAAGCTAATAATACCGCTGTACAAAACAATAGTTAGGCCTCATTTAGAATATTGTATACAAGCGTGGAGGCCATATCGCAGGAAGGACATAGATATGCTAGAAAGAGTACAGAGAAGAGCAACTAAAATGATACCAAAACTGAGGGATCTTAGTTACGAAATACGCCTAATAGAATGCGGTTTAACAACACCAGAGACCAGGAGATTGAGAGGAAATCAGATAGAAGTGTTTAAAATATTGAATGGTTATGAAAATATTGATAGAACTATGTTTTATCAGTTAAGAAAGATAGGAGGACCAGAGGACATGAAGTTGCATTAGTAAAGGAGCAGTGTAGATTATATATAATCTACACTGCTTCCTTGTCCACCTGCCATCTAGAGTTAATTTTCTGGATGGCTTTCTTGTTAAATCTTGTTAAATTTGGAATGATATTCTACGGAAACTATAAACATTAGTGAGGACACAGGCAGAGGGATGATCTTGTTTCTTCACAATTCGTTGCCATTTCAAGTGCACCAGTTTGATGTTGAGTTCAATGAAGCACAGTTTTGCATTTTAAGACCGAAAGGGAAACATACTCTTCTCGCAGGCTCTTTTAATAGAAGCCCAAACAGTTCCACAGAGAACATTGACAATCTTAAAAAACTACTTGATAAAATAATTGAGAAAATTTTTTCACGTTTTCTACTACTTGGATTTCAACTATCCTAAGATTGATTGGGAAACTATGCGAACTACAGCAGCAAGTACTGAGGACAAAGAATTTAAATTTATTGAGAAACTTCGAGACTGTTTCTTTGCGCAACCTATTACATAGCCCACTAGAGGTAGAGGTACAACTGAACCATCACTCTTTGATCTTGTCCTCACTAGTGAAGACACAGAGATCTCAACAATCGAAACAGCCTCAGCACTAGGAAGAAGTGACCATACTATTATCACGGTGGTTCTCAACTGCATGCCAGTCTATAAACCAATCAGCAAAACTGTCTATAAATACGACAAGGGGATTACACAAAAATGAAAGACATGCTAAACATTGATTGGGAAGATGAATTTTCCAATCACCAGGTAGATGTGCAAATTTAATGGGATATCTTTACTTCTAAACTTAGATATGCAGAAGAAAAATGCATGTCAAAGAAGTGATAACGGAAATAGCCAGAAGATACCCAGTTCCGCTGGACGTGAAAATCCGAACCAAAATCAAAAGAAAAAAACAGGTTGTGAAAAAAATATCTTATCTCCAAACATGCCCAAACTTATTGAAAATGTTGTCGAGACTGACAAGAAAGGCACAGAAACTATATGAAAAAGATTTAATACATCAAATAAAACAGAATCCCAAGAAGTTCCGGCAATATACGCAGGCGAAAATGAAGACAAGAACTGGAATACCCAACTTAATAAAAAGCAAAGAAAAGGATGACCTGACAAAGACAGATTTGAAAAAAGGTAGTGCAAATAATTTCTCCTCCGTATTTACGAGAGAGCCTGAAGGAAACATTCAGGAGGAGCCAACAAGATGTCATAACAAAGTTGAATCTTGCACTATCAGTCCATCGATAGTATCATTGCAGCTAAAGAAACTAAAAACATTCAAATCACCAGGACCTGATGGCCTCCATCCTCATGTCCTAAACGAATTGGCAGAGAATATCAGCACTCCACTATCCATAATTTTTACCACGTCGATTAAAACAGGCATGCTACATACAGACTGGAAAACAGCAAACGTATCTGCAATTCACAAGAAAGGAAGCAAAAATCAAGCGCAAAACTAACGGCCAGTCAGTCTAACGAGCATAGTAGGGGAAATAATGGAGGAGATACCATCACTAAACACTTGAAAGGTAATGTTGAGTGACAAGAAATTTGGTGTTATCAAAGATCGGTCTACAGTTTTCCAATTACTGAAAGTACTCGACTCATGGACTGAGACACTAGATAACGGTGGATGTATTGATGTAGTATACTGTGATTTTATTAAAGCATTTGACAAAGTTCCACGTCTACGACTTATAGGGAAACTCCAGAGCTGTGGAATTCAAGGACATATTCTAAGCTGGGTTGCAGCTCTCTTGGCCCATATAAGACAACGTGTAAGGGTCAATAATTCGTTTTCAGATTGACATGATATCATCAGCGGCATACCACAAGGATCGGTGATTGGCCCCGACATTTTGTTATATTTATCAATGACCTATCTGATGTTATAAAGAACTCCGAAATATTTCTGTTTGCGGATGATATGAAGCTCTTCCATCCAATTTACACCGAAGAAGATTGTACAAGGCTTCAACAAGATTTTACCCATGCAGAACTTTGGACATACGAATCTCTCTTAAAGTTCCACCCAGACAAATGCAGCCATATGAGAATAGGATCATAAGAAATAGCAGCTAATAATAATAATGGTTTATTACAGAAACCATGATACGTTTACATACATAGATTGCCGTGGTTTCTGTAATGAGGGTATAAAGCCACGAGTGGCTGATTAGCCCTCACAATACATGTGATACATGTGTTAATTTCATGGTGCAAGATAACAATTTGTGTGATTGAAGAAAGAAGAAAAACAGCAACATGAATCACAGCAGTAATATTTTCATGAATACTTCATTTCAAATTGCAACAAAGAATGCTACTTATATAAGTTATTAATATTATTTACTAACAAAGAATTCTTGAGTTGACGTTTAAACGTTGCTAATGCATAATTCCAATTACAGTCCACTGTTGTCGCCATATAGTTCCATAATTTAACACCTCGATATCTAGTGGTTTTATATAATACATTACTTTTTGAAATCAGCACATGTAGTAATTCTGCATTGCGTGTCCTAGGTTCGTGTAGTTCGTTATTTCTAATGAACATCCTTGTCATAACCGGCGGAAACATATTCTTAACGATTTTCTACATAAACAGCATGCACAACAGTGTATTGGTAGATTGTTCTTATTGGTAAAATGGATAGCTTCTTGAAGTGTTGGTCTGTGTGCGCTCTGTGTGGAGCTGACATAATTAGCCGAATTGCATACTTTTGTAATTTGAATAAAAAACTAAGATGTGTATTATATGCTCCTCCCCACACTTCGACACAATACGTTAGATATGGATATAAAAATGTATAATATAATGTTACAAGGGATTATCTACTCAGGGTTTTTCTAGCTTTACTTATTATCCCAACAGCTTTGGCTATTTTATATTTTATATACTGTATATGAAAAGACCAGGACAGATTAGCATCGATTTAAATTCCTAAGAATTTTCTGTTTTCTACTTGACTAATTTGTAGTCCATCAATAAAGATGGCAATTGGATTGGATAACTTTTTTATTTACTGACTTGAAGACAATAAAATGTGTTTTACTGATAGTTAAAGATAGTTAATTACTCTTTAACCAATTAACAATTGTTTGCAGTTCTTGATTCATATCAGTTTCTAGCTCGCTAAGACCGTTACCACTCACAAAAACATTTGTATCATCAGCAAGTATAATAGGAAATAGGATATCTGATACGTTAACAAAGTCGTTAATATATGTTAAGAATAACAGTGGCCCTATTAATGATCCCTGTGGGACACCGCAGCATGTAGACTGAATTTTCGATTTTACTCCATCAAATGACACATATTGCGTTCTATTAGACAAATAACTTTCCAGCCAGATAAGTGCTCTTCCTGTAATACCATAATGTTCTAGTTTATTAAGTACTATTTTATGGTCGACTGTATCGAAAGCTTTACTGAAGTCAAGACAAACTCCTAGTACGTAGTCACCATCATTTATAGCTGTGGAAATGTTGTCTACTAGTTGCACAAGAACCATGTTTGCAGAATGCTTCTTCCTAAATCCAAACTGGCAACCATATAAGATGTTATGTTTGTTTCTGAAAGATGTTAATCTGTTGTACGTTGTTTTTTTCTAGAACTTAAAAAAAACTGACAAAATCGATATTGGACGGTAATTGTTTACGAGTGTCTTGTCACCGCCTTTGTATATCGAGATCACTTTTGTTCTTTTCTTGTCGTCTGGAAAAATACCTTTAGTTAACGATAAATTAATATCATGTGTTAAAGGAAGTAGGAAAGTATTATGTGTCAAATTAACAATATGTGGAGTTATTAAGTCCCAACCAGGACTTGATATTTTTATCTTTGATTATAGTTTCTACTTCATTCAGTACAACTGGGGAGATAAATATTGTATGGAAGTTTCGATGCTTAATATATATTGACGGGTCAATAGCATTTTTGATATTTTTTTCAGCCAACGATGGTCCAACCTTAACATAACAGTTATTGAAGTAATCGGCAATTACTTTGTTATTGGTTATTAACTGATTATTAATAGTTATCTTCGGAGATTGGGGAGGTTTTTAATTTGTATTGATTATTTGCTTAATAAGTTGCCATGATTTGAGAAGATTTGATTGATTTTGCTTTAATAACTGTTGGTAGTGATTTCTTTCTGCTCTTCTTCAAATTGAGTTAAATTTATTGCGGTATGCTTTATAGTTAGTTTCATTAGTAAGGGTAGGTGTTTTTGTAGTAGACAAGTATTTTTATTTTTATTTTATGGATGTCTTCAGCCGATGTGATAGCCATGGTTTCCTATTACTGTATTTTTGTTTAATCTTTACTTCAGGAAAGCAGTTAAGATAAGTACGGATAAGGTGAAGCATATTGGCGCCACTTTTGACTCATCAATTAACTTCGAGGCACATACAGCTGTATGTCGGAAAAAGATAATAAAGCCAATTCAACGATGGGGACAATTCGTTGCACTTTTTGATTACATGGATGAACAGTGTTTTTCTACCGTGTTTAAATATCTCGTCCGCCCACATATTGAATATACAAATCAAGTATGGGCTCCGTTCTTAATGAAACACTTTACAGCTCTTGAAAATGTTCAGCGTAAAGCAACCAAAGACTCAAATTACCAACTCTGGCATATCGTCGCCTCAGAGGAGACGTGATTAAAATGTATAACATTTTAACAGAGGAATATGACACAGCTGTGACATCGAACTTTATAACTTTGGGGGATAATTAATCATATACGAGAGGGCATCACCTAAAAATATTCAAAGGACGATGTCGGTTAAACATTACAAAAATAATTTATGCACCTATGCACGGATGTATGGAACAGCCTCCCACAGTCTGTGGTAGAGGGTCCATCAATCCAATCCTTTGAGGGAAAATTATACAAATTATAAAAAACCACCCAATTAAACTCGACTACACAGCCTCACCCCTATCATAGAACAACTCGTCAGACGCATGCGCATCCTATAGTTTGACGACAAACATTAGAGCTGGAATAGTGGCATGACAGCCTGGAAGCCAGAAGAGGACCTGCAAGAACATGTAAGACAGCATAACTACTGAATACATCCTTACCCAACATTGACGACACGTCCGAGCTATCGCTGTCGACCAGCGCATCCCTGATGAGGTTGTTGGCCTCCTGGTTGGAGATGGGCTGATCCTGGTCTGTGCCGTCGTCCATCGAGTAAGATTTCGACACGGAGTTACGTCTGTCGTCTGACGTTAGAGAATTCTCCGACGCCTGCAGAAATGTCCTGCTTGTGGGGATCTTTCGTTTCTCCGGCACAATCACCACTTCTGCCAGTTGTTTCTCGTCAGCCATATTTTCTTGACGGCGAACTGTCAACAGCAATACCGTTCAGCTCATTGCGGTACATAGTTTTAGAGAAACCGTTTATCTGTAAATGTTGTGGTCTGAATTCTATGCCTACTTAGTAGCGATGCGAAATGCACAAGATAAAATACATAGATAGGTGCATTTCTTTTCCCAGTATTATACATGTATTATAAAATAGTTACACAAATAAAGCATACATATAAGCATATTGCGTAACTACATAACGCAACTGTTATGAAAATTAAGGTTATACAATACATGGTGTAGGAGACTCCTATTAAGACCAACACATAGTTGCTGCCATAGGGGCCATTTTGGGGTTTGGTAATTGTCTACCCTTTATAGAATTAGTTAGTGTTTTTTTGCATTCCATTGACACATCATTGTTCAGTCCTGTTTAGGTGCATATGTATATATTTATGTGTGCTTTTGTTAGTGTTTTCTTAGTCGCGCGAGTAGTAAATTGGTGAATGTGTGGGTTATCACCCACTACGTTACACCCATCCATCGAGCAACAAACCTCTTCTTACATTGGCGCCATCTGGTCAACTGATCACCACTGGAGAAATGCCCTCCAGAAAAGCCATGCATATAAAACATAAGTAAGTAAACAACTCTAAATACATATCATTGAGTTTTCTTAAATACATCGCCAAGTGGTCGATCAGAGGCCAATGGCCCAAGAAAGCGAACGGAAATCAAAATTGGCGAGTGGACCTCGGCGCCTCGGAGGAGGTGTTCGCACAAAGATCCAACGTTAGCATACAGGCATAGATATTCTGTGTGCTGCAACAACAGAACCGAGACTATGACATTTCGTAGCGTTGTATGTGCACTACAAGATAGTACTCGATAATAATCACGTAACGTTGTGAGTTTGACAGTATTACGATTACCTTTACCTGTCAAACTCACAACGTGACATACTATATTCTTATACAGTTCTTTTACAGCGCGGTATCCAGTTCTTAGGACTGTTCAAAGCGCTTTACACTTTATTCCCAGGCATACCTGTGCAATGGAATACTATCACGACTACTTTGGGAAGCATTCAGCCACGCTGCAATTACTGCGTGAAGACTTTTCGTACACAGATATCTGCTACTGTCTTCAGCTCATACAGCAGAGTCAACTGAGGCAATGTGACGTGAACGAACTTTCGAAATGGCAACCGCGCTGCACATAAAGTAGCAGTTGTAAAAACTGGTCGACTCCAAACGGCCTCCTATGCGTGCTTTTATCCGTTTTAACCAATTTCAACACGATACCATTGGAACATATGTTGCATGTGTCGCATTTATATAGCGATACTTATAGAATTGTATAACTCCAGTTGCGCCATTTTTACATAACAAATTACCCAGCGGCAACATATGTAGCAGTGTGCCACGGTAACAGCAGCGATGACAATACGTTTATTATTTATATAATATGGGCATTCTGCCGTTACAGATATTTAACGTTAAGCGCATGTGTTTTCTCTATTTCGTTCCTACGTGGATATTATCACAAACACGGAATTAATTGTCTTTTCAATTGTTAAAAACATTACCTTTATCCCAAGAAAATGTTAAATGTTTATACATTTTAATCAAATGTAATTAGTAAAATTTTAATTTCACTACAAATATTATTAAGGGATCAATAGTAAGGCATTGTTTAAATAAAAATCACCGCCGCTGTTTTTGCAATGAATTCAGTGAGGGTTAACAGCATCAGCCCCATAGTAGCAGCACTTGTTCTATGCACAACAAAGCGCTACAAACTGAAGATAGTACAAGTGTTGCCAAAGCAATCAACAGGCATGTAATGACGAGAATATCGTCACCGACATGAGAACTAATGAAGAAACGACGAGAAATGGTGGATAACGGCGACCGTAAAAAAACATAGATTACGCAGAAATATGCAAGACCATCAAAAAGAAAGCGAAGGAGGACATCAGGAAGTACAAACAAGAGATCATATGAGAACTGATTATAGTATCAAAGAGCCTGAAGAAAGCCAGAAGAACACAGGCACTAGGCCGAGACAGACTGATTACAATTCTAAATAAGCAGGGTAGAGAAATAGAAGACCATGATATGTTCATGGAACGAATAGATGAATTCTACACCGAGCTATACGACAGTGATCAGAGTACAATAATTCACACCGACACGAAAGAGGTACCAGAGATAACACCATGGGAGGTGGAAGCAGCTCTAAGAGATACGAAGATTGGGAAGACATCAGGCAACGATCATGTAAACATTGAAACATTAAAAGCTACCATCTCGAACATACTGGCTAAGCTGTATACTAAATGCTTATCGGAAAGACGAATACCCACCGCATGGAAGAACGCAAATATGGTGATAATCTTCAAGAAGGGAAATAAGAAAGACTTAAAGAACTACAGACCGATATGTCTGTTATCAAACATCTACAAATTACTCACAAAGATACTAACGAATAGGCTAGAGAAAACATTCGACGAAAACCAACTACGAGAGCAGGCAGGATTCAGAAGCAGGTACTCAACGACAGACCACAAACACGTCGTAAACCAACTGGTAGAGAAGTGCCGGGAATATAATATCCCGCTCTGCATCGCTTTCGTCGACTACGAAAAGGCCTTCGACTCGATGTAAACTCAAGAAATACTGACCTCCCTTCAAGAACAGGGGATAGAAGATGTGTACATCGAACTCCTAAAAGACATCTACACCAACAGCTCGGTGATAGTCCACCTACACAAAAAGAGCAACAAGATCAACATCAAGAGAGGAGTACGACAGGGTGACACCATATCGCCCAAGCTGTTTACGACAACACTCGAAAGCATATTCCGAAGACTGACCTGGGAAACCAGAGGCTTGGGGATAGACGGAGAATATCTCAGTAATCTTCGCTTTGCCGACGACATACTCATATGCGCTACTACACCGCAAGAACTAAACAAAAATGCTGCAGGAGCTAGCTGATGAAATTGAAAAACAATGTCTGAAGATGAACACGCAAATAGAAAACGTTGAAAGCTACGTCTATCTGGGACAGCGACACAGTATCAGATACAAAAACCAGGACTAGCAGATTCAAAGAAGAATCACATCCGGCTGGACAGTATTCGCCGAACACCACGACATCTTCAAGGATAACTTTTGAACTTGCTTGAAGAGACAAGTCTACAACTCATGCGTATTTCTAGCGATGACATACGGCGCTCACCATCCAGGCAAAGAACAAACTAACAGCCGCACAAAAAAAGATGGAAATAAATTTGTTAAACATCACATATCGGGAGAGAAAAACAAATATATGTGTAAGAGAGAAGACAAAGGTCATAGACGTGATAGAACAAATCAGAAGACAGAAGTGGACCTGTGCAGAACACGTCAGCAGACTACGAGATAATCGATGGACATCGCGAATCACAATCTGGAGACCTTACAAAGGGAAACGATCTAGAGGAAGACCAGCGAGACGGTGGAGAGACGAACTAGACGAGTACTGGAAGGGCACCATCTGGCAGAGGATAGCGCAAGACAGGCAGATTTGGAAACGACATGCTGAGGCCTTCACCCAACCACGGAACACTGCGGCTGATGGTGATTATGATGATGGTGATTATGATGATGGTGATGATATTGAATTTAACATTCACGATGCTAGTCGTTTGATATGAATCAAACATACAGCGCATGTACAATACCTTAAAACTGTAGACGTTCTTCTCTCCTCAGCGGATATATGAAGAATGCATGTTCCCATCCTTTCCGCTCTGCACAGTCGTCTGATGCCCATCCCGAATTTGATAATTACCGTCACTGATTGGTAGGGTTACTAATTGCACCACGTCTTCGCCGCACCATCCCTTGCTTCTTGTTAATGTCAATACTGGCTGTTGTTATTAATTTGATCATCGCTGCAGCATTGTTAGCAAATAGTTTAATTAACCTTTAATTATGTGTTGATTGAAACCACCACTGCTATCGACGTCATTGTCAAAACAAGCGACGTGTGTGGTCTTGGTAGGTGAATACTGGTTTGATTAGTTACTCAGAAACCAATGTGTGAAATCGAGGTGCGTTCCGGCGTTATTTCTGCATCCGTATATTGCAGTTGTAAACACTTTTCTTGTTTGCTTTGAAAGACTAATATAACATAACACTCATACACATAACACCATTTTAAACAAAGTTTGTTTATAGTTATGTATCTTAATCAATGTTCCTTTCCCACGTGTATTTTACCGACCTAACTGTTGAGATTATTATTTTCAACAAAAAGCAGCCTTTTTTCGTTAGATTTTATTAACTTACGTAAACACAGGTAAGTGCCGCCTCTAGCGCGAGATCACTGCTTTTTCAAGCGCGATGTAACACGTCGACTTTGTGCGTGCTGTAGCGCCATCCAAAAGATGGGCATTGTGCCAGTTTAACATAAATAGCGTACTTCGCGGTTTGCCTGCGTCACATTCAAACTTATGCGCGTGTCCTACGTCAAGCTTTACCTTTGCCACCAATCCCTATAGTATGAAGCCAAAATCTAAATATATAGATATAATATAAAATATATAATATAATATAAAAATATATACATGTAATATAAACAATATATATATAAATAGTTCTGCGTTTAAACGTTTCGTAGGCGTTTTTTGGGGTAGAATATGCCAACAAACGTATTTAGGGTAATGTGGGTGTGCTGAATAAAGAAATCCATGTTGGCAACCTGTGGGAGTCCCTGACCGCTTAAATTTGAAGAAAAAATATGACGTCCGATTTACCCTCCGAATGTAAACCAGCACCGTTTTAAATAAAATTCTATTGATCACGTAATAAAACTAACCCATATCGGCAATGTGAAGTCCACGACCCTTAATTACAAAAATACGACATTTCTCAGCATCTTATTTGTGTTCTTTGGTGCGGGTTCCGGATATACGTTTCGTTTCTCCGATGTATATAGCACTACAGTTCTTACACGCTATGGAATGCACCACATCTTTTGTGGTTCCACTTTGTCTTTTGATCTTGCCAGTCACCTGTTCTAAGTGTTGTGAGGTTTCATTGCTGTACTCTCCCTGTATTTTTTCATGATTCGTGATGTGGTTTCGGATAATCCTTGGACATACGATGCCTTTACCCTTGGTACAACGATGCCTTTACCCTTGTTTTTTCCACCGTCTTCTTCATGATGTCTTCTTTAACTTGTTTCATCTTTCTCTGTACCTTTGATATTGCACAATATGGAAACTCGCATCTCATTAGAGCTTCATTTATGTGTTCTCTTTCTCTTCGTTTATCTTCACCCTCTGTCACCAGTGTTTCGCATCTGCTAACAACGTACGGATCACTCCCATCTTGTGGTGCAATGGACGACGTTAGGGAAAATCTAGGTATTATGTTACGTATGTATGTATTCTTCCGGAAGATTTCTAATTTCACCTTCCCTGATTCTTAGTACAGTATCCAGACAGTACTTCTACGTGTGAGAAGCTGGTGCTGTTGGTCTCGTCTATTCTGTATGCAGTTGATAGGGGCTGTGACGATGGCCTCTTGCTCAAGATATTCCATGACGAGATTGGCGACGATAGGGTACCCAAGGCTGTGCCAAATTTCTGTTGATATACAGTGTCTCTAAATGTGAAGTAGTTGTGTTCAGAATACAATTCCACCACTTCCGTCATGTCTTTTATTTCCAGTCTCGTCTTGTGTTCAGTGGGTAGTTTGGGCTTGATTAAATCTCCATTGTCTAAGGAATATGTGTGTTAGCGAAGATGGACACAACACCACAGGACGTGAAAAGTCTCAGCGTGTTGTCTTTGTTGAATATTTTCGGTGTGCAGTGCAGTGTATGGGTGGCTGTTCCTGGGATGGGGTGTAGATGTACTAGTACAGTTGTTCGGTGAACCACACCTGTGAGTGACACGTCAGCGCAGCTTCATTAGTTCAACCAAATGTACGACGAATATCTGAACGCGCAACGTGTTCGGCATCCATTTTCGATGGCGTGGTAAACTTTTGCTAGGCAACAGGTCACCTGATGGATGGGTCAATAAGCACTGTCCAAAGTACATTAGACACGCCCACAAACCGTTGAAACAACGCGTCACAACTCGAAACTATGCGCGATTTTCTCAGGGATGTGCAACCCACGGATCCATCCCAGGCTAATTAATAGAGTTAAATTCACAAGCTGCAAACAATTGACCTATGAAGGTGGACGTGAATATGATGACGACGTTAAAAAGAAGACGATGACGGTGATGCGTGTGCGTACGAAGACGATGATGAAAATGATAAAGATGAATATGAAAATGATAATGGCAATAATGATGAAGAGAATTAAGAAAATTAAGATGGTGATGGTGACAATGACGGTGGTGATAATATTGACGATGATGATGATGATAATTATGATGAGTACGAAGACGAAAATGTTGAGAATGAGATGATGTTGATGAGAAAGAAGACACTGGTAAATACGAAGACAATGATGATGATGGGTGATGGTGATGACGATTACTATGATGTTGATGATGAGGCGGATGACGACGTGATGATAAAGAAGAGGATGGTGATAATGAAGATCAAGATGTTGAATAAAATTGATGTTTCCTAATATATGTACTATTAATATCAGGCATCGATGTGTTCATAGGAAATTAGGAGGAGTCCGCCGAATTTTCAACCTGCTCACACCTGGGAGTTCAAGTTTGGGAGTGCGTGCATTATCAACAAAACACAGGCGGCGTAACTCATAATATCATTCCACCAGGCGGCGCCACCCTTGTGTACATTTCCTGCGCACCAATGTAGGAGTCATGTTCTAGTTAGATTTCCTGTTTCGTTGTATGAAGAAAAGTACACTATGTTTTTTAGAAACGATTTTTTTAACAAAATTCACATGCATTTTCATGTGTGATTGTACAAGATATTGACTTAAAATGGTGGATTTCTAGATGATTTAAATAAGCGGAAGAATATTTGGCAGCCATTTGCCTGTGTGATCTGTTTGCAGAGTAATGCTTGTCAGCATTTGTAAATATTGACGGGCATTTCACGAGAGCTAGAAGTATGTAATTTTTCATCTATCAGCATGCCAGTGAAATTATGATAACAGCAGAAATTTACGACATTTTATAGGTCACGTTTTCTAATAATCAGACAAACCAACTGTGTATTGACCCCTATGATGCTGCGTTCCAATGGGTTCGTGTTAACGTAAATACGACTTTTTGACCTAATTCACCAGTGATGACGTAGGCCTGCCTGTGGACTTTCGAGTTGACCACATGGTGTCCACCATAAACAGATGTGCTCCAAATCAACCGATTTGGTGGCAAAGCTCATGCGTTGTCTTCATTTGTGTTTATCATATCAAGGTCTACCGCTGTGGAGCCGACATCTACTGCCATGCCAATATTTCTCAGTTTAAAGAAACACTTTCTCATGTCGAATCCAGCTTTAAAGAAAGTATACTGCCTAATCAACCTATCGCGTAGAACATGCACAAAGACGTGTCAATATACGTACCATTGAATTATAGATTACTGTATTTGACGAGTTTGTACGAGAGTCAATTTAATTGGTTATCTTGATCTAGGGTAACCAATCCATACCCATTTTTCTTATAACAGAAGGACAGCCATTTTGTAATAACAGATTACCATGCATGTTATATAAATGTCAGGAATACCCGTTTTGTATTAACAAGCCAACAGACAATGTAACAACAATTAAGGAAATACTATCCGTTAGGTAATGTCGATAAAAAGACAAGACCATATTGAATGTGTGTCCGTGCGTAACATTTTACTAAACATTTATAATAGTACAATAATTACCACAAGAAACATTCTCTAAATGTTAATTGTTTTGCGACATCTCTGTTCTCGCCACGCAGTACAAGAATAGGCAGATGTGCATTGAGATTAATAGACAGATACGCAGATACACAGATAAATAGGTGGTTATGATAAAGCACCACATTTTATCAAATTACAAAGTCTGACTAAAATGTGACAACACAGACAACGTCACGAGAATAGTCACTGACGTCACAATATCGTTTAAACAAACGGCGTCAAAATGACGTAATGAAACAGACGATTCTCGGTGTTTTAGTGAACAACTGAAACACGAATAATTTGTCCAATGAACGCTGCGTCAGCATCGAACTGTTTGTTAATCAACAAGTACAATCATGTTCGAGAAAAGTTCGGTATTTCAAGGGTCGTTGATATTGCTATTAACAGCAACCGGATGTTTGGGCCGTATGTACACTTCTTTGTTTCCAATCAGTCCCTAACTGTTCAGTGTGTATGTGTGTGTGTTTGTGTGTGCGCGCGTGCATGTGTGTGTGTTGTGTGTGTTGTGTGTGTTGTGTGTGTTGTGTGTGTTGTGTGTGTTGTGTGTGTTGTGTGTGTTGTGTGTGTTGTGTGTGTTGTGTGTGTTGTGTGTGTTGTGTGTGTGTTGTGTGAGTTGTGTGTGTTGTGTGTGTTGTGTGTGTTGTGTGTGTTGTGTGTGTTGTGTGTGTTGTGTGTGTTGTGTGTGTTGTGTGTGTTGTGTGTGTTGTATGTGTTGTGTGTGTTGTGTGTGTGTTGTGTGAGTTGTGTGTGTTGTGTGTGTTGTGTGTGTTGTGTGTGTGTTGTGTGTGTGTTGTGTGTGTTGTGTGTTGTGTGTGTTGTGTGTGTTGTGTGTGTTGTGTGTGTTGTGTGTGTTGTGTGTGTGTTGTGTGAGTTGTGTGTGTTGTGTGTGTTTGTGTGTGCGCGCGTGCATGTGTGTGTGTTATGTGTGTTGTGTGTGTTGTGTGTGTTGTGTGTGTTGTGTGTGTTGTGTGTGTTGTGTGTGTTGTGTGTGTTGTGTGTGTTGTGTGTGTTGTGTGTGTTGTGTGTGTTGTGTGTGTTGTGTGTGTTGTGTGTGTGTTGTGTGAGTTGTGTGTGTTGTGTGTGTTGTGTGTGTTGTGTGTTGTGTGTGTTGTGTGTGTTGTGTGTGTTGTGTGTGTTGTGTGTGTGTTGCGTGTGTGTGTGTGTGTGTGTGTGTGTGTGTGTGTGTGTGTGTGTGTGTGTGTGTGTGTGTGTGTGTGTGTGTGTGTGTGTGTGTGTGTGTGTGTGTGTGTGTGTGTGTGTGTGTGTGTGAGCACGTGCGCGTGTGCGTGTGTGTGTTACATACTTACACGCACACATGCATGCGAAAATGTGTATGCATGCCAATATGTGTGTGTAAATGTGTATATGTATCACCATTGAGGCACCAGGACGTATTCTATCAGCTATGTGTTAAAGAGAAACAAAATGCATTATCGAGCCTATACGTCAAAGAGTTAATCAAAATTACCCGTTTGCCACTACAATCAGAAGCAGAACCTCGTTGAAGACGAATAATTCAAAGTGCACGGACAGCGCCATTGTGACAAAAATTGTGATTTCATAAATTCGTATTTTCTCAGTTCGCTGGTCGCCAGACTGGGAACACAAGTCTAGTTTAGTAACCCATCATTATTTAGGCTGACCAGCGGTTTTAGTGATATTTTCTTTGTTAATTATACCACCATTTCAGCATTTTCAGTGCCGTAATACGTTTGTTATATACATGTTTACGTGTTATTATATCCGTAGCCGGTACAGCACGTTCAACAGTGAACGATGGTTTGCGTCGGTGAATTTGCTTCGTCGCTGTAAACTTTACATTATAACACACGTGCATGCATGTAAAAGTTCCAATATGTCAGCTGTCGGGTATTGTGAGATTTCACAAGAGTCTCTCTTTTAAAATAAATTCCGAGTAAACTACTCGCGTGGGTTAATGGGTAAATTGTACTTACTGTAATGTGTTAACGTTAAAAAAATTGCATTTTGTTTCCTGTTACAAATACGTGCACCTGTTTACTACAATCCGACGTTTCTAAAAATTCACCGATTCACGACTATTTTGGAAAACGATATATCTACATACGCCAGAATTGATGTAGTGCGTCATTAATGTTTAATTATATTAGGAATCGACGTCCATATTAAATACACCTAATGCTAGCGACGATACCAAAAACGAAATTTCGACCGCAAGACTGAACGCCACTCTTCAAGACGTGTGCCTAGTACGCCCCTAAATGGAGAAACCTTTCGGTCGAGCATTATATCTACTGGTAAATTACCTGTAATTGTTAGCATTCTTTGCATCGCAGTGATGTGTTGCATACGCATACGTGCCACATGTTGTGACTTCTCGTTATATGTTCTACTCTGTGTTAAAAAGCACGCTTATGCATTGTCGTGTATGATTGCTATGGAAATTTGTTCCAATCGCATTCAGTAGCGAGAGCCGGGAAGCACTGATTCGGCTCATTATGCATTGATTCTAACAGCGTCATGTATATAGTTGGAGCGTGACATGAACAAAATAATTGTTTCAGCTCCGAAACAACAGCTATGGTTTGAAACACGGCTCTCTCAATTGGCATAATCCGAGATACGTCAGCAATGTTTACAAAAAGTTGAAACAAGGCGTAACCTTGCGCGATTTTTGCAGCGATGGGGCTGCCCAAATGACATTTAAAGGACATGAACAATAACTTGGAAAGATAGAACATCCGTGAAGAAAATGTGGTAGTTGAACAAATATCCCCACATAATAATAATAATAATAAATAAATTACTTCTTCAGCGCCAATATCCTCAGGGAATCCGAGCTCAGTGGCACAAAAAAACTATTTGTTCCAGCAAGACACAATTTGTGATACACGAAGTAAACACATGAATCAGAAAGATAAGACTGCGTTTATGAACGTATACTTTCAAATGGAAAGTGTACTGTCGACATGTGTTGAAGGAATACGAGAACCACTTTAAACCGAAAAAAACAAGGAACAACAGTAGTGTCAATTCATGTAAAAAGGTTTGGATACCACATGGGTTCCACATAAAAAACAAGAAACACTTAATTAAAGAAAATATAAACATTTTACATTTTGGTTACCTTAAATAGTCACGGACGTTCTAATCGGTTTAGGTCTAAACATTCGCAATGCTGTAACTTCCACAAAATAATGACATTTTTGAAGTTTTGGACATCCACACATGAACGGAAAACAATAGAAGGATAATTTACTGAAAGGTATCTGTTTAAGGGTTCATTTTCCGAATAGCTGTCAAGTTATGAAATCACCCACATGCAACACTACTGCAGAGGATAACATTATACCATGTGCTGCACACAATGCGATATAGTTATTATAGTCCTGCAGTTTATACAAACAATTGCAATATCAAATATGTCACGTTAAGCTTAATTACATATTTTTAATCACATGCTTCAGGACAATTACAACATTTTTTTACAACTGGTTATCATACGTGAGTGATGGGATAACCAGCTCGAAATGTTTTGTGACAGCCAACCACTCCATAAACACGTGTCGTTCTTGACGTGTTGTGTGAATGGGTTTCCTGTTAGTTCCTTCCAGAGCTCACAAGCGATCCTATTCGACATAGCAATGTATTCAATCACAAGAATAAATACTACTCTCTGCTGTATCGTAACTAGTAACCTGCGAAACCTTTATTTATACACGACAAAAGAAAATACGTTCCCAACTCGTCAATATTCAGTCCCCAACACAAAATATTGCAAACGGGGGTTTGTGTATACTAAGCTGCCATTGCAATGACTATTCCGAATGCACTCGCCATTTAGGGGAACACTAGAGGCATCATCCAACACCGATATCCCCTACACTCCAAAGTTCCTTTCAGCAACAAAAACAACTGCAAATACTTATTTAGTTTAGTTTCGCTATCATGCATTTGATAAATTGTTAAAAAGGACGGTCCCATTGACTTTCATTGATCTTTAAACGTTCCACACAATAATGATGATTATCACATCAACTGGCTGTGTCTGTCACAGGTTGCGATTACCGAGTGTGGACTAAAACGCACAGTTATTCAGATTCGCAGACGACGCATAATGTCCGAATTCGTCTGTCCGAGGGTACATCGGCCGGCAACTGGATGTGGATAGGCAATAATGGCTTCCGAAATGATAAGTAAACGCGAATAACGATCTTCTATTTTTGCCCTATATTCATCAAGATTATATCTGTTTTCTGTGTGTATACGTGTGGTTGGTGTGTTTATGCGTGTGTATGTGTGGGTCCATGTATATCCGGTATTTTCCTTTTTCGTTTTGAAATTCGCGAACGAAAAAGGAAAAAGCAAACAATGTTCGTTTCTCGTTTTCATATTTGAAGTACGGAAAATGAATACAATCTACTATTCTCGGTATTTCTAATACATGTTAGAAAAACAAAATAGCGATAAAACAAACCGTTTTTCGTGTTCACTGCATCAGAACGGAAAACGAATACGACTGTAGCGCCACTCGTTTTTCGTTTTTGTACTTAGGAAGCTTCGCCTGCCTTACCGCTTCGGTTAAGCAGCAAAAGTTGGTGGCTTCGGTTGGACAATTCGATCGCACTGTTGGCGTTTGAAATACAAATTCGCTGAAATTCATTGCATCGTCGCCGAAGTGCTATCGTTGCCGTTGTGTTATGAAAGGTTTTGACTACTAAATTAATTATATACAAATTTCCGTGGTAAACTACTTTATTAATTATAATGTTTAGCAGAAATACGTAATACAGAACTAGTATTTGAGATTGTACTATTATGTGAAATGCTTGAAAATCTAAATTATAGTAACGCATATTTGAATGAAAAGATTAATTATAGAAAACATTCTCGAATTAAACGTTGCATTCTGAGATCGCCCATATTTTCAATTAAATAAAACTGTTCAGTGAATCACCATGTCCCATACAATATCATACACTATATATCACTTTCCTCAACTCCATATAGCCTTGTTCGCGTAATATGCAATTTTAAGATAAAACGGCGTCAACGACTAACAAATATATCTGCGCGCCATATTCCGCTGAAAATACGTGGCCATCGGTAATTTTTGCAAAAACACTATTTATCAAATAATAAATCAAATGATAACTGATACATATGGCAGCAAATAGCTCATTTTACAATGCAACTTTAAATTCACAAAATCTGTTCCTTGTGCAAGATGTAATCAGTACCTAATTTCTAGTTGGATAGTTTTATTATAAACAATCACGTACAATTTCGCAAGTAATACGTTAACCCTAATATCGTTCGCGTTTTCTGTACAAATATCAGCTTCGTTTTCAAAAAATCACTTCACTAGCATCTAACTACAGTCCAGGTGTGTGTGTGTGTGTGTGTGTGTGTGTGTGTGTGTGTGTGTGTGTGTGTGTGTGTGTGTGTGTGTGTGTGTGTGTGTGTGTGTGTGTGTGTGTGTGTGTGTGTGTGTGTGTGTGTGTGTGTGTGTGTGTGTGTGTGTGTGTGTGTGTGTGTGTGTGTGTGTGTGTGTGTGTGTGTGTGTGTGTGTGTGTGTGTGTGTTCCTTGTCTAACTTCCACACCATCAAAACTTATATGTAGTGGTTTGATATATGTTCGTTTATTTATGTATCATTGTAACCCCACCAGCTGGGCGACCTTGTACTAGTCCATCCAAGTAGTCAAATAAGATATAAATAAATTTTGTTGTAACATTTTATAATACACTGTACACACAAGTAAAAATCACATGCACGAGCGCACACACGTACCACACACACACGTGGTGATTTTTTTTTTAACCCTAATATTTGTAGAGAATATTATGTTTATTAATACAATTTAACAGCCAATAATTATATACTTTAGTCTTTCTAATATTTTAGAGAAAATAAGTATTTTTGAAAATAGCCAATAGTTAGAACGCTGATGTGTTTTCTTAGTTTTGTAGAGAGGCAGTACTTTTGCTGTTTTTAGGATACGAATATGAACGGGCAGCACATCAACAGAAGACGTTAACAAATTAGGAGTGACCTATTTCCTTGCGAAACGGTAGATTACTTTTTAAAATAATACTGCCGAACTAGAAATGAGCAACTGATTAGATATTGTGTATCACTTCACTGCTGGTCAGATTTGTAAATTTAAAGTGACATTGTGAGTTTAAGTACGATAATTATTGTTAACTATTTGTTTTAATGAAAGTGAATTTACAACATCAACTCTATTTACTTATTTGATCATACTTGCTAACGAATGTGTCATATTTAACGTATGTGTCACTATTATATAAATTTTCAAACAATTTCACATGATAATACAATATCAAATACTAGTTTTATATTATGAATTTCTGCTAAACATAATAACTAACAAAGTAGTTTACCACTTAAATTTGAGTATAATTAATAGTCGAAACCTTTCATAAAACAACGGCGCCGAAACAACCAATATTCGCCCTTCTTTTCGCGTCGGCAACGATACCACTTCGGTGACGATGCAATTTCTCGAATTTGTTTTTAAAACGCCGCCACTGCGACCGAATTGTCCCGCCGAAGTCCCTTACAACGTAAGGCAGTCGAAGCTTCCTTAGTGCAAAAACGAAAAACGATTGGCGCTGCAGACGTATTTCGTTTTCCGTTCTGATGCAGTGAAAACGAAAACTGGTTTGTTTTATCGTTATTTGTTTTCTAACATGTATTAGAAATACCGCGAATAGTAGATTGTATTCGTTTTTCGTTTTTTGTACTTCATATATGAAAACGAGAAACGAACAATGTTTGCTTTTTTTGTTTTTTCCTTTTTTGTTTTGAAATTTGCGAACGAAAAATGAAAAGTCAGTATATACAGGGTCCTGTGCGTGTGCGTGTACGTGTGCGTGTGGGTCCGTGTATATACCGTCTTTTCGCGAGTGCGTGTGTGTGTGCGTGTGCGTGTGCGTGCGTGCGTGCGTCTATGCGTACACGGCCATTGTTTACAAAAAATCGAACAGAATAATTACATGTCAGATAAAAGCAATACAAATGCTAATATATATATATATATATATATATATATATATATATATATTAATAATATTAGTCTATCAATCACCATTGCCCATATTAAAATTATATGTCCATATACTAAGTGTGTGCTTTTTGTAGGTTTGAACTTTTCACAATCAAAACAAATTGCTATTCGGAACCTTGCTTGGAGATAAATCTTCCTAAAGACAACAAAGGAAGATGTGACAAGTGGTATCTCGATTATATACTGATTTATCGCGTGTCTGGGCCGGTCAAGTGGGTACATAAGTATAGTTTCGTCAGAGCGATAACGTGCGGCTACGACGGAGAGTGCCCTAGCGTTTAGCGCAGCGAACACCTGCCGAATGTTTAACACTGTTCGGCCGAACTTTGTGTGATTATTCAATAGCCATGCGGGTTTAGTATTCGATTTGTCGATTTTAGTACCGAATTATAAAATATTCATATACGTCTGCAATTCTAAATTCCGTTATTGTCTCTTGTTCATTTCATGTTGTTGTTGATGGTGATAAACTATTATTAATTATTATATATAACTAATATTATATATATATACATGTTTATATATATATATATATATATATATATACATACATACATACATACATACATACATACATACATACATACATACATATATAATCATGAGCGGAGACATTATGTTACGCAGACATCCAGAGTGCGGTATTATCATAACTGGAGATCAGTTACATGATAATTTTTTGAGAACACAGTGTCAATTCGTCGAGGTTGTAAATGTAGTAACACGTAGACAGACGATACTGGATCAAATATGGAGGAATATTGAACTTGTTATATACCCTATCTGTTATTATTTCTGACCTGGGGACTTCATATCATAATAGGGTATAGCTGAAGCCAAAAAGTAATCAGTTAATTGATACAGGGTGTATGACACGTTTGACTGTAAGGTGGATGGGTCCCATTGAAAAAGCCGCGTTTGCCATGGCTCTGTCAGCTGTTAAATGGGAACCCTTATTTAGACATAATTGTGGAGAGCAGTATGTATATTATCAAACGGTAATTAGCAACCTCATGGAAATATGCGTTCCTACTAAAGTCGTGACGCGTCATACGGCTGTTAAGCCATGGGTTACGGACTGGTTTCGAGCACTAGTACGCAAAAGACACCGTACTCACAGAAGTGGTGATTTGAATATAGCCAAAATATTCCGTTATAAGGTTAACTGCGCCACTTAAGTACAACTTTACCAAACACAAATCGCAGCAATGAATGAAACAGGATTCCACGATTGATGGAAACATATGAAACAAATCATGGGACTTAAGTCAAATGACAATTCGTGCATGCCCGGCCTCGCTAACAAAACAACGGACGGTGATTGTGGTTCATTAGCCAACAGAATGAACGAGTTTTTTTGTATCTGTAAGTGAACATTTACCTCGTTTAAATAAGGACAATCAATTAGTCACGGTAACTGAGGAATTGCTAAACCAGTAGGCCATCAGTGACAACTCTCAAAGCATTAGAGAATATTAAGGTGAACATAGCTACAGGGCCTGATAGCATTGATGCTTGGGTGGTAAGAAATCACGCTGACGTCCTCGCTCCTCCATTGACTGCTGTTTGTAATAAATAACTGCGAGAAGGAGTACTTCCTACGGAATGGAAAACGGCGAACGTAATACCGTTGTCAAAAATAAACCCACCTATGTCGATTGAAAAGGACATTAGACCAACATAACTAACTCTAATAGCTGCTAAGGAACCATATCTGGACATAAATGTTTACTAGTCTACTTAAACGTTCTAGAAACGCTTGTACGTTATATAAGTATGTAGACGACAGTACGTTATTCGACGTATGCGATAGAAAAGGTGCATCTGCTATGCAATAAGAGGTTGACATTGCCGCCAGGTGGACAGAACAGAATGACATGAAAATTAATTCAGGAAAACCAAAAGAGATGATCATCAGTTTTGGACAAGAAGGTAATTTTCGAACTGCCATACCAAAAATAAAGATCAATGGAACGGATGTAGATCAAGTAGACCACGCCAAATTTCTATGTGTAACAATTTCATATAATCTTACATGGAATAAACATGTGGAGAATATTGTGAAAAAGGCTGGGAAACGATTATACATGTTGTATCAATTAGAACGAGCTGGAATTAGCCAGAATGACCTGGAGACTGTAGATATCAGCGTTGTGAGACCGGTACTTGAATATGCATGCCCTGAGTGGCAAACTAATTTACATCAATACTTGTCAAATAATATTGAAATGATACAGAAAAAAGCACTAAAATGCATTTTCCTTGGTACAAGTTATGCTGAAATACTTAGTTATGTTGGCTTACAGGCGTCGAAAGAAAGACATGACTGTGTGTATAAAAAATATTCAACAAGACGAATATTAGCACACACAAATTAAATCATATGCTACCTGAAAAAGACACACCAATTATGATATTAGAGGGAGTAATATGTACCCATTGCCAATAACCTAGACCTAAGAAGGGGTTATACAACTGGCAATAAACATTAAATTGCAAAAAAGAAGTATGCGTAACGTTTCACTGTATTAATGATATTCTTATGTCGACTATATACTGTGAATCCAAATCAGCTGAGTTGCTAATAAAACATGTTTTATCTTATCTTTTACCTTACATACATACATACATACATACATACATACATACATACATACATACATACACACATACATGCTCGCATACATACATACATATATACGTGCATACGTGCACACGCGCACACGCGCACACCTGCACACATGCACACATGCACACATGCACACATACACACATACACACATTCACACATACATACATACATACATACATACATACATACATAGTGTAGCGCCGTGGTGCAGTGGCTCCATCGAAAGAACCCTGTGCGAAGGTGTCGAACCTTGGGCAAGTTCGTTTCATTATTTGAGTACGATAGTCGTCGTGCATTAATTGCAGCGTGACTGGATTATTCCCAGAGGTGCTGAGTATCCAGTCCTCAATACATAAATACATGCATACATACATACATACATGCATACATACATACATACATACATGCATACATACATACATACATACATACATACATACATACATACGCCGAGCGATATTATGTAATATGCAACTATTGTAATGTTAAGACGTTTGCGGAAACGCATAATTTCGAAAATTCATCATTTGACGGTGACCGTGTTTAACCTCGAATTCACGCTTACTGCACCATTTGGAAGCCCTACGACAGGCCTCGTTGTGGCGGAGAAATGTTGGGCTTTCAAATTATACATAATGTGGGTGTGTGACTGTGTAATGGGGGAGAGCATTTTAAAGTCGTTTGGTTGCGCCTACCGCTCTCGTAGTTGTAAGCATCCACAATAGTCCAGGAGCCAAACCCAAAAAACTGGGGTGAAGCGTGACATGGAGTACAACTAAGGTTTTTTGTAGAAATAAGTTGTTCAAAGTGTCCAATTTCAGAATCTGACGCATGCCCACCTGGAATGGTTGAGCATTTTTGTATAGGGCCAAAGAAATATATTGTAGTTGTAACCAAAAATATGCTACGCGTTGGTAACATAGCATGGTATAACATATATGGCTGTTACCTTGGCTGTGTTTCTAACACCTAGATATATGACAACTCACTGGATGCCTGGGGGCAGTCTCTCCTTTCTGTAAGTTAGTATGATCATCTACGACCTTTTGTCAAGGTCACAAAAAGGTCAACAAGTGCAAAGGTCATGCTAGCAAGTGCCCTTTCATGCCGTAGGTAAAGGTAAGGAAAGGTCAACAAGTGCAGTTGTTAACTGTGCCTACATAGATAGATCTTCAGTATTTGATGGAAAGTTTTATGTGTTACACAATAAATTAATTTGGTCAAGCGTTTGTTTCCACATGAAAGGTATTTCGTGTGCTACTTTCGCTCGGTACCCCCTCACCCCCAGTGTATATATGATGACATGTGTTACAGAATTGTTCATGCAGCCCTTTCTCTGTTTGTATAAAGTTACACCAACTATTTCATAGGTTGGTAATGGGCAATCCAAATTTATTAATTCACAGGGATTGCCACTGTGCACAGACAATATATACAGTGTATTTCGCATCCTGTGCACAGACAGGTACATAACGATTACTGATCTATGTACCGCATATGCTATGTACTACAATTTGTACATATATATATATAATAATTTTCCATTCTAGCTAGTTAGTGACTGAAAAAACCCTTGAATGCTGTTATACATATTTACAGCATACGAACTGTCACAGATTTACAATATATAATTCAAGGGAAAAGATACCTCTGTGCATACTGCACACCTTCTATATTACTAGCTAGATTATTTACCGCAATTTGCTATATACAAAAGTGGGGGGCTCAAACCCCCTTAGTGATCTGATATTGACCGTGCTAAATTGCAGATATTATATAAAAGACAATACATGTACATCAAAGACACACTGGGAGGGTGGGAGGGAATCAAAATGTTGTTGACAGTTGAAGATGAAGTGTTCTGTACGGCAATGCGAATCGAACTGAACGAGAACCCGCTTCTCTGTTCTTACTGCAAACATTTTCCCGCGCATGCGCTGCTGGCCAATCGCGTGCCGCTCAGGTGACGCGGTTTAATTAGCATTCTAGGCCAGTTTAATTAAGCGCTGGGGCGAATAAAAGGGGTGTGCAGTATTAGAGGGGAAACAGGTTGTTTTTACCACCTAGCTTATCCGCTAGGTGCTCGCTACGTTGTTACACAAAAAAGCTTTTCATCCTGAAGGCCAAAAATTAATTTCGTGTGCTACTTTCGCTCGGTACCCCCTCACCCCCAGTGTATATATGATGACATGTGTTACAGAATTGTTCATGCAGCCCTTTCTCTGTTTGTATAAAGTTACACCAACTATTTCATAGGTTGGTAATGGGCAATCCAAATTTATTAATTCACAGGGATTGCCACTGTGCACAGACAATATATACAGTGTATTTCGCATCCTGTGCACAGACAGGTACATAACGATTACTGATCTATGTACCGCATATGCTATGTACTACAATTTGTACATATATATATATAATAATTTTCCATTCTAGCTAGTTAGTGACTGAAAAAACCCTTGAATGCTGTTATACATATTTACAGCATACGAACTGTCACAGATTTACAATATATAATTCAAGGGAAAAGATACCTCTGTGCATACTGCACACCTTCTATATTACTGTTTCGATGGCTATAGAATGGACATACAATCAATTTTAGTGTTCTTCAAACAGAATTGGAATGTACTCAGCTATGCTTGTATAAGAATATATGTGTCTTTTCTTTTTCTGACAATGTACAATTTTAACTGTTTGGTATACATTCATTAGGGTTCTCTTGTAGATATTTATCACATCTGATTCAAGTTAAATAACCACTCATAGGTTCAAAAGTTCATACCTACACGACACAATCTGATGAATGTTCTTTATGTTACAGGCTCAACTGCGTCTGAATGATTACCAGCATGGATGCATGTGAGGAGGAAAGTGAGTGTTGATATTTCGGCCGCGACAGAACTGGTCGCCTAGTAACTGGAGTTTATGAAAGAATAACAAAAATATCATACAATCAAACAAGACGCTGTACATATATCTCTATAAGATCCCCTTAACACAAATGCGAAGGATGCTGCCATATTTCTTTGCTGCAGGCCAGTGGAATTATGCCCGTTACATTCTGTGGCATCTCCTCGATAAGACATCCCTTCCAGATGATGTAGCAGAAGCATTCCTCCGTGGTGATCGTGCGTGTCGCCATAGGAAAGGTATCTGGAATGGACTGTTCTTGGATCAGTTTGGGGAACACACCTACATCCGCTATGGAAAGACAAAAGGTGGGCTGGTGGGAAAGACCCTTTCAGACGAGCAGGTAGCAAAATGGACTCAGTCGTACCATCTCTGCAATACACGGTCCATCACCTTTAACAAGATGCATGGGGAAATTGAGGAGGATACAGATACAGCAGGGCACAAAGAGGAAGGAAAAAGGAGAAACCAGCTTGATACTTCTGATAGAAACCCGATCATTTCCGAGATCAGAAAATACACAAATCCGCTTACCACTCCTACAGATTACGTACTTGTTGGACATTGTTAGTGGACGAGTTGCACCAGACAATGTCAACGTCGATAATGCCCTTTCCATATGTGAAGACACGGCGGCAGTATTCTAGAGACTTGCCTGGCTCTTTACAAACCACTGAATAAGACAGTTATCACAATGGAGGTTGCCAGGAAAGGCCTGAAGGTTGGCGTTGGCAAAGCGTATGACATCTTCCGATATGAGCTGGCCCGTGTGTCCTCGTCACTGTTTGACGAATATGGCAACATGCGTAAAGGAACATCTCCCCCTTTAGATCCCATCGACCTGGATATAGTTTACGGGAATGAGGCCCTATATCATATGCTGTGACCAAAACTGGGTACCGTGCAACAGTTTGCAAATGATTTCTGTCGCAAGTACTCAAAAGGAAATCAGACATATGTAATCTTTGACAAGTATCTAACGGGGACCATAAAATCGCATGAACGAATACGTCGGGCTGGCGGCAGAGTTCCTCAGCAACACACTCTTTCGAGCGCATCCCCTCTTCCAAACTGTGACATGCGTATGAAGAGTGACGACAATAAGAGGCAGTTGATCAACGTGAACTGTAACACTGAGCATGTACACCCCTTACTCCACCTCATCGGTGAGGAACAGAACGTGTTCAACCACGAGGAAGCAGACGTGAACATTGCCCGTTGTGTGCTTCTTCACCGAGACAAAGGTAACTTTAGGGTTACCGCTAATGACACCGACATTTTCCTGCTCCTATTGTACCATGCATAGAAGCACAACATCGCCACCCAGGTCACTGTGAAGAAGCATGACGGAACTGTGATCAGCATTAATGGAACAGTTACAAAACTTAGAGACAAATGCAAGCATATCCTTCCACTTCACGCACCCAGTGGGTGTATCATATCCATATGGAAAAGGGAAGGTGTCTGCACTCAACCGCTTCTGAAATCTGATGGTGGTCTGGAAAAGATGTGCGACAGCACTGTATCTGAGGCAGAAGCAAAACGGGCTGGCATTAACTTCCTAATTTGTCTTTATGGAGACACGCCAAGGTCTGATCTGAACCGTCTCCGGTACCAATTATTCTGCTGAAAACGGCAACCGCCTGCTATCAAACGCCTGCCACCAACACATGATGCAACTGTTCAACATGTCAAACGTGCACGCCTGCAGATCTTAATCTGGTGTGCAGCGTCAGCAGATCACCTCCAGGTGTAGATGCCACCAAGTTCGGTTTGGAACTCAAGGATGATCTGGAACTATGCCCAATCTATGGCACAGCTACAATTGCTCCAGCAACTGTCCTCCAAGCTGTTGCGTGTTTTGCAAAGCAGACAACCCATGTGCTAGTAACATATGTGCTTGCCAATCAGCGGGACTGTCATGCACCACACAATGTCAGTGTGCAGCAGACGATAAGTGCGCAAATACGTACACATCTGCGTCTGTGGAATCTAGTGAATCTGATAGTGAATCGAATAGCTCTGATAGTGACTGAATAGTTTACTTGGCTTATTAATCTGGTTGGATATGTGGCAATCATTATAGTAATTACACCATTGCCTTATTATAATTTAGATTTAAGAATGCTTGTGATGTGTAGACAGACACACCAAGCCTTGTCAATGCTTGGATATGTGACAATCACTAAAGCTAAATATAATTTACCCCATTAGTTTCCTGTAAAGACTGAATAAATGATCGGGCACATATATATGGATTTCAACATTATTCAAAAACCTCTTTGTTGTTCTTTTGCTTTCCTCTAAACTGCATTTTAGTTAACGGTATTATGCCAATCATTTAAAATCTATGTACCGCAGTTACGGCGTGCTTGTTATCAAACATGCCCTGTTTGAGACTATCTCCGACATATAGAAAATCATATCGAGTAAATAATTCAAAATAATAATCACTGTGAGGTTTAACTTGCATCGCCAATTGGTAATTCAGAGGTAACCAACTCAACGAAGTATATATGTACATACAATTTACATTCGACCATGAAAAGCCTTAGGCGAGCGGCAAATCCACAAAAAGTGCTTTATTTTAGGAGTTTAAATGCCCCCACTACACACACCCAAATGTTATATCGTTGGAAAGCCCTACATCTCCCCGTCACAACTAGGCATGTCGTAGAGTTGCCAAGTGGTGCAGTATGCGTGAATCCAAGGTCAAACAATGTTTTTAAGAAATTGTGTGCTTCCGAAAACTTCATAATATTACAATGGTTAGCTAGCTACTTTATTTAACAAAAAAATGGCCATGTCATATATTGTTGGAAAGCATTTTTGTGATTGTCTCCCCTTCAAGACATTGTACGATATAGTGCTGTATCCAGGAACGATAACAGTGACAATAAGGTCAAAAAGGTCATCCATCAAATGACGAATATTCGAAAGTTTACAATGCCGCGAACGTCATAAAGTTACACTGACTGTGTTTCTATTTCACGACTACGGACAAATCATACATTATATGAACGGACAATTTCATCCCGTCAAAATGCGGTGTGACATGGAACTGTGAGGTGAAGCAATTTGTGCGGAGCGGCGTTCGAAAAACGGGTCACCGTCAACTGATGAATGTTCGAAATTGCGCCATCCCGCAACCGTTACATAATCTCAATGATTGCGCATATCTACGTCACCTACTTACTTATGTCATATACCATTCGAATGCATAACATTTCCATCCGCGAAAAGGAGGTATAACGTGGAACCATCAAATGATGCAGTGATGGTCAAACAAGGTCCCCATCACCTGATTAATATAAAAAAATGCACCATTCCATAAACATTATACAATTACAATGGTTGCCTATCTAGTTTATTAATGTACGTAAGGCAACATTATACACCATTGGAAAACTTATTGTATCTCCGTCAAAATGAGGTATTTCATGGGATTGTTTAATTGAGCTACACGTGTGTGAAGCGGATGTTGAACAAGGTCACCATTTGTGTTTTACACCTTGAAAAGCAAGCAATTTTCTTTTCTTTTTGTATCTACAAAATATCCAATCATCACAAAGGATTGCAAAGGATTGGTGAGTAAATTGTGTGAAGCTACTAGAAACATTCTACCCACCTTTACGTTCTATTCACTGTCATCGTCGTCATCGTCACGTGGATCGTCTTTGTCCCCAGTCGAATATGGGTTTCCACAGTTTTCATTCCCATGACATGTGCACAGCTCTGTTCTGACTACATGAACAATTGGTTGTGCAGCGACGTCTATTTGAGAAGGAACAAATGAGACCTTCCAGGAGCTCTGACGCCAAGTTTGCCATTCTTTCTCTCTCATCCATGCTGCAGTGGGGACTCAATATCTGGCTTGGCCGTATATGAAGACATCCAAATCTTCGTTTGCCACTGTGCCCGCCTTGCATGTTTCTCGAAACTTGCTTCACATGGGGAAGCTTCGCCAACGACCTGTCCTTCTTGTTGATCAGCCTTAGCCCCAAACGGTTGAGGTTGATGTGCACACTCTTCTCTGTGTCCCTTGTGTCGTACACCGCTGCTGTGAATGACCGCGCTGCTGATAGTGCAGCCTCTTTATCGCTGTTTTCTACGTCGGCAAGATTCATTAAGTGGCCTGCCTCCTTCTGCATAACAACGTTGAAAACAGTTTTTTCACAATTCCAAACAGGGAGGAAATTGTGTCACACCCTGTTAGTGAATGCATGGCAGGAAGTATGTTGCAGAACTGCGGACCGAGTGCAGCACAAATCGAATACACAAGTACAAATCAGCACTTGTCTGTTGTGCTGGTGATGGTGCCAGTTTCAATCCACATGTTGACTGTATTCGGCATTTTGGGAAAGTTGTATGCAACAAACACTAAGGCAACTGTGACTGGTGACTTAAACATTACGCTTTCTAGAACACCACGTGCTCCGAAGTCTGCATCAGCAAAACCACCATGCAAGAAGCATCCTGGTGTCAGCTTCTTCTTGTGTACTGGCAAAGTGTGTGTCTTCTTCTACACCTCGACTAAGGATGGATTTCACTACCTCACCATCTGCGAAGCCTCCAACAACCAGGAGTGTACACTACACGTTGTGTGTGCTTCCAGCCACTGGGATACATGACTGACCATATATTCACACAGAAAGTTCACTAGTGATTGGTTGTTAGATGGATACACACACACACACACCCATTCAACACCACCTATATGCAGACGACACTCAACTCTACCTCACACTCCCACCAACCGACCACACACAAGCCCTTGCACGTATGGAGGCCTGTATACAAGAAGTGAAATTATGGCTCCATGACAACGAACTCGTGATGAACGACACCAAATCCGAAGCCATTGTCATCCGTTCGCCAAGTCTGCGTACTCCTATATCGTTAAGCAGCGTCAACATATGTGGCCAGTTCGTTGACACCTCTGTTATCTGAGATCTCGGATTCGTCATTGACACTGATCTATCGATGGCGTCACAAGTAGCGAACGTATGTCGCAACGCCTGTTATCACCTGTCACAAATTGCAAAGATACGAGATTCTGTTACCACCAGTGCATGTAAGAGTCTGGTCCACGGACTGGTGACATCGCGACTTGACTATGGTAATGCGATGCTTTTCGGAATAAACGATCGTCACCTGCACCGTCTGGAAATGGTTCAGCGATCTGCGGCTCGAATTGTCCTGCAGATTCGGCGGGGCGATGGGCAGTCCATGACGACAATACTGCGGAAATTATACTGGTTGCCTGTTATGAGGCGTATTGAGTTTAAGATACTCGTCCTTGTGCACAGGGCATTACACGATGGTACGCCTGAGTACCTTGTGCACAGGGCATTATACGATGGTACGCCTGAGTACCTTGCGGCACCAATATACACCACGCTGTTCCCTACGCTCTGCAAGCGGGTTACTCTTGCAAGTTCCTAAAGTGAATTTAGAACGTTTCGGCTGCCGTGCATTTGTTTGTGCTGGCCTCACCCTGTGGAACAAACTTCCCATGAACATGCGCAACAACGGCAATCTCCCTCAATTTAAGAAATGGGTTTTACATGACTGACATTGGACTTTAACACACATATTACATATTATCTTATTTATTATCATTGTAGTATTCATTATTTATTATCATTATATTCATGGTATTAGTGTTTTTTATATTTCACACATTTAATATTACTTTTAACGAATGCAGTTTAATTTGTAAATATATATTTAAAATAATTTACACCGAGGAACATTCTACAGTTTTAACATGTTTTATAGCCTATCGTTATTATTATTTAATTATTTACCTGGACTAATTATAATTTTAAGCTATTTATTATTTTAATGCGTGTACACACCCGTGAACGGGGCAGCCGTCCCGGATTTGACGGTGTCAAAATAAAGTTTTATTATTATTATTATATACATCTCTCTTTGTTTCCGCTGCCTCCAACAATTATTTCTGCCCACTACTCGTTGTTTTAGACAGTTTTACATTGTTCAAAAATTCGTGACTGTAAGATTGCTGCTTTTAAATTAAACACACCATTTATCAGACTGAACGAAACATGGCCGTCGTGTATTATCCGATCCGAACAACACCGGAGAAATCCGAAGTCAGCGGGATCCGTCCGTAATACATAGGCTACGTATGTATATAACATGCAGGGAGCGGCTATATTACATCCCTCTCTACCTTGATTACTTAGTCACATTTGTTAATTAAAGGAATATTGAACTGCAATAAAGTGTGTGACATGGATTCCTAATAAATGTTCGTTGTGAAAACAGATGAACGCACAAACATGACATGTTATTTAACTGAACACTAGACTAGATAGATAACGGATATGAAGGGCAGCGATCCGCCTACACCCTTATATCGTGTAACTAATTATATCTAGAACGGGCAGCGATCCGCCTACACCCAATTTCTAGATTTGCTCGATTAAGTGCTGTCGCTTCTTTCGAGCTCGTTGTGGGCGGACAGCTTGCAGAGCAGGTGGCTTAAGCACCTCTTCGTCATCGTGACGGGTCTCAGACGACTCATCATCTGTTGGCGGGTCGTCGTCCGCAGCTGTATCCTCGGGATGATGTCGTGCGATTTCATGGGGCGACATGGCTCGCACGCGACGAAACTTAGACACATTTCGCGTCACCGTGGACCCATCACCACGCACGGCGGTGGCCATTGGTCCTTTCATAGCACTGACGATGAGCGGTGTCGGTGCGAACGGAGTAGAGAGTTTGTTCACCCTAGGCTGCTGTACAAGCACAACCTCTCCCATTTGTAGGTTCACCTGTGAAGCGTGTGCACGCTCGTCTGAGTACTCTTTCATTCTCGCTTTTGCACGAGCGTCTTGTCTGCGAACGACTTCATCTTCTGGGTGCACGCTCTGAAGCGTTGGCAGCTCATGTAGCTTAGTTCTCGGCTCTCGACCAAACAGTAGTCGGTGAGGTGTGAACAGCGTAGAACTATGCGGAGTAGATCGATAGTGTCCACGCATTACTCTGGAATGGTGGACCATTGTCCGACTTTATCGTTTCTGGGTATCCGAATATGGCAAAAATGGACTCCATGATCGGGATAACTGTCTCTGCACTGGTGCTTCTGGTCACGTGAACGACTGGATATCTTGAATATTCATCTGTGACGCAGAGTAAATATTCGCCTGTTGGGCCGCAGAAATCAATGCTCAGATTGATCCAAGAGCCTCGCGGTAGAATAGTCATGTTTAGTGGCTCCATCCGGCGGCGGTTGGAGTTTGCAAGACACGGAATGAAACCCAAGGCGACTGCTTCCGTTTCCTTGTCTATACCTGGAAACCACACTTTGCTTCTGATCAGAGCTTTGGTCTTGCAGATGCCCTGATGAACCTCATGTGCCAACTGTATGACACGACTGCGAAGTGCTGTCGGGATGACAATGCGAGAATCTCGTAGCAGAAAGTCTCCATTCTCCCCCACTGTCAGTTCATCCCTCACTTTCCGGTATGCACCAATGTCAGCTGACTCGTTGCTAGCTGTGGCAAGCCAACGACCTGTGCGGATGACCTCGATGACCTTGTTTAAGGTCGCATCTTGTCTGGTGTGCACCTTAATTTCGTCGAGGGTGATGGCATTTGTAGAGCTGTCAGCAATTTGATTGATTAAGTCCTCAGGCATACGCTGCGCTTGGCTGACTTTTGTTGCTGGATGTCTAGACAGGTAGTCTGCTGGGTTGTCACGACCACATCTGTATTCTAGACGAATGTTGTAAACGCAGTGCCCACCTCGCAATTCGTAGCGGCGGGTTTGGCTTCTGCCATATGCATAGCAAGGGCCTATGGTCCGTGATTATCGTGCATGCAGCGCCATCTGTGTACATGTTGAAGTGTTCGCAACCCCACACAACGGCGAATGCCTCACGCTCTGTTTGTGAGTAGCGTCTCTCCACGTCCGAGAGCGCACGGCTTGCGTATGCGACTTGTTTGCATTCGTGTGTAAGTATCGCTGCAATGCCAACCGGGCTGGCATCTACGAGTATCTCGGTTGGTTTGTGAGAATCGTAGTAGGCATTTGTTGCCGTCTCGGACAAAGCGTTTTTTATTGCGTTAAATGCGTTCGATTGTGACTTCTCCCAAACCCATGGCTGGTCCTGCCGTGTGAGGACTCGAAGAGGCTCCGAGATTGTTGCAAATCTTGCAATGAATATCGCGCTATACTGAGCCATGCCGAGAAACGAGCGTACTTCTGACTGGTTCAGCGGTTGTGCAGCTTCTTGTAGATCTTTCACCTTTTGCGGGTCAGGTGAAATTCATTCCTTCGAGAACACATGTCCAAAGAAGCCTATCTTCGCTTTGTTAAACTCACACTTTGGCAAGTTAACTGTTAACCACGACTTGTGCAGTCTGTTGAGACACTCTGACAGTGCCCTGTCGTGATCTTCTTGGCTTGCACCGAACACAATGATGTCATCACGTATGTTAATGGCGCCACTGACGCCGTTCAACACCGTCTGAATTGTGTGCTGAAATACTTCGGCCGCAGAGTTTATGCCAAAACTCAGTCGTTTGAACCGATACAACCCCATATGTGATGAAAAGGTTGTTATATAACGGCATGCAGGCGCAGATACGTATTTCGTCTGGACATTTTGGCTTTGGTGGCGTGACGATTTGCGACACCCACTCAGTAGGTCCTGTTACCTTCTCAATGACGTCTCCACGTTCAAGCTTTTCAAGCTCTTTGGTGACCTTGTCTCGCAGATGAAATGGCACTCGGCTGTGTTTGCGAGCTACCGGTGAGACAGACATGTCAATGTGCAGCTTGACAGTGACATTTTTCAGACTGCCTATACCCGTGGCAATGCCCGGATATTTTGCAATGACCTTGTCTGCTGTTTGTCGGTCGGACACAAAGTTGACTCTAACTCTTAGGGCCCCAAGCTGCTCAGCAGTAGCCCTGCCCAGAAGTGAAGGCGAATCTCCATGTACGAGAAGAAATTCTGCGATTGTCGACTTGTCACCAATTTGCACGTCACACGTGACGAGCTTACGCGCTACGATTGGCGGCGATCCATACGGATGTATGGTCCGTTTGCATGCTTCAAACTGCTCGCCTCGTTCTCGCAGCTGCGCGGCTACAGTAGAGTTGATTATGTTGCATGATGCACCCGAGTCAATAATCATGTCAACCGGTCCATCTGCAATGATTGCTGTGATCATGCCAGAATGAGGCGTCAAAGAAAATGCGTACTCGTTTTCGCTGTTGTCACTATGGGCAGCTGATTCTGCCATATATCTCGCTATCTCGATCGCCCTGTTTAGCGTGACATCCTTTCCTGCGGCCAGGAGTTTGGTACGCAACGAATCAGAGCGACACCGATCGATTACTTGATCTCTGATGTACTCATCGACATTGTTCCCGTAATTGCATGACGATGCCAGCTGTCGTAACCGTGTTACGAACTTCTCGACGGTTTCGCCTTCATGCTGTTCAGCGCGATGAAATATGGTGTACGGGACATTTGATTTAGGCGTGAAATAGTCCGTCAGTAGTTCTTTTGTATTTTGAAACGACGACGACGTACCTGTTTCTGTTTCGGGGAATGTATCATAAATGTCCTGTACGCCTTCGCCGGCGGTGTGTAACAGCAAATCACGTTTTTGCTTGTCATCGGTGCATCCTGACGCACTGGCCATATTTCAAAATTTCGTATCCACTTTTTCCAACGTTCAGCCGTTGTTGAAGGCTCGTTTTGTGCATCGAAGGGCGGTAGTTGGGCCACATTGATCGGAACGACCATGGTGATTCGGTACGGTAGGCGGTTGCTTACTTGTAGGCTTAGCAAGTTCGCTTAATTCTCGTCGCCATTGTAAGATTGCTGCTTTTAAATGAAACACACCATTTATCAGACTGAACGAAACATGGCCATCATTTATTATCCGATCCGAACAACACCGGAGAAATCCGAAGTCAGCGGGATCCGTCCGTAATACATAGGCTACATATATAACATGCAGGGAGCGGCTATATTACAGTGACAAATGACGCATTTTGACAATTTAGTTGAGAGACGTCTTCTCTTTCTCGTTAACTTTATGGGGCTTTATTCCATTGCAAATGTTCAGCCCTGTTGAAATAAAACTGGTAGTGTTAGACACTATGCCTCCTTTTATTGAATGAAGATGAACGTCACATACAATGGGTTAAAAAGGAACTCGCACTATAATAAACTTAAATTAGATGATAATTTACCATTATTAAATGTGTCTGTACATTTATGATAGATTTATAGCTAGGATGTCACGTATTCAACAAAGATGCATTTGCCCCAATTGTTCACACTTAGCGGCATTGCTATTATCGCTCACGGCTGACAACGATAAAGGTTGATTTATTCAATAATTACGATGTTGTATGACATGCATTGTTGCATTCTATTATTTTATGCAGGTACTTATTGTTGAAAGAAGTGTTTCCTTATATGACTTGTTAATTAGATTACGATTTGACAAAGTAAAACGTACCAACCCAATACTAACTCGAGCACAAATAGGAGAAAACTATCTCCCGATTACGATTTTTTTTTATCGCATTTGGATCGGCTCGTATTTATTATGCTTCGTAGAATATGCAATTTTGAAAAACATATGGTGAACTCACACACACACATACACACACACACACACACACACACACACACACACACACACACACACACACACACACACACACACATACACACATACACATACACATACACACCCACATACTTATACATATATATAAGCATGTATGTGTGTGTGTGTGTGTGTGTGTGTGTGTGTGTGTGTGTGTGTGTGTGTGTGTGTGTGTGTGTGTGTGTGTGTGTGTGTGTGTGTGTGTGTGTGTGTGTGTGTGTGTGTGTGTGTGTGTGTGTGTGTGTGTGTGTGTGTGTGTGTGTGTGTGTGTGTGTGTGTGTGTGTGTGTGTGTGTGTGTGTGTGTGTGTGTGTGTGTGTGTGTGTGTGTGATTGTGTGTGTGTGTGTTTGTGTATGTGTGTGTATATATATATACACCAGAAGTGTGTATATACACACACACACACACACACACACACACACACACACACACACACACACACACACACACACACACACACACGATTATGGAATGGCGCAATTTTGAACAGTCATCATTTTGATAGTGACCTTGTTTTTGACATTCACTACGCACGTACTGCTTCACTTAATAGCTATATATGTTATACATCATTGTAACACGGATACAGTAGGTTTCTCAATGGTATATATGACATGGCCATCATTAAGTAGGTAACGTAGCTCCGCAACTATTAAGATTGTTCAAAGGTTTCGGGATTGCGCAATTTCGAACATTCATGAATTGACGGTGAACCCGTTTGAACGCCGCTCCACACAAACTGCTTCACCTCACAGCTTCACGTCATACCGCATTTCGACGTAACTAGGTAAGACACGGTGTGTCACTGTGTGTTAACAAATATAGATAACTATAACCTAAACAATCTGGTGTAAATTGTACACAGAAAAGTATTTTCAAAGACTATATAAAAACTATTCTTATATGGCGCCTTGCAAGCGGCAACTCAGGGCAAAACGACACTTTGTTTGCAACGACTGCCAGAGCTGGGTGGATTTTGGGTTGTCTGGCTGTCCAAAATCATGGGCAGAGACCAAAGATGACGCATTCACCTTTCGGTGTATGGGGTGTTTGAGGGTGGAATGTCTGATGAAGGAGGTGTGTAAATTGACGGATATAGTGAAGGAGATGGAGGTGAGACTCAACATAGAAATAGATGGAGCAGAGAGGGATGACGCGGAGAGAGTTGAAAATTCTACAACACAGAAGGAGCAGAGTTGTGACACGGAGACTGAAGAAAGGAGACTGAGAGGAGGGAAGATGACCGATGTGAAGGAACAAGAAATTGAGAAGACAGAGGGACGGAGGAAAAGTGTTCGGCAGAGGAAAAGAAAACGGGTCAGCGGGGATAGATCAACAGGTAGTCAGACTGTAGAGAACGAGGAGAGACGCGACAGCGATACAGGTGGTGAAGAGGTAGATACCACAGAGGCAGTTGGTAAGACTGTGAGACAGAAGACTGATGGAAAAAGACAGAGTGTTCAGCAAAAAACAGAAAACATGACAGGCGTGAAGGGGACAGGGGAGAAATTGACCGTAGTGAAGGAGGTAGCCGGGAAAAAGGGACGGGAGAGGAGAGAAGAAAATGTGATGGGAGTAAAGATGAAGGGACGAAATGAAGTGAGAGTAAATGTGCTAGAAGAGAAGATGACAGGAGAAAAGGGGACAAGAGAAAACGCGACAAGAAAGAAGTGAATGGATGAAAATGTGACATGAGAGAAGACGGCAAGAGGAAAAGACAACAACCAGACATATGCAAACCGGAGGAGCTACTCCGAGGCAGTGATTGAGGGGGGCAAGGAGAAAAGAGAGAGTGTTTATGGGCGATTCAATTCTGAGAAAAACAGGCAAGACTATGTGCGAGGGGAAGGACGGTGTTGTATGTCTATCGGGGGCTAGAATAGAGCATGTGACCGAAAGGGTAGAGAAGGTATTGGGGCATGGCAAGGGAGGGTCTATACTAGTACACGTAAGGACAAACAATGCAGACAAGGAGGGAACAACTGGGATAGTTCAGAAGTACAGACATTTAGTGACGAAGCTAAAGAAGATAAAAGTGGAACAGGTTGTTCTCTCAGGAATTTTGCCAGTAATGGGAGGAAGGGGGGCAACATACAGAAACTGTAAGAGGATGACGATCAACGCACTAGTTGAGCAGATGTGTGAAGAAGAGGGCGTGGGAATCATAGATTTATGGGGGTACTTTGTTGGGAGAGAAGATATGTACATGAGAGATGGCCTCCATCTAAGTGGAAAGGGGGCAGCAGTATTCTCAGAGAATCTGCTGCGATCATAGATAAAGACAGCAAAAAATAATTCAGCAAATAACAGTCTGGAAAAATGTTCTGAAGCTGGATATAAATGTGTTTGTTTAAATGCAAGGAGTATAGTAAACAAAAGAAATTAACTAAACATGGTAGAAGATATTGACCCTCACATAATAGGTATAACCGAATCATGGGCAACCACCGATATATCAGATGCCGAATTGGGACTGACATGATATATAATGTTTACGAAAGATAGAATAGGAAGAAGGGGAGGTGGAGTTATTTTATATATTAAAGAATCTATCCAGGCTTATGAAATCAAATTAGACAGAGAAGCAGATTGCGAAGAAGCTGTTTGGTGTAACATATTTACAGGAAACTCAACGTTAACGGTTGGATTAGTTTATCGAAGTCCAAACATAAGCATAGAAGAGAATGAAAAAATACAAAACGCTATAAGGGAAGTGAGCAAACGGGACTGTGTTATTATGGGGGATTTTAACCATGTGCATATAAAATGAAAATCTCTACAGAGTATGGGTAGTGAGGACCACAAGTTTTTAGTTTTAGTACAAGATAGTTTCCTTTCTCAACATGTGCTAGAACCAACCAGGGGAGAGAATGTGTTAGACATAGTTTTGTCCTCACAGAATGAATTAGTTGACAATGTCAGGATATGTGAGCCACTGGGGAATAGCGATCACAACCAGATACATTTTACCATCAAAGTAAAATCAGAAAGGAATAGTAAAAAGCAGTACAGGAGAAATTTCCACAAAGGAAAATATAAGGACATAAGGAAATATTTAGTAAAGATAGACTGGAATAACACACTGAAGAATAAGACAGCAACAGAATGCTGGAATATCTTAAAGAGTGAAATTGAATGCATCATCGTCAAATGTGTTCCCTTAAAAAACACGGGAAACGGTCCCCAAAAAAATACTTCGCGAAAGAAGCCATTAGAAAAATGTAGTATAAACAAATGATGTGGAAGTCATATAGACGTACTGGAAATGACGAAGATTACAACATTTATAAAGAAGCACTAAACCAAGCTACAGCTGAAATTAGAAATTCAACGAGAAGCTATGAACATAAATTAGCTTGTAATATAAAACATGACAGCAAGAGTTTTTATGCGTATGTTCGAAGCAAACAGAAAGTTCAGGATAAGTTCGGTCTTCTAGAAGATAGTGCTGGAAATATAATATCAGAAGGATTCTTAATGGCAGAAGACCTGAATGAATATTTTAGTTCAGTGCTTACCAGAGAAGACACTAGTTCACTGCCAGTACCAGAGGCTAAATTCAAGGGGGCAGAATCAGACTATTTAAGACAGTTAATTGTAACCCCAGAAATGGTAGCTAAGAAAATTAGGGCTATGAAGGATAATAAATCACCTGGAGTGGATGGTATTCCACCCAAACTACTATTGGAAATTGTAAAACAAATTAGCATACCGCTACCAACAGGTTTCAACTTGTCATTAGAAGAGGGAGTGGTTCCTTTAGAATGGAAAGAAGCAAACATTATACCGTTATTTAAAAAAGGTTCGAGAAACAAGTCAAATAATTATTGACCAGTTAGTTTAATATCGGTGATTTGTAAATTATTAGAAAGACTAATTAAAGATCACATGGTGGATTTTCTTGTTAAACATAACTTGATAAACCCATTTCAACATGGGTTTCTAAAAGCGAGGTCATGCTTAACATATATGTTATGTTTTTTTGAAGATATCACTAAGTGGGTAGATGATGGATCACCAGTAGATATCATCTACTTAGATTTTCAAAAAGCTTTCGACAAAGTACAACATCAAAGATTACTGCATAAACTAAAGGCCCATGGCATAGGAAATGGTATAATTAACTGGATAGAAAAATGACTGATTGACAGAAGACAACGGGTAGTTGTTGATTGGAAGGCTTCAAACTGGAAATCAGTTTTGAGTGGGGTTCCACAGGGATCAGTACTTGGACCTATATTATTCTTAATATATATAAACGATTTGGACGATGATATAGCTAGCAAGGTGTTGAAATTTGCAGATGATACAAAAGTGTTTAGAAGGATTAAAGTGATGGAGATAGACAGCATTTACAATATGATCTTGACAGGTTGATCAAATGATCTGAAAAGTGGCAAATGTTGTTCAATTTGGGGAAATGTAAATGCCTTCACATAGGACATGGGAACGAATATCTAGAATATACAATGGGGGGAACTGTACTAAGTACTAATGTAAAAGAAAAAGACTTAGGGCTGACAATTAGTGCTGACATGATGGTTTCAGAGCAGTGTGGAATTGCAGCTTCAAAAGGAAATCAATTGGATTGATTAGTCGAAATATAGCATATAAAGAAAAAGAACTAATACTACCGCTGTACAAAACAATAGTTAGGCCTCATTTAGAATATTGTATACAAGCATGGAGGCCATACCGCAAGAAGGACATAGATATGCTAGAAAGAGTACAGAGGAGAGCGACTAAAAGGATACCAAAACTGAGGGATCTTAGTTATGAAAAACGCCTAAATGAATGTGGTTTAACAACACTAGAGACCAGGAGATTGAGAGGAGATCAGATAGAAGTGTTTAAGATATTGAATGGTTATGAAAATATAGAAATATGTTTTTTTCAGTTAAGAAAGATAGAAAGACTAGAGGACATGAAGTTACATTAGTAAAGGAGCAGTGTAGATTATACGTAAGAAAGTTCTCATTTTCACAAAGGACTGTGAATGAATGGGACAGGATATCTGATGATTGTGTGGGTGCTAGTAGTGTGAATATGTTTAAAAATAAAGTCGACACGTACCTCAGAAGGGCTGGATATATGTAGATAAAAGGGTTGGACTCTCGATAAGCCAAAGGGTTTTCTTGTCCACCAGCCATCTAGTTAATTCCCTGGATGGTAATCTTGTTAAATCTAAATCTACCGCTCGCCTATCTGCGTGCAAAATGGCAGGACGTACGAGGGGATATATAATTGTTTCACTTCTGGGTTTAAGGTAGACCTATAGAATAGCAGTGATTGTGAAACACATTCCACTATTTATTTCATCCTGAGATAGTTAACTTATCAACAGGAAAAGGGCAAGTGTGCACCCGGTGACACTTCTGGTGTGTACATGCCTACAATTGTAGTTTTAGTTAGCATCATAATGTACATATTATGGAAGCGTCAGTTATGTAGGAATCCATCTATAATCTGGATAGGAAGGCAAAGTCCAATTTTGTTAGGCGAAAAATGATGGGCATCATCTTCCTTGTTGATCGTTATAAAAAAACCGATATTCAAGGATTTGACAGAAACTCTATTGCAGGTCTTTGACAATATAAACATCACGGTGGACTTCTTTAATAACATTGAATGGTAAGTTTGCACAGGTTGCAACGGCCTGGCTGACGCCCAGAATATGCATGGCGACAATAATAATTAGTCAAGCAACGGGACATTTTATTATCGGCAGAAGTTAAGATTATGATTGTAAAGTAATATTAATAATAATACTAATAATGTAACTTCATATACGCCTATTAATCCTTGGAAACCAAACTCATATGCGACGTGATTGTTTAATATAATGGTAAGTTTTTTTAAAGCGGAATTGTGAAATAGTTTCAACTGATCTAACACTAACAAGAAAAACATTCTCACTAGTCGGTGTAGACATAGACAATGCCTTAGTTCCAATGTAGACATAGACAATGCCTTAGTTCCAATGTAGACATAGACAATGCCTTAGTTCCAATGTAGACATAGACAATGCCTTAGTTCCAATGTAGACATAGACAATGCCTTAGTTCCAATGTAGACATAGACAATGCCTTAGTTCCAATGTAGACATAGACAATGCCTTAGTTCCAATGTAGACATATACAATGCCTTAGTTCCAATGTAGACATAGACAATGCCTTAGTTCCAATGTAGACATAGACAATGCCTTAGTTCCAATGTAGACATAGACAATGCCTTAGTTCCAATGTAGACATAGACAGTGCCTTAGTTCCAATGCAGACACCACTACTAATATAAATAGCGTGAAATCATATATCTGTCTAAAGTGTATGAGATATATGTTAGTTTACTTGTGAGTGAGTCTAAAGGACCTCCAAAATGCACTGAAGAATACCTGTTAGTAATCGACCAATCATAAATGTGACGTAAGGGCGAAACGGGCAATGCTCAACCGTATAGAATGTACCTTGATTAAGTTATTGGTTACTAGTAATGCAGTATTCTTGGGAGTCTTCGTTATTGGTAAATGGTAGTTTATAACAGAACCGTTAGCACCAACGGGATACTTTACAGTCACGTGCTACCTGTAGTACGCCAGGAAGAATCTCCTCCTATCATGAAAAGGCGCGTGACAAGAGCCGTACGTGACGGATTCAATAAGAGAATCCTGACTTCACAAGTCACGCAGAGTTTACACAGGCCTTCAATATAGACGATACATACTAGCGGACCAACTGGAATGACAAAAGAATGTAGATACAACGGCATTAGAGAATGCATCTGCAAACCAACAAACAAACATCAAACGTGGTATGACTGTGTGCAACAATCTGATGTCTTGCTTAGTTAATTTTTTGAAGGGCACTTTTGTAGAGTGTTGCATGTCGACCATTCGTGGAAGTGATACCACCTCTCCCATGTGTGCTGCACCGTGTCCACACGAGCCACGAATACAGAGGCCAGGTGCCACGGATCGCATGCAACTCCTTTGTAGGTGAACGGACGAAGTTCAACACACGGATCTTTGAAGCACTCCGCCGACAGCGTGAACTTCTCCATTCTGCCAACATAATACATATCTACACTTCTGAGTGGCTACGATGTCTGTTTTTGACCCTCTACAATCAAACACACAGACGCACAGTCTAACATATATGTAGCCTTGTTTATATGCAGATCAACCTATGTGTATTCGGTGTTCCGCGGTTGTCTGTAATTAATCGCGCGATGTGTGCAGTTAAGACTCCTGGCATATATGTAACAAATGGAAAGTATTTGGTTTATTTCATTAACTGACATAATATATATATATTTAAATATTAAATCGGCTTGTCTGTACGGGCATAGACAATGCTGACTGCAAGGTATCTAAGGACACTTCAGAAACGTTAAAACGTTGCTGTGTTGCTACAATTATCCATAACCGGAACTTGTTCAGAGCGCATTGGATTATGGTAACGATAACATTAGCAGAAAAATAACCAATGTCAGCGCCCAACCAAGTTTCGACAGACGAATGGATTACGATGCCTGTATAGCACCTATGTGAAAGACCACGCAAGTCATTTTTCCAATAATCGTGACGTATTTGCCGTGCGAACGTTCGTGATCGAGAATATCCGTATGGTAGTGAGCATTATGGTACTGGCACAAGACAAGTGTGGATGCATGCATGCACGTGTTTGGTCGGTAGATATGGCTACCTGGATTTGATTGAATTATTCCAAGCTTATATTTACTTTCCCGCCTTGAATTCGTGGGTGTTTGGGTGGAGCTTAACCCAATGGCTGGATGTTCTTACTTCGGAGAAACGAAATGTCACCGGATTGTGGGTTGCTGCATCCGGTATATCCGACGTTTTCACCCAGACGATGTAATAGCATGCTGAAAATAAAAGAGATACGTAAACAATGGATATTCTTCTAACAGCTGAATTGCCCAAAGCAATTTAACATGTGTCATACCGTAGAGGTAATGTAATGGACACAATATTACTTACAAAAATATTGCTGGAGTGTCACAGCTTGACGGAGGTCACGAGCAGAATTGTTATTGTGACGTAGGCTTTAGTAATGACGTATATGTAGGCCTATACATGTTATGATCATAGTTATCATTTTATAAATATGGTTGTTATTTTATAAAATTAATATGGTGAATATCTGTCACATTCTGTCATTATTATCTACGAATAAATCAACATGCATGGTGCTTCCAGTCAAATAGTTTCTAAAACAACTACATCATATAATCATAACAACAACAACTAAAATGTCAGTACACTACATATATGTGTGTGCATGTGTAAAATTATATTTATACCAGCATAAAATAAAACACAACTGTATTTCAATTATAACAATGTTTAGAAGAAAACTGTAACGTTATAATGTTAACTATCAATTGTAATACGAAAGAACAGGGAAAATGTGTCAATTGTTAAACCAATTAACATGTGTTATGTGATAAACCAATTGACCTGAGGATTCTGCACAGTTGCCCCACTTTTTATCCTTGTCGTAATTATTTGTGTTTGAGCACCAGGGTTTAGCGTTGTCAATCATCGTGCAGTTGCGATAGCGGCGTGCGCGGTAAATGAACGGAAAGACGCACATCGCACCGTCGCCTGTACCTCCGGTCGATTCTATGCAACAAAACACGACAAGAAGTTTTACACATGTAACACCCATTGACCTGTTCGGAGATCGATTCATTTCGGCTCTACACAACGTATTCTGGGTAAAATGCATTCATCGGCATAGCGCGAAGTTCAATGTAACCAAACAGTACGAAGAACAACTGTGGCGACTACGGTCAAAGTGAGTTTGATGTTGTCACATACTTTACACAAACCGGCAGTAGGCCTACAATCACAACGCAAAACAAGTTATACTGTCCTCTGCTTACATTTTGGACGAAATTTTCCCTACAGTTCCATGTTCGCACATGCGCAATCGCCTAAATTGCGATTTCCGAACAAGTCAATTGCCGTTAATTGTCATCGGTTGGATCCGTCTATATTATATAATAGTGTTACCATATCAGTAGAATCATAATCTTAACAAAAAAGTAGTTAATTCAGTTGTATGTATTTAGGCAATATGGCGTGGATCAAATATGTCTAGGATCGCAAGATCAGGAAGATAATTCGAACAAAACCCGGTTCATTGGAATGATGATCTGACGCACACAATACTGTTCTACTGCGTCCCATAGTATGATTACTATCAACACTCAACCAGTATATTTACATACTTATTTGGCATCGGACGTATGCAACGAGTAACAGGACACACCACAATCCAAAGAAATGTTTCGTCAACATTGTTTCGGTCGAATCGGTCAGAGGAACAAATGTTGCAGCGAAGCCAGGTTTACACCGACAGTCGTTAGAACGTGTGCCCACGGCCACTGGTATTATGACGTCACAATCGTTACTATGAGTATGTCTCCGTCAAGTATTGCTTTAGCAACCATATTTATCACGTTTACTACCAGAGCTGCGTACATCTCTCTGATCAACCTGGCATGTACTCGCTTAACCAACGTTACCTTGTGTTATTTTGTTGCATCGAAAAAAGGCAAGAATTGCACAGAAACATACGACGGAAAGGCCACCACATCCACACTGATGGCAACCATTTTAGCGTAGGCGTCCATCACGATTTCGTGGTCACACAAGTTCCTCCAAGTAAGACGGCTCCAAACCATGGAGAGACATTTGTATGCCAACATCTAAACATTGAAAAAGATGCATTTCGCTTACGGCAGCAATGTACACAGGTACACAGGTGTGCTGAGTTCATGCCTACTGGTGCGTGCCACTGGTGTGGCGGCATTGTTCTGCACTCATTGCAAGCGAGCTGTCTGGGATGACGTAGGTTGAGCATGAGCGTCACAGTAATCCAGACGAGCATGACTGACACAAAACAACGAGGAACGAAAACCGTAATTAACATGACACTTGTTCCATGAGCATGACTGAACAAATAAAACAACGACGAATAAAAAATCATCAACGTATCACGTATTCAGTGATTATGACTGAACATAAACAACGACGAACGAAGACAATCGTCAATGTATCCTGTGCTTCGTGAGCATGATTGAACAGAATACAATGATGAATAAAGACATAGACATCAACTCGTCACATCCTCTGCACGCATGACTGAAAAAACAAAACAACGACGAACGAAGACAATCATCAATGTATCACCTCATCCACACGCATGACTGAACCCAAGACAACGAGGAACGGAGACAGTCATGATCGTATCACGTGTTCCGTTAGCATGAATAAACAATAAAACAACGACGAACGAAGACAGTCATCAACGTATCACCTTCTCCGCACGCATGACTGAACAAAACAAAACAAAACAACGACGAACGAAAACAGTCATCGTCGTATCACGTGTTCCGTGAGCATAACTGAACAATAAAACAGCGACGAACGAAGACAGTCATCAACGTATCACCTTCTCCGCACGCATGACTGACAAAACAAAACAAAACAAGACAACGATGACAACCTTCAACGTATCACGTCTTCCGCCGGTTGTGTTTGCCGTGTCCCGAGTACACCCGTGTCGTGATGACGTCCACACTACGCCGGCGTCCGCGGTGGCAGCTCGGCGCATTATGCCTCGACTTAAGCCGAGCAAGCGTTCACCTGTTTCCACAGCGACGTCGCAGTTTGCCGCTGCGTGCAGTACAGGCGAGACGGGGTGTGCCGGCCTGGCGGACTCGGCCGCCACTCCGGTGACAACAGTAAGTACGCTACGTTCGAGGTGGATAGCACCGCTTGCACGGTTTGCTCGCGTTAAGCGGGCGCTTCTGTGTCCATGTCGCGTCTGTGTGTTCTTCCGTGTGCTGAATGTGTACAGTGTGTGCGTGCATGCGTGCGAGAGTGTGCGTACACCTTCGTGTGTCCCCGTCGTCCGCCCGTCTATCTATGTGTGTATTATTGCATTCCATACCAGGCAGCTTTTTACCTTTTCTATATATTTTCTTTTACACCTACTTCTCTATTTCCAACTATTTCCAACTATTTCCACGCGTCTCTCTCTCCCTCTCTCCCTCTCTCCCTCTCTCCCTCTCTCCCCCTCTCCCCCTCTCCCTCTCTCCCTCTCTCCCTCTCTCTCTCTCTCTCCCTCCCTCTCTCCCTCCCTCCCTCCCTCCCTTCATCCCTCCCTCCCTCCCTCCCTCCCTCCCTCCCTCCCCCCTCTCTCTCTCCCTCCCTCTCTCTCTCTCTCTCTCTCTCTCTCTCTCTCTCTCTCTCTCTCTCTCTCTCTCGCTATCCCTTTCTCTCGTAACTCACTCCCATCCTAATCATTGCAATGTTTGTGGTGTATACTTTGTTTATGTCAAATGACAGAATTGACAATGTTATATCAAAGTAATGCATAAACGAAGTGGACGTTATGATGGCAACATCCAACGTGATTCATGACATGTCAATCATGTTTGCATACCTGCACTTCTTGCGAATTTTATCTCTGTCTTCGCTATGGTGAGTCTTTTGTTTTACGTTATCAGCAACATGAGCCGAGTGCACCGACGTCTTCTGTCACTTCACTTAGCTCTTCCATGCCTTCGTTATCTGCTACTGTGTTATTGATACAAGATCTGCTGCATCTTAATGTCATGTAAGAATCACATGCTGCCATTTAGCGGAGCAGCAATTATAAGTGATATGCTTTGTTAAAGAAACATAATCAGATCGTTTTGTCCAGAATCATGTTTATGTCAAAACCGGTTCAAGTCCAAATGTGTATTAATTAGTTACATTTAAAATATATAAATATTCAAAATTGTAAGGCATGTTAGCGTCGTGAAAAGGTCACCAACGTGTCAACCGAGTGAACCCAGCTTCCAATCCTCTTTCTTCCGTTTCGAAGCGTGAGCAATTTCGTTCACTCCACGTTGCCACAGGTCACTCGGCTATGTAATCAGTACCTGATAGTTATGTATATAGGCCATGTATGAATGGGTAATATTCGCGCAGTAATTGCAGCGTTGCTGAATACTTCCATAAGAAATCATGATGGTGCTTCAGTGAACGGGTCCACCAGGGTTAGTAGTGTGAAGCGCTTTGATAGGGATTGGATATGTTATATACGGACTTACCTTTGCCTTTTGGTATTTTCGATATTTGACCGATATCCGTTGAGTCCGCCGTTGGGCTACGTCTAGGATTACTGCGAGCGTCTCGTGTCACAACACACACGCACACACGCACACATGGACACATACGCAAGCGTATAATCCTATTTGACGATATTTCACCAGGGTTGCCGGAGATGTGTCTTGATAGATTGGAATATGTGCAATCCGCCCGTTTTGACTTGGCAAACAGCGATTCACGAATTCTAAATGACTATCTTCTTACACGCATTTCCGGCAAACTAGTCGCAATGTCGCAAACAAATGTGGTGTATGACTCAGTTGCGGTTATTGGATATTCTTCCGCTCTTCCAAACTCTTCGATCTTCGTTCCTTTGTGATGACACCCGCTTATACCTGCATATTTCGTAACTGAGTTGACGGCGTGTATTTGCAGATGACATAGTTGCAGTTTGATAATGGAAAATTAGACTAGGTCTACCGTGAAGCCGGATGTTTACTGTTCGTCATTACATTAGGGTAATGAGTGTCAATGTGAGCCAACTTGCGTATCCGTCCTATGATGTGACGAGTCTGCGCTAATCAGTAACGGCAGGTGTGTATTAAGTAATTATGTAATGTGTGACAGGTCAGTAGGTGGGTCTTTAAACCAAGCTAAACACCGCCACCGGTAACCGTGTTAGCCGTAATCTTTATGAACAACTTACTTGAAGGTGTTGGTTGCTGACCAAAGAAACAACGGTCACAACAGACATCCTCGATCTCTGTGACAAAAGAAGAGCTGAACTGCAAAGAGAAAATGTGATTATGAAGGAGCAGCAAAATCCAGAGAAGTCAACAGGAAGATCAGACAAGATATGAGAAGAGCAAAAGATGACTGGATAGCAGAACAATGTTGTGAAATTGAAGACAGTCTGAGCAAGAACAACAGCAACAAGGCCTACCAAATTGTGAAAGACCTCAGTGTAAAAAGGGATAACTACCACCAGAATACTGCTCAGAACTGTACAACTACAAGACCAACGGAGACCCAGCGATACTAAATTGTCCACAGATCACTGAAGAGGACAATTACTACATTCTTCATGAGGAAGTGGAGGCTGCAATGAAATCTAAAAAAAACGGAAAGTCGGCTGGAATTTACAACATACCAGCAGAACTGGTTCAAGCTGGGGGGAGAAGCCTTGATCACCATCCTCACAACAATCTGCAACTCGATCTGGCAGACAGGAGAATGGCCCACCCCCTGGACCCAGTCAATGACCATCATGTTTCAGCTGTGCCAAAATTATAGAACAATCAGCCTCATCAGTCATCTGAGCAAATTCATGCTGAAGATCGTACCCAGCAGACTCAAACCCCAGGCGGAAAAATCATCGCTGAAGAACAGGCGGGTTTTCGAACAGGACGGAGTACCAGTGAGCAGACACTCAACCTTAGAATCCTTTGCGAGAAACACCTTCACGCGAACTAAGCCTGTACCATGTCTTCAAATACTTTAAAAAGGCCTTCATCTTCAGTAGCAGCATAGGAGATTGGTTACGACCAGTGAAGTTCGACAAGGATGCCTATTATCGCCCACCCTCTTCATTTTTTTCTGGAAAGGATCATGAATGATGCCTTGGAAAACCATCAAGGTATTGGAGGCAGGACAATCACCAAATTTCGCTTCGCTGATGACATCGATGGCCCAGCAGGAGAAGAACAAGAACTTGTCAACTTGGTGGAGTGCCTCGACAAAACCTCTACAGCATACGGGCATGGAGATCAGTGCCGAAAAGACCAAACTGATGACAAACAACACACAAGGCATCAACACAGAGGTCAAAGTTAACGGACAGAGACTTGAAACAGTAACAAGCTTCAAGTACTTGGGATCAATCATCAGAGATGAGGGTTCTAAACCTGATATACTTGCCAAGGTTGCATAGACAACAGCAGCACTTACAAGGTTGAAACCCATATGGAACGACAGTAACATCAATGTCAGTTCGAAAATAAGGCTGATGCGCTCCCTTGTCATATCCATCTTTCTATACGCTTATGAAACATGGACCCTCTCAACAGATCTACAGAAGAGGATACAAACCGTGGAGATGAGGTGCTTTCGGAAGATCTTGCGCATATCATACAATGACCATGTTACTAATGCAGACGTTCGTGCAACAAGATCAAACAAGCCACCGGACCATACGAAGATCTCCCTACAACGACCACGAAGCGCAAACTGAAGTGGTACGGCCATGTCTCCCGATCATCTGGCCTTGTAAAGACCATCTTGCAAGGTACCGTGAGAGGGGGGAGAAGAAGATGTAGACAGAAAAGAGGTGGGAAGACAACATCAAAGAGTGGACGGGTCTGGAGTTCGCCGACTCCCAGAGGCCTGTGGAGAACAGGGAAACGTTGAGAGAGCTGGTTTAAAAGTCGTCAGGGGTGCCCAAATGTTCCTTACGGGTTATGGGAAAGTGAAGAAGATACTTACTTACTTATATAATCCTATTCGCTCCAACATGAGGGCTGGGCCAACACAATATTTCTCCGAGGTACTCTGTACTCGTCATAATTGTCCATTTCTTTATGTGGGGTTCTTAATTTGCTCAATTCTTTTGAGACTAAACTCAAATTAGTTGTTGCTCTTCCTGTTTTTCTCTTTTCTGGTGGCTTCCATTCCCAGGCATGTCGTGTAATATTGGTATTTTCGCTTTGAATGGTGCGTTCTATCCAGGTCTATGTCATTGTTTCAATCTCTGTCATGGTGTGAGGTTGACCTGTTCCAAGTAGCACTGTGTTTGTTACTTTGTTATGTTAATTTGGACAAATTCGTCCTTAAACTGTATAAATAAGTATTTGACTGTAGACAATGATGGATTTTTGTATACTAATCATATTCGCGCAGTAATTGCAGCGTTTGCTGAACGCTTTCCAAAGCAGTCAAGATGGTGATCGATTGAGCAGGTCTGCGAGAGAGTAATGTGTAAAGCAGAAAGAGTAGTCCCAATTACACGTAATGTAAGAACTTACTTTACTTACTTGCCTTTAATACTCTTAGCTTATAATAACCGAATTGCATTTAAATTTAAAATAGTGTATGTCTGTTTACCGTCTATTGTTGTAGTTCATTTAACATTATAAATCGTTTAATGGGAACTCGAAATTGCAGGAAAAAAGAACCGGTCTTCCACGCTTGCCGAATGACGTATTTTTTTCAGTTTTAGCGACTAATGTTCTGTGACCTAATATGGAGCATTTTATAACATTTCAATACTTTTATATCTAGCATGTGTTGCTACTGGGATAATGAATCGTGTTATTCGAAAATACAATTAAAATTGCCAAGCTTTGTGACATAAAAAGCCCGCTGTACATCCAATGAAACTCGCTGCAAATGATCTTTATATGACTGACATATAGGCGTGAAAATCCATACAGTTAAACTACTTAGTGGAATTGCCGGCGTCGACAAATGCCGCCAATTTAAAATCTCATTAGCAGCTAAGTTTCTGAAGAAAAGACACATATAAAGCTGAAGCAATGATAAATGTGGCCATTTTGTTTAAAATTATTGTCTAGTGAATCGGCAGTGTTAAATTGAGTGTAGATTGTGGCGTAAGTAAAGTTTGCGACGCGTTTCATGTACGTGGTATTTATGATAACACACGTACGGAAATTACCGGAGCATAACTGGAATTAAATGTGATGTGTTTGAGTACGTGACTTATTTACTCACTCTGTCATGGCTGTTTATAGAAGTTGTTCATTTGACCTTTGATGGTCGGGTTCGATGCTCTCTGTAAGAATTGGCCATCGGCAAATATTCTAATTTAAGCAATCTTCGTGAGTTCGTTTCAAGAGTCGCAGTCTTCGTTTACCTGTCTATTACAGTGATTCCCAGAGTAAACCTTTGGAATACATTTACACCAGGGCAAAGACCACAATATAGATTCTGGACGTTTGATAATAATAATAATAATCAGGTAACTGCTTTTAGGTCTAAAACCTTGGAAACCAAGCTCAGAGGCGCATCAATACAAAAGGGTTAGTCAATATATAATTCGATAAGCCATATTAAAGTCGTCAACAGATGCGTATTTTTTATTTACATTCATAATCCCAATGTTTACGTTTAGTGTCTTACGTCATAATTATATATATATTTGACAATATATTTATAGTATTGCAGCGATTTATTTACTATATTGTTATTGTTATAATTGCAAGCACCCCTAATTCTACTGTTGCTGATGCGTGATGTCTAGATAAATTTGATTTGATTTGTAACCCATCTCCTTAATTCCCGCTTCAGGGTATTACGGACAAGTCTGTCTAGGCCATTGTCCTCTTGTTCTCTTCTCTGGTGGGTTAGATGAGAGTGATATTGGATGTGGGAACTCTTACTGGATGTCCAATCCATATTGATTATCATCTCCAATGGAAGCTGTTTCTCCATCCTCACAGAGTAGTGCTGTTAACCACGGCAGACCACTTTAAATTAATTACTCTGCGCAGGTATCTATTGATGATAGTATGTATCTTTTTCCGTGTTTGCTTCGTCATGTCCACCGTTTCCTGGATGCACGGCAGTATTTACGAAACATTTGAGCTAACTATCGTCAGCTTCGTATTCAACCTAATCCGCTTTTCCTTCAAAATTGTCTTTAAAATTAGTAAAGCATCTCTGCCTGTTTCGGTTCTTTGTTTTACAGCTTGCTGAATGTACTGCCTGGGTACGTTAAGGAAATGGTTACATCTTCTTCTGTGTCTGCTGCCTTGCTGAATGCACTGCCTAAGTACGTTAAGGAAATGGTTACATCTTCTTCTGTGTCTGCTGCCTTGCTGAATGTACTGCCTAGGTACGTTAAGGAAATGGTTACATCTTCTTCTGTGTCTGCTGTCGTGCTGAATGTACTGCCTAGGTACGTTAAGGAAATGGTTACATCTTCTTCTGTGTCTGCTGTCGTGCTGAATGTACTGCCTAAGTACGTTAAGGAAATGGTTACATCTTCTTCTGTGTCTGCTGTCGTGCTGAATGTACTGCCTAGGTAGGTTAAGGAAATGGTTACATCTACTTCTCTTCTTCTGTGTCTGCTGTCTTGCTGAATGTACTGCCTAAGTACGTTAAGAAAATGGTTACATTTTCTTCTGTGTCTGCTGTCTTGCTGAATGTACTACCTAAGTACGTTAAGGAAATGGTTACATCTTCTTCTGTGTCTGCTGCCTTGCTGAATGTACTGCCTAGGTACGTTAAGGAAATGGTTACATATTCTTCTGTGTCTGCTGTCGTGCTGAATGTACTGCCTAGGTACGTTAAGGAAATGGTTACATCTTCTTTTGTGTCTGCTGTCGTGCTGAATGTACTGCCTAAGTACGTTTAGGAAATGGTTACATCTTCTTCTGTGTCTGCTGTCGTGCTGAATGTACTGCCTAGGTACGTTAAGGAAATGGTTACATCTTCTTTTGTGTCTGCTGTCGTGCTGAATGTACTGCCTAGGTACGTTAAGGAAATGGTTACATCTTCTTCTGTGTCTGCTGTCGTGCTGAATGTACTGCCTAGGTACGTTAAGGAAATGGTTATATCTTCTTTTGTGTCTGCTGTCGTGCTGAATGTACTGCCTAAGTACGTTAAGGAAATGGTTACATCTTCTTCTGTGTCTGCTGCCTTGCTGAATGTACTGCCCAGGTACGTTAAGGAAATGGTTACATCTTCTTCTGTGTCTGCTGTCTTGCTGAATGTACTGCCTAAGTACGTTAAGGAAATGGTTACATCTTCTTCTGTGTCTGCTGTCTTGTTGAATGTACTGCCCAGGTACGTTAAGGAATTGGTTACATCTTCTTCTGTGTCTGCTGTCTTGCTGAATGTACTGCCTAGGTACTTTAAGGAAATGGTTACATCTTCTTTTGTGTCTGCTGTCTTGCTGAATGTACTGCCTAGGTACTTTAAGGAAATGGTTACATCTTCTTTTGTGTCTGCTGTCTTGCTGAATGTACTGCCTAGGTACGTTAAGGAAATGGTTACATCTTCTTCTGTGTCTGCTGTCTTGCTGAATGTACTGCCCAGGTACGTTCAGGAAATGGTTAAATCTTCTTCTGTGTCTGCTGTCGTGCTGAATGTACTGCCTAAGTACGTTAAGGAAATGGTTACATCTTCTTCTATGTCTGCTGTCGTGCTGAATGTACTGCCCAGGTACGTTAAGAAAATGGTTACATCCAGAGGTATTCCTTCTAGAAGACTCCCATGCTGATGTTCGTTTTTTGTTTCAAGAGACTTGTTTTGTTTCTGTTTATGTAGATCCTTGTACTACTCTGTTCATTTAGACGAGTGCTCTATCTAATCACTGCGACATGTGTCTAGGCATTGCTACCTGTGTCTTCATTCGCGGATCTAGCAAGACAGCCGACGCCGGGATCATCGTCTGTCGCCAGTGTCGGTCGGTCATAGGATGACCAATGCTTCACCATCTCCTCTAACTCTCCGTCAAATCAAGACCAGCTCCAATTCCACCAACACAATAGTAGCCATACATTAGCCTGAGTACTCTCTCTCTCTCTCTCTCTCGGAATATTACAAATGGAGCTATACTGAGAAAGAAACAAATCGTGTCGGGACTTCGCCCTAGTGGAAATTTACTTTTAGAAAGACCAGTACACAGTTTTCTGAATTGCATCCAAATGTTATTTTGTCCTTAGATAGCAAATTTCACTCTTTTCAAACACCAAAAGTACCGTTACGGTACTGTATCCAATGCAAGTACATAAACAACGTATAAAATGTATTTTTCTATGCTTGTTTTGTGAATATGATACGTCGCATGTCTACGCTTTGTCCATCTTAATTTATCTGCATAGGATTACTGCGAGACGGGCAGATGCTGACAAAAAGGCCATAGCATTTTGCATCTAACCGCGGGCTATTGCTTGCATGCAGACGTGGGCATAGCGTGCAAATGTTGACACGTGAACATATACGAATACATGATCCGTAGGATGTTTGAAGATGTACCTGGTATTAACTTGTGCCGAATGATTACTGTATTCCCTTTAGTAATTCCCTACTGTCGTACCACATGCCTGTTTGAATTATGTTTTCCATTAACAAACAGAAAATGCTAGGAAACAGACCTCGTTCCGTCGGAGCAGGTGGCTAGGTTTACATTTGTCATGTGTAATGTGAAATCGGTGTTTTCAATAAGATAAACGTACCTATTATACACATGCATGCATTTATGCATACGTGCATTATATCAACCATCTATCTATCTATCTATACATATATCCATATATATATATATACATACATATATATATATACATATATATATATATATACATGCATACATGTGTGTAATAGATTCATTCACACACACAGTGTATAATATACATGTATGTTTGTTTGTTTCTGTGCGTGCGTGTGGGTGCGTGTACTACCTCTTTGTCCCGCGTACAGTGGCGAGTTGTTGCTCCTCTATAGCTGCACTGCTGTATAGTTGCTACAGTTGCCCTTCTCTGCTTCCTATCCATAACCTTCACCTTTCATATTTTATTAACTTTCCCAAATCCCTCTACACACAATCATCTTAGCCATAGACTTCCCCCTTTCCTGCGGCATTGATATTTCCCCGCCTGTGCTCTCTGTGGTTGTTCGTCTGACTCTATTCTCATCACGTGACCTGCCGACCTAATCCGGCTTCTTACTAATTGTCTTCCTTCTTGCTAATTCTGCGGACCCAATTATTCTCGCAAACGTGTAGCTTGCCGTTATTGTTGCTCTGTCAGCGCCAACGTCTCCTGACGATACACGGATGCCGGTGTTATACACGACCACAAAACAAACCCTTCCAGGTTATTCAATGTATTATGTCCGTCTCGACTCTCTCTCTCTCTCTCCCTCCCCCCTCTCTCCCGCTCTCCCTCTCTCTGTATGTCTGTCTCCCCCTCTCTCTCTCTCTTCCCAACCAATATCAGTGATGCCTTCTCCAGACTAACCCTCAGTACATGTATTGTAATGTTCATTTACCCTCTGCTACTATATATTTCCTGAGAACATAGTTCGTGCTGACCTTTCTGCTGATTAATCCCATCACCACGATAAACCGTTTAATGCACTGTGTTTTATTTGACACTTTCATAAAGTGTCTTTGTTCGAAGCGTTGTCTTTTTCATGGTGCTTAGATACCCACTCAAAAAGGTATTTGCTGGGTTAATGACATAGTTAATATTTGTCTTCATGCTGTCTTTTTCCATTAAATGTCTCCCTGTGAAGCTAATTTCAATGCGATTTGATCAAACATGTTTTAGAGTTAATTCACTGGAACGCTTAAAATTGGAAAGTGTCATTAGTTATTAATGACACATTCTATGTTGTGGCTGGTGACAGGTTTAATCGAGTACCTTTTAGCGGGCGTTGTCACCGCTTGCTGTCATTAAATTAACACAGCGTCAAACGTAATGTCTCGATCGATAGGAATCATTCAATGTCATCAGTTTTCTCGCTAATAAGTCTGAAAGATATTGATATTTACAGACATTCCTTAACCGCGTGGCTGTGTTACATCGCATTGCCACTCTAAATTGTTTCCTCTCCCGTAAATATGCGAACTCGGCACGATGAAGGTTATACACACGAAGCACGGAACCTTTCGACACTACCTCACTCGAAACTGTCAACATATGCGTGAATTATAAATGACGCTATTACCGAAAATCGAGTTCAATTCGCATTCTGTTTATCTGCGAACGAACCTGAAGTATTACGTCATTTGCAGTGGTGTGGTAATATACAGCCGATGACAACGTTTTATAACAGCTCGAGTATTGTGGTGTATCTAATATCACTTATTGACTTACTCACATGAGTTTAACTGATGACAATAAAGGGAACATGTCAATTCCGACAGGGAAGACATCTAAAAATAACAAGAATTGTGTGAGCTACTGTTGGCTAAGGGCTCCGAAACGAACACATCATTTCTAGCTATAAGTTATTTACGAGCTAGATGCTTTGTGTTTCTCTTCAAAAGTTGCAATTGCACAGGAAGTTGCGTGACGCCCTTTTCTTGTGTCTGGTCCCTTGATTTTGCAGCAGCGATAGCCCACGTCGTCTTAATTGCGCTTCATTGGTTGCCGATTAAACAGCGCATCGAGTACAAACTACTCCTGCTTACGGTCCGCAGTTTGCACGGCATGAGTGCGTCATACCTAGCGGACTTGCTAACTCGACACCAGCCCACTCGCACGTTACGCTCCGCCGACGCTCACCTGCTCGAGGTCCCGCGCAGCAAGCTTTGTACTCAAGGCGACAAAGCTTTTTCACGCGCCGCGCCACGCCTCTGGAACAATCTGCCCCTTGCCATGCGTGCTACAGGCTGCCTCATCGTGTTCAAGAAGCAACTAAAGACACTTCTTTTTAAACGTGCCTTTTCTCTTTAAATTATATGTGTGGACAGTGGCGAACTCCGGACTTTCCAATATCCACCTTTAACTATTAGTATTATTACTCTCTTAATTTGTCGTTTTAATTAGTATTAGTATCTTTACTATTGAAATGTATATGTATGTATATGGTAATGATTTTATTTATTTATTTTATTTATTTATTTAATTTATTTATTGATATATATTTATTTTATTTAATAATCTTAATAGCTACATGCCATGTTTTAAGGATTGTAATGCGCCTCTGAATGGTAGTAACTGCCAGATTTATGGCGCAGAGAAATGCAGTAAATTATTATTATTATTATTATTATTATTAATAGACACGTATATCTGGAACGTCCAGATGGAACCGACTGGTCACATCATGTCTCATCATGGCTATAAAACGCACATCTGTAGCCGCAAGAACCGCATGTTCAACACCAATCGTGCATTGGCTTAGTCTGGCGTGCTGTGCACACGGAAACGGAAATTATTTGTAGCGCCGCAGATAGAAAGATTATTGACCCAACAGCGGCGCCTGGAGTGTGGGTGAAACACCATCTGCCCAATGTCTCCTTCTTGTGGCGTGTACACCAGTGATCTGTTAGATCTTAGCAGAAGTGTCCAGGGATCAGTCAATTGTCATTCTCTAAATTAATTACCGCATATTATTATGATTTTGTGTACAGTCGAATCTCGTTTTACGGTCACCCCAGTAATACAGCCACCTCGCAATTAAGGTCACCATAGGATAGTCCCAAATGAGTTCTGTAATATTGTGATATTTCTGTAGTAGTGAGGTGTCACTGTACTAATGTGTTCATGATCGATCGCATTACATGTTTCACCCTCTTCCACCCTCTCTCTCTCTCTCTCTCTCTCTCTCTCTCTCTCTCTCTCTCTCTCTCTCTCTCTCTCTCTCTCTCTCTCTCTCTCTCTCTCTCTCTCTCTCTCTCTCTCTCTCTCTCTCTCTCTCTTCTCTCTCTCTCTCTTTCAAATCGTCATGCTGGTCGAGTTGTGTAGCCATCTTCGTCAACATATATAACAGGGTCAGGCTTAAGCTTCAGTAACGATAACGAGGCGTAGCCGATGTCAGTTATTTAATTAAGTAACTATACTCAGCCAACAAGGTTGGGAGGTTGGAAATGCGGGGCGTTTGGCGGAGACACATTTCAGTATAAAGGGGGCTGGGGACGCGAGAAAATCATTAATTTGGATTCAACTGCCAATTGTAATAATAAGCGCGTTCCAGATATGATTTATCAAAGACAGTAACTGGAAATGCATAATTTCGAATAAAATCAATCAACATGATGGCAGTGCTTGTAAGGAATGTTTAATATAGTTGTAGCCACCGTGGTCGTATAATCTGTCAAACGGTTAAACACGGCTATTAATAGCAAAACCAACCGTAAGCTGACACCAAACGGAAAGCACAACGTACTATGCCGCTCTTTTGAGGTGACGGTGAAAATATTACTACTTCCTGTCCGAGCGGATCGAGTACATATACTTTGCAGAAATAGCTTGGAACATTATCATTTTACTGCCTTCATCCATACGTCGCAGTATTCAGTGGGTCGCGTCGATTATTTAAGCAAATACAATGTATTTATGATCTTGGACTGGACCGATCAAATGGGGAGAAACAAACGTAGTCATCTTATTACAGCGGCTAAGAGCCAGACATTTGACGAATTGTGTACTTTTTGACAACAGCATGAACATTGGCACATATGTAGTTTATGATATGTAGAATCATATAAAGCTAGGTACCCATCTTGATTTTAAAATGGCCGTCACGGAAATCCAGTAGGCTAGTGTATCAGCTTCTAAACAATATAGAAACATGATCTTGGTGTCCAAACCAACATGTCCAGGGTCAAGGAATCCATTTCTGTTATGTGCAGCATCCAAGGATGACGGCAATATTGAAATTAAAGATGGCCGCCATGGAAATCCGTTATCCAGATATATCAGTTTCTAAGCTACATAAAAACATGTTCTTTGTGTCTAAACCAACATATTCAGGGTCAAGGAATCCATTTCTGATATATGCTATATCCTCAGATGATGGCCATATTGAATTTCAAGATGGCTTCCATGCCTAGAATTTTACGAGCATAATTGTAGTGCCTCTTGATATTAAGGACTCCATATGACGAATCCATAGGTGGTTCATATATATCAAGGTCAATGAATCCAGTCGTGCCACTTGCATTATTCTCATATGACGGCCATATTGAAAAACAAAATGGCCGCCATGGAAATAATCTGTCCGAATATTTTTTCAGCTTCCACATAACATAGAAACATGATATCGGTGTCTATACCAACATATTCAGGATTAATTAATCCTTTTCTTCTACATGTTGTATCCCCAGATGACAGACATATTGAAATTCAAGATGACCGACATCCATATAATCATCTATGTTGGTTTCATTCAGCTTACGTGCAACACAAAAAAGACTATTTGTGTTTAATCCGGTAATACAGGTGTAAATAAATATAAATAAAGTACAACCATCAAATGATAGTCATACAGAATATCAAAATGGCTGCCATACATTTATATGTTCTAGGAACATGATCTCAACGTGTGTTGGGTTTAGGTATCCATCCCCTGGTTTATGGTACGTGTCTTCACCATTACAACCTTTCAGGCTGTTGCAAAATTCAGTTATTCAATTCATTTCAAAAATCAGTTATATTCTCAACCATAATATACCTCACAACATACATATAGATGAAAAATAATATCTTAATTGGACTACACTTAGATTTGCAACCACAGTGCACTAGGTCATGGCATTGCATCGGTGCCTCTTGGAGCTTAAGTCCAACATGATTTCCATACTGAGGGTTCCAACAATAGTGTCCAAGATAAAGCAGATGGAGATTTGCCATAAGAGCTTGTGACATGGCATAACCAATTTGACAACAGCCCTTCTCACATGTTGGTGCAATGCATGTTTTGTTGGTGGGGTATTCCAAGTTGTACCAGATCCCTGGGCAAACAACTGTTTCTTTGTTTCATCCTGTTAAATGCAAAAGTCTTAATGTAAATTCGGCGATTAACCTCTGTATCGTCACCCATCAACCCAGGACATAGCATACTGTTTCCGATATCACAGGTCGTTGACAATGGCATGGGTTGCAATGTGACAAAAGTGGGTTTCCATCGCAAAACGTTAATGTATTTCAACAGCAAGGAATGCCTTACGGCCAGAATAACCACATATGTAAACACTACCGGATATCCATTTTGGGATATCCTTGGTGAACACAGAGTAATATGCTGCCGATGTCCGCTTCCTCGTGTGTTCATGGCTGAAGGTATTGCAGGTGGTTCGTGGCTTTATGGACTATCTCATCTACGGTGCTGATGATTAGTTATCCACCGGAAACGAATGACCTTCTACATTGTAGTCAATAATGAAACAACGTCTGAGTGGTTCGGCTGTATATTCTGCGTTCTCTCATTGGTTGCTTGAGGATGTCAGCAAAATACTTACTCCATACAATATATACTTCCGACAGTTGCCAACTGGGATGTAATGTACATGATACATTATTGCTGGACATCATCCACATTGCACTACATGCACTGCTCACACATTGCACTACATGCACTGCTCACACATTGCACTACATGCACTGCTCACACATTGCACTACATGCACTGCTCACACATTGCACTACATGCACTGCTCACACATTGCACTACATGCACTGCTCACACATTGCACTACATGCACTGCTCACATATTGCACTACATGCACTGCTCACACATTGCACTACATGCACTGCTCACATATTGCACTACATGCACTGCTCACACATTGCACTACATGCACTGCTCACACATTGCACTACATGCACTGCTCACACATTGCACTACATGCACTGCTCACACATTGCACTACATGCACTGCTCACACATTGCACTACATGCACTGCTCACACATTGCACTACATGCACTGCTCACACATTGCACTACATGCACTGCTCACATATTGCACTACATGCCCTGCTCACACATTCGTGTCGAGGTATGGAGCAATCTGCAATGATGAGAAGTACTAGGTTTGGTACGCCAGTCATTTTTGATTGTGATCCTTGTCATAATTGGCATTTTTCTATCGTTTCGTCCGCTTATCTGCTCTATTCTATTTCCATGTGCCTCTAACAGTGTATTCCGTTTGCATTACATAGTTTTGTCCTTGACAAGGTTTATACTCGGAATCTGCATATATGCGCACATTTTAGCGATTGTTGGATTACATAAATGTTTAAATGTTGACACTAAAGATGATTTTTATTTAGCAAAGTTGTTTTGTATGCCAGTCTGTAGTACATGTATGCTTTGTTGAGTTCCTAATTGGCAGTTTAAACACTACCTTCAAACTCCATCTAGATACCTGTGATATATCTGGCCCTGTCACCATCCACCTCTGCCAGGATTATGGTCCTCTATTAAACTTACAGCACAACCGTCAGCCTTTGTGGGTGATTGACTTGATCTTGACGTCGGCCTAGTGTTATCGCATGTTGTGATTTCTGCACAAAAAAGTCCATTCGTAAGTTGCCAGTAAACCTCAAGACGTGTTGTCAACACGATGATGGGTATGTTTTATCGCTGACGTGAACTTGAAATGTAACCATGTGCGTTCTCCATTCTTAACCAATGACATACTTGTCTTCACCAGTGTATGCACTGCTAGTTATCTTATTGTTCAGAATATAGCTCAGAAGCAACTGTCAACAAAAATTTGACCTACTCGTGAATATATACGTATTCATATATGAACCACATATGGATTCCTCAATCTCATATATGAACCCCATATGGATTCCTCAACCTCAAATGGGGCTAAAATTATGTTCGTAAAACGCATACGCAGGGCAGCCATCTTGAATTTCAATATGGCCGTTATCTGATGATATAGCATATGCAGAAATAAATTCTTTGACCCTGAAAATGTTGGTTTTGCCACAAAGAACATGTTTGTGTGTTGCTTAGAAGCTGAGATATCTGGATAATGGATTTCCGTGGCGGCCATCTTTAATTTCAATATGGCCGTCATCCTTGGATACTGAATATGACAGAAATTAATTACTTGACCCTGGAAATTTTGGATTAGACACCAAGAACATGATTTTATGTTGCTTAGAAGCTGATCTAACTGGATAATGGGTTTCCGTGGCGGCCATTTTAAAAGTCAAGATGGTGGCAAGGTACCATGTAGATAGCGATGGGTACCTAGCTTGAAATCATTCTATATATCATAATCTACACGTATGCCAATTGTCATGCTTTTGTCAAAAAATGCACAATCATGTCCCTTAGCCGCTGTACTATCTATGGGTTTTTCATTCTACGATGTAGTGGCGCAACAGCTTATACAGGAAAACATAAGAAACAATTGATATCGAGCGGGACCATGGCCCACTGTCCCCTTAAATACGCCACTGAACAAATGTTACGATCAATATACTATATTGCTTGGCGGAAGGCGCGCCAGCATCATATTTTAATGTCAGCGATTGTTCGATATTGTGTTCCTACGTGCAGCACCGCCAATTGCTACAACGCACTCTGTAGTATCACATTCACGGCACGCTATTCGACACAATAAGACGGCTTCTGCGAATTGCTAACGACTGTTCGCATTCGTGAAACAAAACTCCTGTCAGAGCAAGCGGTGTGGGCGAATTAGTCTGGATTACGCTCAAAATATGTTTTTGTGTGTTGTTTCTAGTGTGTCTGTCATGTGGCAGCTTTATATTTGGTACTACTGTTGACATCGAATACTCGTGTCTCTCTGTATGTGCTCAATATCAACCTCTCGTGGACCTGGGTACCTGTTGTGATGTGATGTGAGGTGATGTGATGTGACGTGATGTGATGCATTGTAAGGTGATGTGATGCGAGGTGATATGATGTCATGTAAGGTGAGGTGATGTGATGCGAGGTGATGTGATGTGATGTGGTGTGATGTGCTGTCATGTAAGGTGAGGTGATGTGAGGTGATGCCACATGATATCATATCATGTCATGTCATGTAAGGTGAGGTGATGTAATGTGATACCTCTTGATCATGAATGGTGATTTTACAGGACTTTGACTGTTTTCTGAAATATATTACTAACTCCTTGGTCTCAAATACATTAAACTTTAAATGGGAGTCATCACACCACTCAACAAAATCTGCTAGTGCCGGGCCATGATCTTGTTGGGAACAAAAGAGAAGTGAAAGTAAGGCACTGTCATCAGCAAATTTCACTAACAAACTGTCTCCTTGTGCATTTCTACAACTGTCAATGTACAAGATGTATAGGAGGGGTGAGAGGCAACAACCCTGAGGTATGTGTGTCAACCTCATGCCAGAAAATTTCCAATTCACAAAAACACACTGAGGACGACACGACAAAAAATCAACTATCCATACAACAATGGTTTCCAAAATTAAAATACGAAATGAGTTTATGCGTTAAGATATGACGCTGCATCAAATTAAAAGCCGATGATAAATCGGTGAAGAGTATCTTGGAATGTGCAGTTGGTTTCTCAAGGTCCAGAATGAATAACTTCACATCTTCAACACCTCTTCCAGCCCGGGGTGGGTCTAATTGACTCTCAGTGTTGGGCAGGATCAACGACTTGACTAGCTTTTCCAGGATTTTCATAACAAGGGATGTTAGAGCAACTGGTCTGAAGTGGTTTAACTGGTTTGGGTTGTTTGTCTTAGGAATGGGGGTGACTGTAGTCGTTTTCCAAGCATTGGGAATTCTAGCAGTGTCCAGAGAGGTCTGAAAGAGATCTTGAAAGACGCTACAAAGCTGATCTGCACAAAACTTCAGAGTTCTGCCACATTTGCTATCAGAGCCTGGTCTTTTGTTTATGTTGATCATCTTACGACAATTAGCTACAATTCCTGATCAATGACAGCAGTTTTATCAAGTGTAAAGACTTCATTAAACACTTCGGGCAAAGACTCATCACTCACACCCTGCAGCCTGACCTTAGATCTAACTGGGTCTGTCATCATGTTGACAGCTGCCATGTTCTTTATCCCCTTCCAGGCGTCACGAAAATTACCACCAACAAACTTGAGTTCGACCTTCTGTTTATACTGTTGTTGTGCCTGCCTGATTGCTGCTTTTACGTCTTTATTTACCTGTTTTTTCTCTTCGGTCGTACCCTGGAAGAAGACTCTTCTTTTTATTTAGGACGGCTTTTAGATCTTTTGTGACCCGAGGTTTATTGTTGGGAAAAACAGTGATTTGTTTGGATGGAATCACAGAATCAACACAGAACCAAATATAAGATGAAATAACATCAACAAGTTCATTCAAATTTTCAGACGTGTCATAGAACATGTGCCATTTTGTGCAGTCAAAGCAGCCCTGTAACGCAACAATGTGCTGTGATGTGCTGTGATGTGATTAGATACCGGCAGAAGAGACAATGACATGATGGTATTGCAACTACGCAAGAGCAGTGCACTTTAACAAGATTTAACAAGATTTAACAAGATTTAACAAGATTGCCATCCAGAAAATTACTCTGGATGGCAGTTGGACAAGGAAGCCTTTTGGCTTATCGAGAGTCCAATACTTTTTATCTACATGTATCCCGCCTTTTTAAGGTGTGTGTCGATTTTATTTTAAAACATATTCACGCTACTAACACCAACACAATCAGGAGATAATCTGTTCCATTCATTTACAGTCCTTTGTGAGAATGAGAACTTTCTTATATCTAATCTACACTGCTCCTTTACTAATGTAGCTTCATGTCCTCTGGTCCTTCTATCTTTCTTAACTGAGAAAAAAATGTTTCTATCAATATTTTCATAACCATTCAATATTTTAAACACTTCTATGTGATCTCCTCTCAATCTCCTGGTCTCTAGTGTTGTTAAACCACATTCTTTTAGGCGTATTTCGTAACTAAGATCCCTCAGATTTTGTATCATTTTAGTCGCTCTCCTCTGTACTCTTTCTAGCATATCTATGTCCTTCTTGCGATATGGCCTCCATGCTTGTATACACTATTCTAAATGAGGCCTCACTATTGTTTTGTACAGCGGTACTATTAATTCTTTTTTCTTATACGCTATATTTCGCCTAATTAATCCAAGGATTTGATTTCCCTTTGACGCTGCAATTCCGCACTGCTCTGAAACCTTCATATCAGCACTAATGGTTAACCCTAAGTCCTTTTCTTTTACAGTAGTACTTAGAACAGTACCCCCCATTTTATATTTTACCTCTTCATTCCCATGACCTGTGTGGAGGCATTTACATTTCCCAAAATTGAACATCATTTGCCACTTTTCAGACCATTTGATCAACCTATCAAGATCATCTTGTAAATGCTGTCTGTCTCCATCACTTTTAATCCTTCTAAACACTTTTGTATCATCCGCAAATTTTAACACCTTGCTTGTTATATCATCGTCCAAATCGTTGATATATATTAAGAATAATATAGGTCCTAGTACTGATCCCTGTGGTACCCCACTCAATACCGATTTCCAGTTTGAAGCCTCCCCATCAACTACTACACGTTGTCTTCTGTCATTCAGCCATTTTTCTATCCAGTTTATTATACCATTTCCTATGCCATGGGCCTTTAGCTTAAGGAGTAATCTTTGATGTGGTACTTTGTCGAAAGCTTTTTGAAAATCTAAATAGATGATATCTACTGATGATCCCTCATCTACCCACCTAGTGATGTCTTCCAAAAAACATAACATATTTGTTAAGCATGACCTCGCTTTTAAAAACCCATGTTGAGATGGGTTTATCAAGTTATGTTTAACAAGAAAATCCACCATGTGATCTTTAATTAGTCTTTCTAATAATTTGCAAATCACTGATGTTAAACTCACTGGTCTATAGTTCTCTGACTTGTTTCTCGAACCTTTTTTAATTAACGGTATAATGTTTGCCTCTTTCCATTCTAAAGGAACCACTCCCTCTTCTAATGACAAATTGAAAACTGTTGCAAGCGGTGCGCTAATTTGTTCTACAATTTCCAATAGTAGTTTGGGCGGAATCCCGTAGTAGTTGTACTTTGGACAATAACATCAAATAAACAGAGGAAGGTGGTAAAGTCTAGCGGATGGTCAAGGCCTACGTGAAAGACTGAGTTGGCCAGGTCAGGAAGCGACAACCAAATCGTTGAGCCACTGTTGCCACGCAACCTAGGTGTGGTGTGTTATTTATCAATTTGACAAAATATCAACGTCTCAGAAGCGCGACAAAGGATGTTGACGTTATCTTTCATACTTGTCATGAGATCGAGTCATTTTGTTTGTACTTCGAGATTATGTATTCATTATTATACCCAGTATCCACAGGTCGCTGTTTTTTGTAGTACTGCTTCTAGCTATTACACGCTGAGGTGTTAATATATAGTTTCCGGCTGGTCTGCCATTTGAATGTGGCGTTCCTGTTGCTACAGCAGATCCTGTTCGTTATTGATCAACTGCCAGAAGTAACGAACATTGACCCTCTGCCATAAAAAGTACATATCCTGACACTACAAATTGCAGACGGTCCATTATGAAGGCCATCATGCGTGGCAGCTGGAAGATAAACTAGCTGACGACGATGGTTGCTCTAGTACTTTGCAAGCGCATCAATCTAAAATATAAGCGGAAATACTTCTACCAGAGTTAAGCACGAAACATGCACGACCAAAAACAAAGTAACGGTTAATTGAATACAACAACAAGAGTGCGCAAAAAAAGTCTACAGTGAATCTGACAAAGATGTTTAAACAGAAGTGTCATGCATAGGTTTTACTATTAGTCGTATTACTCATAACATTTGTTAACATAGATAGGGCCATAGCTAACGTGGAGACGGGGGCAGTTGCTCCTCCCCAGAATAAAAATACAAAAAAGAGTCCTTTTAGTTTAAAAGTGCCCTTTTGTCTAGCCTATATTACTGACGTAACTGCTGTTTTTATGATTCCAGGCCCACTTATTGGTCAAAGTGCATTATTTTCAGAAACTGTCCCGCTCTATGTCTCCTGAAAACGATCGTGCCAAAGCATAAGGGATAGAGTGAAAGATGCGGATTGATCCTTTAAGCGCAGCAATACTGCCATTGAGTGATACTCCGTATATTAAGTGTTCTTTTACCGATATGAAAAAGGGCACCTTTTCTTAAAAGGGCAATTTCGCCCTCTTACATCCGCCCCTGATCAAGACCATAGATACGTAGAGGAGAAGGAATCTTTATTTGCATCTAATTGCTCTTAAAATTAAATAATAACAAATTACACAATTTGCACAATAACGATGTTTGCAAGTTTGATGATGCAGCTGCGTACGGCCGTCTTCTAGAAAATGACCCAGAAGGTGCTCAGTTTTCTTGGATCCGTGACCAAGAACCTCCAAGCCAAACAGTGCAATCTGGGCGATGCGTACGAGGACATTTCGTTGGCAAATAAAAGCATCCGGGACTGTAGAACTATTCCAATCAGGGTGGGATGAAATATGGTGCCGAGTTGGGCTGGTAGTCAAGTCTACAGGTATTGTGATTCGTCAACCCAGATCGGCACAGCTTCGGCGCCATCACGCCAATGCTGAAGACCCGGATCAATCAACAGCTGACTACTATCGCATCAATATATTTACCCATTTATTTATCACGTCCTTGACGAGTTGGCTGAACGAGTGACCACCATGGACTCACTGCAGCTCAAGACCTTCTGCCTTCCAACCTACAGAAACTATATGACACAGGACTAACTGAGTACTGCAGTAGGCATCTCAGTTCGGTTAAACAAAACGAGCTTCATGTGGAAATCGCAAAGTGGCGAAAGAGGTACGATCACCCTCAAGTTACACGACCGTCGTCTTCACGTGAACTGATTTCGGCTTGTTGTCAAACATTTTCCGTCATGAGAAAGATCGTAAACATCTTCCTCACTACACTGGACTGAACCGCGTTGCTTGCCCTGCCCTTTTCTGCCCTGCCCTGCCACGCCTCAAGTGGTGGAGTCGGTCAAAAATGACAGAAACACGGCTCAATGGCCTCGGAATGTTATATGTTCATGGCAAATCAAACCATCTTCCCACCCCTGAAGAAGTTTATTTGTGTAAAGTCAATTGGCGAATCTCTGCATGCGACAGCGAGATGAATTGATCTCGTACAACAATTTTGAACGGGCGTAACTGTTGGACCGATATTCCGTGTATGATGCATAGCTGTCGATTGTGATAACTGTATTGTCATTTGATATTAATTATTTCTTTTCATGTATTTTTTCCATTCCCACGCAGCATGCGACCGACACTGAAACAATATTTGAGCCGTGGGCTAAATTCTCCAGACAATACAATACATTTCACCAAGAGGGGGTATATTTCAAATTTTCTTGGTTTTCCCGCGTGAATTTCTATGCGTTACTGTATTTTTACTGCCCCCGTAGTTATTTTAGGTAGCTGGGGCCCTGGTAAAGCATCCCATTTACCCTGCTTCTTCTCCTTATGTTGCCATTCCTATCAATTGAGAAACGATAGGGAGGGAGGGAGGGAGGGAGGGAGGAAGGAGGGAGGGAGGGAGTGAGGGAGGGAGTGAGGGAGGGAGGGAGGGAGGGAGGGGAGGGAGGAGGGAGGGAGGGAGGGAGGGAGGGAGGGAGGGAGGGAGGGAGGGAGGGAGGGAGGGAGGGAAGAGGGAGGGAGGGAGGGAGGGAGGGAGGGAGGGGGAGGGAGGGAGGGAGGGAGGGAGGGAGGGAGGGAGGGAGGAGGGAGGAAGGGAGGGAGGGAGGGAGGGAGGGAGGGAGGGAGGGAGGGAGGGAGGGAGGGAGGGAGGGAGGGAGGGAGGGGGGAGGGAGGGAGGGAGGGAGGGAGGGGAGGGGGAGGGAGGAGGGAGGGAGGGAGGGAGGGAGGGAAGGGAGGGAGGGAGGGAGGGAGGGAGGGAGGGAGGGAGGGAGGGAGGGAGGGAGGGAGGGGGAAGGAGAGAGATGGAGGGAAGGCAGGAGGGAGGGAGCGATACAGGAGGAGAGGGAGGGAGGGAGCCAGGGGGAGGGAGAGAGAGAGAGATAGAGAGATAGAGAGAGAGAGAGAGAGAGAGAGAGAGAGAGAGAGAGAGAATAGAGAGAGAGAGGAGAGAGAGAGAGAGAGAGAGAGAGAGAGAGAGAGAGAGAGAGAGAGAGAGAGAGAGAGAGAGAGAGAGAGAGAGAGAGAGAGAGAGAGAGAGAGAGATGAGAGAGAGAGAGAGAGAGAGAGAGAGAGAGAGAGAGAGAGAGAGAGAGAGAGAGGAGAGAGAGAGAGAGAGAGAGAGTGAGAGAGAGAGAGGGGGTGTGTGAGAGAGAGAGGACAGAGAGAGAGAGAGAGAGAGGGTGTGAGAGAGAGGGAGAGGGAGAGAGAGAGAGGGGAGAGAGAGAGAGAGAGAGAGAGGGGGAGAGGGAGAGGGAGAGGAGAGAGGGAGGAGAGAGAAGAGAGAGAGAGAGAGAGAGAGAGAGAGAGAGAGAGAGAGAGAGAGAGAGAGAGAGAGAGAGAGAGAGAGAGAGAGAGAGAGAGAGAAGAGAGAGAGAGAGAGAGAGAGAGAGAGAGAGAGAGAGAGAGAGAGAGAGAGGAGAGAGAGTGAGAGAGGGCGTGAGAGAGAGAGAGAGAGAGAGAGAGAGAGAGAGAGAGAGAGAGAGAGAGAGAGAGAGAGAGAAGAGAGAGAGAGAGAGAGAGAGAGAGAGAGAGAGGTGAGAGAGAGAGAGAGGGTGTGAGAGAGAGAGAGGGTGTGAGAGGGAGAGAGTGCGAGGCGGGAAGAAGCAGTGTATTGCAAACGTACCATTAGCCAGAGAATCAATAATAACAGCGGGACCGATGACAAAGCATACTCCACGAGCGCTAAGGTTACATTATGACGAAGCTATCCGAAATTAAGTATTAAATTGTTGATGTGACAATGTGTAATGCATATGTGCTTACCACCATTTGTCGACTGATCTCACTACAAAATGTTCTGCAAACATCATTCACGACGACATCCGAACCGGATTAAAGACATGGCGAACCTGGAACAAGAGAATGATAATGGGGAATAACCACGCATTGTTGACTTCAAAACGACGATCAAAAACTAATAACAATCTTTGATTTAAATTAGTTTATAGTGCTAGAGTTACGTTTTCATATTAACACCACGAGTGCGTTACCATACAGAAAACCACAACGGTCTACAACAATTTTCCTGATATTGCTGCGGGCAAATTCATCAGCAGTTTCAATTACACTGAAGTGTTGGAATAATTCGTTTTCAATGCATGAAGGTGATAATGCGTTCAATCCGCCCACACTAAAAGGCCGACCACGAACCGGCGGACACGTTCACAAGTATGCGCATGATCTCTATGTTCCATGTTTACGTGCGTTGTTGTTGTTGTTGTTGTTGCTGCTGCTGTTGCCTTTGGGGGCGCCCTTGTGCGTTCGGTTATAGACATTGAAATGCCTTTCATTAATACTATACATTAATGATTTGACAAACTGAACACAACAGTACAATTAATAATATAACATTTCTTGGATTTTTTGTTTGTTTGTATTTATTTTCACTATTGCTCTGACGATATGTACAATTAACTACAAGCCACATGTCAAATAATATAATAAACAGCTGCTATGAATTTACGTATGAATCAGTGACAACTATTCTGATAACACCGAAAGTTAAATACATAAGGTATGTTTATATCGGTCATTTCAACTTATTGGTGTGTTGAATTTTATACAAAATTATTCCTGTATTTTATATGCATGTCCTCGGCAAAAGTGAAAATATGGATGCTGTATTTGTAACAATTGTTACTTGTAACTGTGTACATGCACATGCCTTTCAAGCACTGTATATATATATATATATATATATATATATATATATATATATACGGTGTTTGAATTTTACAAGCAACTACTTAATAAGTTTAACAACGGGTTCTGCTTAATGGAGGATGTTCCGTGTGAGCTCTCAGTGTAACCAGGTGCTTGAGAGAGAATTCACGTCCTTAAGTGACTGGACCATCTTTGGTCCAACCACTTCACATTGCAATACAAGTTATTGGACCATCTTCGATTCAAATCAGCAGCTGTGTTGTGTCTATGCTTGATCGAAGGGCATGACAGAAAAGTATGTACTGTCTTGCTGATCACTTAGCGGGAAGCGGTCTCGTCTGCAGTTACTTGATGTTGTTGTAGCCTGATCTCTGTGTCACGCGAAATTCCATTTGCACCCTTCAATAACACATTTAAATCGATTCTCTTGCACAATATTTTGTCTGTTTTAAACTTGCATACTCTGTTAAGCATAGCAATAGTAAAGTATACCAATAAAACATTGTAAAATTAATATATTATCACTCACACGCATCGGGTATGGGTAACTTTACGTAACTCATATTCGTATAGATACACGAAAACAAGGTTACATGCATTCATGCGTAGGCAAACGTTCTAAACCTTACGTTTGTTTGGGTAACCATCGGTACATACAGGCAATTAGGTTTCATCCAAACATTACAAGACATATGCAACACCATCGTATCACAGCCAGAAGAATGTCGGAAAATGGAGAAGTACATTAACAAATAAATACACTACAGCAATGTGGATACCCAAGTGTATAAAATTAGATATAGCAGTTGAGAAAGACCAAGGAAAGGAAGGCCAATAACTCAGTTAAATCCAAAGACAATGTCATTACCCCGTTCTCCTTGCTTCTGTGATCTGCGTGACGTTCACTACTCCGTACGTTCATATTCTACTAACGTCATACTGAGAACAAATTGTGTGCAAAC
>OZ023218.1:36301863-36339363 GCA_963995525.1 Escarpia spicata
GATTAATTATTCATGTATATAATTTTAAAATCTTATTTAACATCTCTGTTTCTGTTCCGTGCGTGTGGATGCGTGTTCTTCCTCGTTGTTTCCGCGTACGGTGGTGAGATGTTGCTCCTGTATAGCTGCACTGCTGTATAGTTGCCCTTCTCTGCTCCCTACCCATAACCTTCACCTTTCACATTTTAATAACTTTCCCAAATCCCTCTACACACAATCATCTCAGCGGTAAACTTCACCCTTATCTGCAGCATTGATATTTCCCCGCCTGCGCTCTCTGTGGTTGTTCGTCTAACTCTATTCTCATCACGTGACCTGCCGACCTAATCCGGCTTCTTACTAATTGTCTTCCTTCTTGCTAATTCTGCGGCCCAATTATTCTCGCAAACATGTAGCTTGCCGTTATTGTTGCTCTGTCAGCGCCAACGTCTCCTGACGATACACGGATGCCGGTGTTATACACGACCACAAAAACAAACACTTCCAGGTTATTCAATGTATTTGTCCGTTCGACTTTCTCTCTTCTCCTCTCTCTCTCTCTCGCTCTCTCTTCTCTCTCTCTCTCTCTCTCTCTCTCTCTCTCTCTCTCCTCTCTCTCTCTCTCTCTCCTCTCTCTCCTCTCTCTCTCTCTCTCTCTCTCTCTCTCTCTCTCTCTCTCTCTCTCTCTCTCTCTCTCTCTCTCTCTCTCTCTCTCTCTCTCTCTCTCTCTCTCTCTCTCTCTCTCTCTCTCTCTCTCTCTCTCTCTCTCTCTCTCTCTCTCTCTCTCTCTCTCTCTCTCTCTCTCTCTCTCTCTCTCTCTCTCTCTCGCTCTCTCTCTGTATGTATGGGGGGAGAGAAAGAAAATATTTAATTCATAATACGTTTTCTATTTTAAGCAAATTTGTATTAAAACGGCTGAATTTCTCAACATGTTCCACAAACCCGTGTGGTATGCGGAAATGAAGCGCGTGCCTGTGGTGGTTACAACCCATTTGCACAAGCCAAAATACCACGCACTGCCTCCAACGAATAATCGTGGTTTTATGCTACACGACACACCACGCACTGTAAACTGGCGCAGGTGGACCTGCCTCGCCATCCGACCTAGATCAAGACACAAACTCATAAACTAAGTAGCAATTTGACGACGGTTAGCTTTAATCGTTTAATGTGGTCGACCCACGCCACGGCGCTGCAGCGAGTCGTGTGATCCTGGTTGTTTTCGACGATATATATCACCCAGACCAGTCAGTTCCAATCGCGACAACCAATTTACAGGTGAACCACACCGAAGGTTAGTCTAGCAGACGAAGCCCTGGTTCAGGAAGAGTGTGGTTAATGGAGGCCTGCAAATAAATTGCACCTTTCTGTATTAATCAAGTCACGACATATTGGCACTTTGACTCCTGCGACTGTCGCCCTGTAGATCGTATTTACGCCTGTTTCGTTGTCAGATCGAGAAGAAGCCGATACACGATATGTAATTTACTGGCAGTGATAGGTGATAGTATGATCGAAAATAACAGTAATACCTAATTCATGCAACTCGATTGTTTCAATGCAATATTTTAGCTGACTGGTTGATTCCAGTTTTTGAAAATGTTACGATTTTCTCCTCAATCTTTGGTATACCTTGAAATCATTGTAATATCCCATAGTATAACATCGCATTATGGCAGTCGTTAAGTTCAAGCCAATAATTGTTTCAAAACATTATGCATAGTGGGCGAACAAATCTTTGTTTTGTTTGTAAAACACCTAAATAATTTTAAAGCAGAGTTTTATATTACTAATAATAATAACGTTAAGTTTAATACAATGTAATAATAATAATAATAAACTTCAATAGCGCCTATATGCATGTATATATCCTCAGGAATCTGAGCTCAAAGGCGCAACAAACAAGAACCATTAGGCAATATCACGACCAATAAAATATACGTGACTTCAGAACAACAGCTATTGGAAACGGAATTCTGCATAGAGTAAGCAATCCCACAGCAGAAGGGGGACGTCATTCAACTTTGTGACAACTAGAGTGCATATCTGCATCGACACATCATCTTGTTTTGATCAAAACGGAGGAAATCAGATCATATAAAAATGTGTCAAAGTGTTGCATTGTCACATAAAAGAAACACTAGAAATGCCATTAAAGATATAGTGGGCATGATCTACGATACAGTTTCGTTCTGGGAATTCATAAACAGCCAGCAAATCCAGCTTCTACAGAGAACCTGTGGATTTGTTTCCACGATTCTCCCTATATGTGGACAACCGGTACAAAAAACCCTTCACGTCGAATCAGATATTGTTGATTTTCAAAGATGCCTCGAGACTCGGAGTTGTCAATCCGATTAGGCCCACTGGAGCATTACCGGGGGCAGCTCATCTGCTTCTTCTGCTGGAGATTGTACTAAAATCTAAGCAATCGCTTCTGGCTATAACCATGTTTTAACCATTAACTGCTCGTTATATTGCTCGATTTAATTCATTAGCAGCACACACATCTTACCGAATGAGCGCGCGCGGCGTGCATGCGTGCGTGCGTGTGTATGGGTGCGTATGTATGTGTCCGTGAGTGCGTGCGTGTGTTCGTGCGTGAATGCGTACGAACGTAAATATACACAAGTCTGTGTGCACGTACCTGCGTGCGTATGTATGTATGTACGTATGTATGTGTGTATGTGTGTGTGTGTGTGTGTGTGTGTGTGTATGAATGTATGTATGTATGTATATAAGTACACACGTACGTACATATGAACGTACGTATGTGTGTATGTGCGTATGTGGATATATAGTTGTGTACGTATGTACATTCGTATGTATCTATGCATGTGTGTATGTGTGTGTATGTATGGATGAATGTATGTATGTATACATGTATGCATGTAAGCATGTATGCATGTAAGTATGTATGCATGTATGCATGTATGAATATATGCATGTGTGCATGTATGCCTGTATGTGTATATGTGTGCATGTGTGTTTGTGTGTGTATGTGTGGATGTGTGTATGCATGTATGTATGTATGTATGTATGTATGTATGTATGTATGTATGTATGTATGTATGTATGTATGTATGTATGTATGTATGTATGAACATATGTATGTGTACATGCATGCATGTGATGTATGTATGAATGTATATGTATACATGCAGGCATGGACCAAGTTAGATAAAAGTTAATGTTGGCTAAATGCAACTAACACAACGATAATCAAGCGACACAGATTCATAAGATAGTGTGCACGGATGTCGTATTTGTGGGTTTCGGAGATGTTGAGCATTCACGTGCTTGACCTATAATCTCACCCGGTCAGGAGAGTTAACGATCTCCACGGCAGATAGATGTGCTCCCTCCAAACGTTGTCTCGATGCATTAGTAATGTAATCGACCAGGTTTGCTGATTGATTAATACATTTCGCAGTTTGTGGTCATTAGATGGGTTGTATTGTTCATGCTGACCTCGTTAGTGACCATTAAAAGGAAAGTGGCGTTCATAATTACGACGACGGCGACGACGGCGATGAAGACGAAGCAATCTGTGTGGAGAACGATGGTCAATGCAGCGACAATAAAGCGTAGTACAGTCGAACCACGCTTGAAGATCACCTCGATAATACAAGATCACCTCGATAGTACAAGATCACCTCGATAATACAAGATCACCTCGATAATACAATATTACCTCGATAATACAAGATCACCTCGATAATATAGCCACCTCGCAATTGCTGTCGTCATGGTACAGTCCAAAATATTTTTTAATGTTGTAACTGTAAAATACAGGTATTTAGTCCCGCTAATAACGTCACCTCGCTATTCAGGTCACTTTGACTAGTCCCAAGGGTGACCTAAATAGTGAGATTCAATTGTATTGGCAACGGATCAAATCTGCCGACAACCCAATTTGTAAGCTTTTATCCGAATATTCTAGTAATTTAAACATGTCAACCGATACTAGTCGTAGACGATGTGTGCTAACATGTCGAACGTATTTCCTGGACTGCAGGTTGCAGTGTTCGACCAAAGCATCATACTGTTCCCTTTTTCAAGTAAGCAAGACAAACGGAAAGTCTCCCGCAACGGATACCCTGAAAACGGCAGAACAAAACAGTGTAGCCGCCACCACAATGAGGTGTTGTATGTTAACAAACATTTTGACCCATTGGAAATTCAGTCATAATTACCAGACGAAAAATCAAATTTATTGGGTAAATGACAATTAATGCATTAACAGTGAATAGTAGGGAAGTGATCAAATAAAAACTTCAGGGGAAGTGTGTCCACTGTAGCATTACATTGTAAAAACATATTGATTACGTTTGTTTACAGTAAATGTTGCTCTTTTGTAGCTGTCTTTTTTCAACGGTCGAGTGCGTATTCATTGATGCGAACCGCATGGTGGGGATGAATGGTTAGGGTGTAAAGTACTGATTAATTAGAATAAGAATTAATTACGGTTACAATTAGTTATAGTTGTGGTTAACTCGGGTCAGGATTTGTATACAATTTGCGTTAGTTAGGGTGATAGTTAGAATTATGTTAGTTTAGGTTTCCAGGGAATACGCAGTTGATTGCCCTGGTTGACATCGCTGCCGCCGCTGCTGCCGGCACCGTTGACATTGCCGCTTCCCTCGCCTGTGTCTTCGCTTTCGTTATGTCGTAGAGAACAGTGGTGACTGATTGATGCTTGAACCATTGCCTACACCGCAGTCGGCTCATCATTTATTCAACGCGGCGAACGCTTTCAGTGTTAACACACGTGCCTCGTCACTGCTCGCCGAGTGCCCAGCATAAACACATGCAGCTCAATTACAAGGTCGGCGTGAACTGTGAAACGAATGCCGTGCTTCAGCAGATGAAAAGGTTTACTCAGCAGTTGCACTGACCATGATTGCCAACCATAACGCTAAATCAAACTGCAGTCCCCCTACGAAAGCGTCCCTGGAATATGTCAGACGAAATTCGCCTACGTGCCAGACGTCAGACCGGCATTCGGCCGCGGTTTCCAGCGTCGTCGTATCCACGATAACCAATCCCACTCGTCGTCGTATCCATGACAACTAATCCCGCGCTTATGGTGTGTCGCGTTTGTTTGTCGCAGATCCGTACGTCAAGGTGTCGCTCATGTGTCACGGACGCCGTATCAAGAAGAAGAAGACGCACGTGAAGAAATCGACGCTAAATCCTGTCTACAATGAAGCGATCGTCTTCGACGTGCCCCGAGACAGCATCGAAGACGTGTCCTTGCTCGTCAACGTCATCGACTACGATAGGTATTGGCTGAGGCGCTCGCAAAGTCCCACTTCCACCTGTTGTGGGTATGCGTTCGTGTGTGCGTTCGTTCGCTCAAGCATGTGGATGTGCGTTCGTTCGTTACTTTGTCTGTTAGTTTGTTTGTCCGTTACACTTTGTTAGTCCGTTTGTTTTTGATGTTCGTTCGTTTGTTTGTTTGTGTGTTTGTGTTGTCATAAAAGAAAAAGAAGAAATTGTAATTCTAAGATAGAAATATTTAATTTGTAATGTTTAAATGCTGTGCAATATTGTTAACTTTACCCGTGGCAGACCTGGTAGGTGTAGTACAATCACCACATCTCTGGGATATATTCAGCCTCTCTATCAATGCAATCGCATCATTTTATGTTTATAATGCAGTCTCGTCTGTGAAACTAGCTGCACTGGAAAACAAAGACTGAACGACGTTTGGTAGTTTTTTTAACGGCGACGGAGGCGGATTCAATTGCCTCACCAGAACAGCACACAAGCGCGCGCACGTACGCACAAATACGCACACAGACACACAAGCACACGCACACAGAGGCACACACCCACGCACTCACGCACGCGCGTGCGATTTTTATTTTATTTGCATTACATAAGTTTATCATCCCTTATGTATATGTACACTAACACTGCTAGCATGTTATAGCTTAATTAACTGAATCCCGCCATTAACAAATCGATTAACTGGTTTAATCTGTCGTCGTCCGCGGCTCTTCAAACAATGTTGTCTTTATTACCATTGCAAATGATATTTTTTTTAAATAATTCTTGGTGTGCACAACTGAAACTAATATGCAAAATTTTACAATCCATTACCACCAAAACTACGTATGTATTACTCATGCATTTGTGTTGGATGATAAAGAACGCACATTTATTCACTGCCGTAGAACAAATAAATTGATACAACAACGGGAACTTCACAAAGAGTATGCTACATAATCATCAAATTACAGCTAGTGATGTGGAGTCTCACGATGTACAACCTGCACTGTTACAATAACTGGTTGACCTCGCAGAGCACCAGCCGTTTAGTAGTGTCGTTTTACACATCAACACTAATTGAAGGGAAAACTGATGAAACAAATCTCAATTGTCCGCAGCTCCAACTACAGTAGTATTAGTGGTGTGTGATCTGTGACCTGTGCTGGTTCTGGGTGGATGCTCTCAAGCTATATTGTAAGTAACAAATAGAAAGTATGGCGCATGAATGGATTTGCAGGATCCTCTTCACAGTCGTGAAAAAGGGTTTCCATACCATCATGCATTCGGTGCATCTGCCAGTTATTCAGCTTCACCTATTCAATTCCTCATCTGAATTAGCACCGCGAACGGACATGTTTCCAGGATGAACAAATTCCTCTGGCAATCGCCACACGAAGATCGTCACAATATCACAATATAGCTGCGTTAGATTTCAGTGACAAAGACTCATACTGGCTTCGAATGCGAGCTAATATATTATGGTTATGGCATTAGTCGAATTCATGCTGCATCATAACATGTAAGAGAGGGCACATGCCCATTTAAAAAATCATGACTCGCAGGTTCTGTCACTCAGTCTCTTCCGATTTCTGGTGCATTTATATGGCGTATAGCTGTCAGTATTCATCCTGTGAAACGAATGATTCCCCGCCCAGTTTGTTTCGTTAAACTGGCGGTTTGTATTGGCTAGTGTATAACATCGGTACCGTTGCGCTCACGAATGTTGTCTTTAGAAGCATGTTGACGCTAGTCAAAGAGAATTGTTGTTGTTGTTGTTGTTGTTGTTGTTGTTTTTTCGTGTTGTTGTCTGTCGTCTTCTAAATGCCCTTAAGGGCGAGCGCGAACTTAAAATATCAATGTCAGTTGGTCAGGCATGCACGCTTGTCAGAACATCCTTGAATGTGTGGAGCGCAATGGCGCAGTTGCTTGAGCAACGGACTCTCAGTCGAGAGAACCTGGGTTCGAATCCTGTGCTGCCGTTTCGAGCCTTGGGCAAGTTTGTTCACTTCACATTGCTGCAGTTCATTCAGTTGTATGAATGAGTACATATACCACAGAGAGTGTTGGATATTTATACTTATACGTAATCATTGCAGCTTGACTCGATGCTTCCTAGATAAATCTAGATAGTGTTCAACTGAACAGGTCTGCCATTGAGTCGTGTCGAAGTACTTTGAAATGTACAAGTACTTTTCATTGACAAAATACTTGAGTACAAGTACATCATGGTTTTATGGAATTGTTTAAGTACACACCAAGTACTTTTCAAAAGTACTTAAGTACAAGTACTTTTGGTGGACCTATTTGTATAACGGAATAGGGAGTCGGGACTGGGTTATAGCATTATATATGGATATTATTGTTTGTGAGGGAGGTACTGTGAATATTGTGAGAGGAAATTTTAAAAGCTATTTATCAAATACTGAGACATGTTTAAAGAAACAGTGCGTTCATGATCATATTGCATATTTATTTCATAACAAAAGTACTTGAGTGCATACAATGACAACTGATACAAAGAAAAAAGGCAATAGCACCCTAATCGGTACACTGCTATTTTCTGTTACAATTTGAAATCGTCTTCAAGATGTGCTCACTGGACTGCTCATTGGAGCACCCCTACCTCACAGGAGCACATGTGCTAGTGTTAATCAGGGCTGGTGTTAATTACCTCTAATTAAATTACCAGGTACCCTTATAGAAAAGTGTTGATGTATGACATCCAGCATCAATGTTTCAATGACCCTATTGTCTTGTCGCTGGATTTGCACAGACGTCCAGTGACCCACAAGGGCCACTGGGGATTGGGAGGAGACCGAATCATTGATTTGATATTACATGATCACAATTCAAAAGCACTTAAAAAGTATTTAAAAGTACTTGAAATTGAAATATTTTTGGAATGTCCGTAAATACAGGTACAAGTACTTTTGTTAGTTCGCAAATGTACGTATATGAATATATAAGTACTCAAAAATGTACTTAAATAATTAAGTACAAAGTACAAGCCCTGCCAGGGAGTGAATTGTAAAGCACTTGAGCAGTCCTAAGGACTGTGAGCAACACTATATAAGAGTTTACCTTAATCTTTCAACAAATTAAAGAACGATCTAAATATTTCGCAAACGACTAGTTAACGTCATATAGGTCAGAATCTGCCTTTTTCCTGCGAAGTGCGCCCATTTGCAAATTACACAGCTAAAGGGGGTTTACCGTGTCAGTTTCCCCTCTGGTAATTAGACGGAAATCACAATGGAGTGGTTGTGACGGTAACAAAACGACTTGATGAAGAGCCTTTGTGTCGACAGTACCGTTGGCACGTGGAGGGAGACAAAGGTCGGAGGCCAAGTAACTGTGGCGTTGATTTGACATATCCATCACGTGACGTGTTGCCGTGCAAAAGCTCTGTCAAGCCATCAAAATGGTGCGTTCATGCATTCCGTTCATGCATTATATAAGAGTTTACCTTAATCTTTCAACAAATTAAAGAACGATCTAAATATTTCGCAAACGACTAGTTAACGTCATATAGGTCAGAATCTGCCTTTTTCCTGCGAAGTGCGCCCATTTGCAAATTACACAGCTAAAGGGGGTTTACCGTGTCAGTTTCCCCTCTGGTAATTAGACGGAAATCACAATGGAGTGGTTGTGACGGTAACAAAACGACTTGATGAAGAGCCTTTGTGTCGACAGTACCGTTGGCACGTGGAGGGAGACAAAGGTCGGAGGCCAAGTAACTGTGGCGTTGATTTGACATATCCATCACGTGACGTGTTGCCGTGCAAAAGCTCTGTCAAGCCATCAAAATGGTGCGTTCATGCATTCCGTCGTATATTTTGTTGAAATTCTGCCCGCAATAGTTTTTCTTTATAACGAAAACACAATGCAAAGTTTTTAAAAAGACAAATGTATGCGGGAACGTTTGATCTGTTAGATGTTATGCAGCAATAATAACGTAATTCACGTATAACCGTTATCAACATTAGTGGCAACGGTAAAGCTTCACGGAGGTCACGAAAATTCCGAATGTGACATAAGGAAACCGCGACGTACTGGATAGGGTCTACATATATTTAATGAAGCCATCCTCGCGTACCAATGGGCGCTATTGATTACGCAGTCGCCACCTCTGGCTTGCGAGGATGATTGAAGCACTCAATTCGTTGTCTGCATGGCGTGTTTCTCCGGGCTCTCGCCTACTTAGAACTTTATGGACTGAAGCCGTTGCGAATCACCTGAGACCACAAACACGAGTGGTCCGCTTTCATACCAATATCGTGTTGATAATTGCGGTTATAAGGTTGTTGTCATGGTTGTCGTCGTTGACACCACCATTGGGATTACTGTTATCAAATTCTTTATAAATGTTGTTGATGATTGCTTTAATTAGGCACGTGTGTGTTGTGTGCGTCTGTGTGGGTTGCTTTGGAACATAATCGATCACATTAAATGTAGCACATAGTCCTAGATGTAGGCCTACGCCTCAACGTTTGAGCTCAGGCATTCAACACTAAGCTAGAGTTGACTACATATAAGGGAAATGTATGCAAGGTAACAAATTTAGCAAGTTGCAAAATATTGTTAAAAACCAGGAACAGATGCTAGCGCCATTTAATTAATTTCTATTGACGTACACGCACACACGTGCACAGTGACATTTCCAATGTTAAAGCAAACTGTTAGTTGTAAAAAGAGAGTTCGTGTCTCTTGAAATTGCTATAATGTTTCATTGAAACTAATAATATCTGGCAGCGTACGTTTATCTGAATCACGCTAGGCATACCAAACCATTAAGAGCTCGCATACGTGTAGACTACAATCAATGCATGTTTGTAGCCAATTGACCTTACGCATTGGTCAGTGTAATGTAATTGAGTGACAAATAACCGGCAACGGCAAGGTGATTGGAGCATATTGACAAACGAGTTTATCCACACGCGCGTACGCGCGCACGCACGCACGCACGCACACACACACACACACACACACACACACACACGCACACGCACGGTTTGAGTGAGTTGAGTGCGCATTGGTTGAAACCAATCACACGGCAGGTAGTGATTAAATACTTCTGGTTGTAGTTAGTCATGGTTGATGTTAGTTCGGGTTATAGCAGACCTGGGGCCGAGTACATTTTCATGAGTACGAGTACGAGTACTTTGACAATGGACGAGTACATTGCTAAAAGCTGAGTACGAGTACGAGTACATTCTCACGAGTACGAGTACGAGTACAAGTACATTTTTGTAAATATAAATATTAAATAATAACGTATTGTAAAATTATTAAAATTAATCTAATTTATATAACTCAGCACAAGTGAATATACAATGGCATTTGATAAAACAAATTATGAGGGAAATTGTTTAAAAAAACTCTTTATTCATCGACAATGACATTTATTTATGTGGCGTCCTATGATTTCTGCATCTATTTTCCATTGCACTGGATGAACATGAGTTGTTCAAAGGTTGAGTCTTTGAGGCTGCACCGTTCAGGGCGGAATACTTTCCCAGCTATGCTAAATAGCCTTTCAACTGGTGCTGATGAGGCGGGAATGCTGAGATGATGAGGAGCCAGAGTGGGGAAATTGTTGCGTTGACCCTTCCAGAACTGCAATGGGTCACTGTGACGATCTGAACACGGCTGACTGAGGTATTCGTTCACTTCTACGGTGATGGCAGATTTGTCTGAGGAGGTGGTTGATGCATCCGAATCCTCCATGAAGTCGAATAGGTCATATTGGTCATTGATATGTCGTCGTTTCGCTGGAGGAGGCTGAACTTCAGCAGTCTGCTTGGTGATGGCCTCAGCCTTGCTGATCAGAAGCTACTTGATAGTTTTGCGCTCAGCATCATTGCTGCACCACTTCAACTTGAGGCGCGGGTCAAGTGCAGACGCTGTCCTGTAAATGTAATTTTCTTGGAACGAAGTCAAGCGTTTCTCTACCGACTGTTGCAGGGCCGAAACAAGCTTGCTGTTGTAGGTGGAGGACATTTTCTTAATTTTGTTCTTCAATCCACGGATGCATGGCACAACTAGGCTCGCAGACACACTACTCTCTTCCTGCACATGGACTGTTGCGATTTCAAAAGGTCGCAAGATTTCACATAGATCCTGCAGGCAGTTGCGTTCATACTGTGTTAGATGCACAGCATCGAGGGCATTCAGCTTGTCAGCTGGCACATTCAGGATAGACTGAATCATGCGAATTTGCGAGTTACATCTTGTTGCAGTTGCGGCTTGGAGACACTTCTCGCCCTCAAGAACGTCAGTAGCAAGTGTCGATTTTCTTGCAAATGACAAGATCTTTACAGCTTTTGCAATAAGTTTTGTGATATGTGGGCCAGCCTGTTTCAGTTCATCATGAACAATCAGCTGTGTCGTGTGAGCGAAGCAGCTGTCACGTTCAGCAGGGAGGTAGTCAAATACAGCTGGGTTGATGGGACTGTCACCCATGTCGTCAGTGTCACTGCTGTCATCATCATCACTGCTATCATCATTTTCAGTGACATCTGACTCTGTCGCCACAGATGTGTATCCTGGCAGATCGACCTTGAATGCTTTTACCATGTTGGCGGCATTGTCGGTCACGATGTTCACGATCTTCGATGCGATTTCGAAGGCACTGACAGTTTCGTGGTACTGTTGGTAAATGTTCTCTGCCGTATGCCTTCCTTTGAATCTCTTGCAGTCCAGCATGACTGACTTCTTCGTCCAATCAAGGGTGAAGTGGCCGGTTATGCCGATGTAGCTTTTCATCTGGCGATTGCTCCAAATGTCAATCGTGAGACAAATGCTCTGCACTTGCTTCAGCTGCTGCATAATCTGTGAGTGGACAGATGCGTGTTTCTGTCGCAGCAACTTAGTCGACAGGTGTTTTCTGCTGGGCACTGTGTAACGGGCATCTGCGCATTCCATGAGTGTGTGGAATCGAGGGCTGTCGACCAGCGACAATGGCAACAGTTTACCGGCGACCAGCATGACAACGGCATCGGTGATGGCATGCTGGCGTGGATCATGCGTGCTATACTTCACTGCAGATATTGGCGGCATGTATGTGACTATGGGTGGCTGAGCCTGATCATGTATCTTTTTGGATGCGACATCTGCATGTACAGATGGATGGCGTCTCTAAAAGCACAACAAATTGCACATTAAACTTAATGTTTGAGAATCAGTTACGTTATTTTTTTTTTATATATTAATAGTAATACATTGTTACATTGTGAAATTGACCCGTGGCATCCAGGATATCACATATCATTAACATAGCTGGACAACATTGATAAACTCCTAGATGATGGAGCCAAAAGCATTAAATCATCAGCATACATCAGATGATTAATTAATGCTGAATCTATTACACATTCAGCATCTGCACTGTTTTTTTACCAAGATGATCGAAGCAGACCCTTAAGAGAATTTATGTACACCATTACTACTAACAGAAAAACTGTCTGACATGATATTCTTCCAAAGTACATCATTTTTTATTAGTATACCAAAATATTAGAATTCTAACTATATACAAGAGTATGCCCTGCATCATGACTGTCTCACAAACACAGTAATTTACCCAATCAGATGCTTCAGATGCATTCAAAAATGTGAATATACATTACTATTCAAACTATGGTATTTTAGTACAGCGTTCTTGAAGGTATATAATATTATACACGTATCCGTACTGTCTTTAGTCATGAAGACAAACTGACTGGCAGTGACTGCTGCATGTAGTCAAACAAACTGACTGCTGCATGTGGTCAAACAAACTGACTGCTGCATGTGGTCAAACAAACTGACTGCTGCATGTGGTCAAACAAACTGACTGCTGCATGTAGTCAAACAAACTGACTGCTGCATGTGGTCAAACAAACTGACTGCTGCATGTGGTCAAACAAACTGACTGCTGCATGTGGTCAAACAAACTGACTCGTACATGTGGTCAAACAGCATGCAATACGGTCATCAATTAACTTTTCAAAAACTATACAGGATACAGTACTGGATAGTACACGAGTACCGAGTACTTCCACCCCAGGTCTGGGTTATAGATAGGATTATTTGTGGTTAGGTGTCCAGCAAATGCGCAGTCGACCGTCCTCTTTCCTGGATTTGAATCTGATTTGTTACGTCGTAACAGGCCACTATTGGCTATGGTTTACGACGGGGTTGGTGCGTGTGCGCGTTATTGAGTGTGTGGGCCGCAAGATGAGCGGCTGAAATCGTTTATGGTTTCCATCTGAACTTGCGACTCGTTCAGTTTGTTCCAGTCTACGGTTGTCTTTATAAAATATGAGTTTTACATCGTTGCCAATGTTGTTACCGTTACCGGTGAAATTGACGATGCTCTCGCTTCTGTCATTGTTTTCGTTGTGTCGCAAAGAGCAATCGTCACTGATTGATATTTGAACCACTCCCTACATACACGTCACACACTCGCTTTCGCATGTGTGAATCTGTTGCTCATGGGAGACATTCTAGAAGCAAACATTTGATATTTGGTTATCCGGTTTATTGTCACAACATATAGACAAATAGGCCAAACGAACATTGCAGACTAGCAACATATTGTATACTCCGTCATTATCACTGTTGTAAAAGACATTGGTGATTAGCAGCACTGATCTGTACTGTTAATATCACGATATTAGTGTCACACGGGTGAATGATATGAAAACTCAGCACTAACAAGTATAATGGTAGCTGACTGTTACAACAGGAAGTGACGTCGCTGCAATAAAGGTTACATACACGCAGGATTAACGACATGAGAAAAGAGGTTGGATTATTGAGAAGCCGGATGAGATGGGCAGGCCACTTGGCAAGGATGAATGCAGAATAAAACAGCAAAGAACAGAGGCGGAACAACATAAAGAACACAGGAAAAGAGGAAGGCCACGGCTGAAACTTCTTTTTTATCAAGAGATGTGTAATCCGCTCGCTGACCTGCATAACTGCTGTAATCTTAAAATATATCCATCTCCCTGTTCATAACTAATTTGTTTCAGGAAGCAAAGAATCACAGAAAGGGCTTACCTTACCGTTTCAGCATCACTGGTTGTTCTCTATTCGTGAAGACAGAAGTAACTGTTTATTTGTTCTCCAACTACGAGATGTTTTGTTGTGGACCCATTGGTACAATTACAGTCTGTTTCTATACTTTACTGCAACCGACACTCGCATAAATCAACGAACAAAGGAAAGAAACCAATTTGCTGCAACACATAAGGTCTTAAAACGTTCAGGTGTTATTGCGCCGGCAATTTTCTGCTAATTGCAAAAATAACATCACGACGTCAGTTACGCAACCCGCAAGAACATCTAAGCCGCGTCTCCTCGCTTGTTGCATTTGTGTGGGTACTGTGGTTTACATATCTTGTGAACGGGTAGAGCTTGGCGTGACGGACATCAAGGTGCGTCACAAGAAGCAAATAGAAGCGGTTGTTCTAACAGAGCCAGTTCTACACGCCTTCACGCCGCCGGGAAACATCTAAGGTTTAATTGTTCGCGGCAAAAAGATAGGGAAAGGTGTGGTGAGTGGTGACTGGTGATGACGCACGCGAAGTTCCAGGATCACGCGCACAATTATTAGTGACGAACAACATCTGCTCTTTGTTCCCACTCGGCAAAGTGATCATCGTAGTGAAGGAACAATGTAGATTACATATAAAAAGTATTTTTTTTCAATCAGGACGACATTTGAATGGTACAGAACGTCTGCTGATTGCGTAGGTAACAGCGTGAATACGTGTAAAAACTAAACTAAGAAGAAGAAGAAGAAGAATTTGTTTTATTTGACCCATACATTTCAAATAATACATACAATACATTCATGTCAAAAAAAATAATAATACAAATATATAACCTTATGGTAAACATGGTATAAATAAATAACGAAAGGTAGGGTCAGGAGACTCCTCCAAGACTATGGTAGTCGCTATCGAGGAACCACCTTTTGTAAAAAAAAAATTAACTGAATCACTACATCACTTAATCAAATCCTTTAACAATTACCTCATGCAGATGGGCGTTTCACATAGATTAAATGTTGGACACATGATAAACTAAAGGCTTCCTTGTCCACTTTCCATACGGGTTTCATGATGTGGGTGGCAATCTTATATCAATATTGTTAAATCTCATCCATGCCGTTGTACTCGTGCAAGGTTGGGTTCTTCACCGGCAACATTGCGAGCTGGCGCCGAGGCATCACTGTACGGTGCATGATACGGGTGCGCAGCTGCAAAGAACCGGCGATACAACGGCAAGTCGACAGAGAGGACACCGTCTTTCAGATGTCAAACAAGTGCCGTTGGTTGTGACTATGACTATGGCTATGTGTAGTATTGTGCAAGCTATCCAAAGCTTAATGCGGCAGGTGTTGGGTGAGTTGACAAAGGCAATCAGTGGTGGGCAACAGAAGCTTTCATTCTTGATATCAATACCATTCCTGTGGGGGATATGGTAGCGTATCAATACAGCTTCGCACTCTTGGTTCGTTCTAGAGATTCAATTTGACTCGCTACTCTGTTCGGTTTCGTTGTTTTATTTAGCCTCCACTTTCACAGTTCGTTCTATTATAAAACAAATTATACTTCCCAATTTGCTGTGATTGAATAATGTCCATTGATGGTTTTGATGTAGACATAAATGCTGCGTGGCTGATTAATCAGCTTCGATTTCAATTGAACATGTGTACCGGAAATTAAATGTCAAACTCTTTCATACGACTCTAGGCGGTGCGGCGATATACAAGAAAGATACGTGTGTTTTTGTTTAACAAAGATTCGTCTTCGTCCTTCTAACATAAAAGAACGCCGAGAAAGCTATAGGTTTGTAGGTTTTAGTGTCTGTCTCGTTGAGAAGTTCGATGCTCTCAGTAAGTATGGACGTTTCGTGTTATTTTCCGCATAATATACACAAAACATTGTCACTCGCTTAGTGTTCAGTGTTGCCATCTGTTTGGAAAATCGCACCGGATGACTGGTAGCTTTCTTTCATTGGTGTGTTGCCTTCGAATGCAGATAGTGTGTAAAAATAAAGTGTCTAGTGAACGATACATAATAGGAATCGGTGAGTGATGGAGCGATCGAGATAGATTATGAAATAGAAGGGGGTGGGACATGAGACACACACACACAGGCACAGGCACAGGCACAGGCACAGGCACAGGCACAGGCACAGGCACAGGCACAGGCACAGGCACAGGCACAGGCACATACCGAAGTCATACATCACCTAGAGTCTTATAGACGCTAACATAGTTCGTGAAGACAGAATTAAATTTGTTATTTGTTCCCCAACTACGAGATGTTTCGCTATGGACCCATTGATACAATTACGGTCTATTTCTATACTTTCGACAATCGCATAAATCAACGAACAAAGGAAATAAACCAATTTGCTGCAACATATAAGGTCTTTAAACGTTCAGGTGTTATTGCGTCGGCAATGTCCTGCTAATTGCAAAAACACCATCACGACGTCAGTTACGCAACCGGCAAGACCATCTAAGCCGCGTCTCCTCGCATGTTGAATTAATGTGGATACTGTGGATTATCGAGTACTTTACAGTATTAATGGTAAAACGCAACACTCGTACCAGGCACAATGGAAATGGTCCCCGCAAAATAAGTCATATTTTTTTATCAATCTGACTTTGATTATGTTACTAACCGTAGCGGAGAGGTTTTGTTCCAAGTTTAACCTGATCAAGGATGAGCCGGAAACGATTGGTTAATATTGCTTCCATAGTTAATATTGTGCGTCTCGATCTTATATCACACAGTCAGTACGGGATCCTCGAAGCAAAATTGTACCAGGCCCCACGTAGTTAACCCAGTATTGGAATGTGTGTATGACACGTATACAGTACATGACAAGTGGGCATCAGTGACAAATCACTCCGGGTACCGAAATCCCAATGAACATGGATATAGCATATATCTACGGTCTCGGCCACGAAAACATTGTGGGTGACTCATCAACGCCGTGTCAGATTCTGTGATACTTTATCGTACTTCATAATGATACTTGATAATGCTCGTCTACACCGGATAGAGACGCACGTAACTGTGTATGATTGTATCTACGCTGACATGCATTGCTTGCCTGTGCCGTGCGCGATCAATATGAGTCAAACCGACCTGCACTGTTGTTTACGTTGATGCTAATCACTTGACCTCTGACCTATTGTGTATCGGCAGATTGGGGGCTTGGAGTTAGAAATCGCCATGAGCGTTTTTGGCGCTTCTGCGACCTTTGTTGCGAACGAAATGCGTCGGGAGAACATTGATGTCGTTCCGTCAGTGTGTGCGTGTTTTAGTTTGTGTTCTCTAGTTGGACGAGGTAGAGATGCACTTTTTAGAGTTTGTAAAAATGAAAAATAGGTATGTATTTAGTTTGACGCAATCGCGATGTTGGCGTTTTAGGCGCGACGTATGTTCGCACAAGCAATTGAGATTTCAAACAGTTCAAATTAGTTTAGTTACTGTTAAATGATGAGACAGTCTATTGAAATATTTCAATTTTTTGTTGATCTGGTCAAACTTCAGCAAAAAATTGCAAATATTATGGTTCCTCCTCAATATAGCCTAGGTAAAACCAGGCCATTTACACTGTTGTAATAATGATAATAATAATAACTATTCACACACTACATATCTGAACATTGGCTAACCTTATTCGGGGTGTGTTAAATATCAACGTTTGTGTCGAATGAATAATATAGATTAGAGATAAGTATGGTAAGTAGTCGTTCTCATAGATAAGTATAAATGAAAGCCATGGACTACTTAAACTGATTGTGTAAATGCTAGCAGTGTGAACACAGTTAAAAAACGAAATCGACAAATAGGGCATACCTCAGATGGGCGAGTTTGACACATGGAATAAAAAAAGGTTGGACTCTCGATAAGCCAAAGGCTTCCTTGTCCTCGTGCCATCTGTGGTAAATACTCTCGGTGCGAATCTGGCTAAATCTACTTGCACTTGCCTTCTTTGCTTTGTACTCTGGATGACAATTGTGCTACATCGTGTTAACATTCCAGAAGGAGTGTTAAAATTGCATTCTGAGTTAAACTACCGTTTTAAAAAAGTGTATGTACAACATTGTCAATGTTTACTCATTTGATTACATTTGCTACCATATATGTAATTTTGACATTTGATATGTTATTCGATAAATTATCCTTTTTGCAAATTACCGGTCGCCATGTCCAAACATCAGAATACGTTATAAACGTATGGCACGCGATAAAATATTTCGTCTTTCGCGCCATTTTGTCTTACAATTGCATATTATATGTGAATACGTTTGCGTGGTGTTGTGAAAAATGCATATTATGTGGAGGAAATCTGCATAGTGTATAAGGAGTGCTGATTCAGTAGACATTTTGTATTTAAAAGATGGACGATCTCAGAATGCAAGTTTAACCCAGTTTATATTTTGCAGGGTCAGCTGCAACGAGTTGATCGGGAGTTGCTCTGTGGGCCTGCAGTACATTGGTGCCGGCCGAGACCACTGGTTCGAGATGCTGGAGAGCGCACGTCGACCCGTCGCCCAGTGGTACACCCTCACCGGACCGACTGTCCGGCCCGCCGTCGACTGAGCAGACAGAGTGGATTAGCGCCGGAACCGATTTGACAGGTGTGGACGATGCACTCTTCAGCGACGGTTTGGCTGAGATGAGCAGCTGTTGAACATCGGAGGTCGGATTTCCGTGGAAGGTTTGTGAAGACACCAGATGCTGTTAAGAGCAGATCAATATGGTGGCAGACTGGATCTCATGGTCGGGACCTATCCTGTGCGAGATGTGTCTTGGTGGAGCGTCGTCGACTGCAGAGCAGTCACCTGTGCGCAATGCCAGTTTGTTGAAAGGCGATGTTGTTTGTTGGATTTGATGATTGTTGTGATACGCCATTGTTGGTGGTCGTTCGATGTGTGCGTATGCACCCCGCCCCCGCCCCTTCGCCGAAACATGAATTCCGCTCGAAGGAAGATTTCCGCTTGAAGACTCAACAGAGGGAGGTTTTGGGAGCCTCAAGGAGGGGACAGTTGAAGGTCTCAACCGAGTGCAGTTGGAGGTTTCAACGGGGACGCAGTAGTAGGAGGTCTAAAACGCACCCCACCCCCCACAATCGACCCCGCTACGGGCCTGACGTCGGTGATCATTTGACGTATAGTAAAATGGGCATTTTACAGATTGGTTATTGCAACACGATAATGGAACTAGATCAACATTACATATACTAATATTTGTGTCTATTTTAGTCAGCGATATTAACGACCATTACTTCGTTTGCTACAGCGAGTTCTATGTCCAAGCGAAGAGAGATTCGGGGATGTAAGACACAACTCTAACCGATCTCACGAGGGTATTTACACGAGCTATTCTTGCACCGCGATATCGTGTCTGCTGATCAATCAGACAATTAAACGTTTGTGTAAACGGGCGTCCACATTACCACAACACCCCATTGATCAAGTGCACTGGAAAATTTCAAATACGATGATTTCGATAATTTTTGGCAACAATGAAATCATATTTTGCTATTATATATGGTGAAGTGGTAATGCGTGTGCACGATGAATAGAGTTTTGCAGTTTTATTTATTATGGGAACGTCAGCAACTAAGTGTCTGTTATACGATCGAGATGACACACGAAAAATGTGTCTTGTAGGAAATACATAATAGGCCGTGAAAGACTATGAAATGTCCCATATCTAGATGCTTACCAACACTTGGCTGCAACGACAAAATGTCAGGCAAAGGTTGAATGAAGAAAAAGGAAGTTGCTTTTGTACACCGACAAATGTCATAATGGTAATATCAGTAAACTGACAAATACTTTTGATTTTTTTTTTTTATAAAGCCGCGAAATATCAAATGTCAGCGGAAATCTGCAGCGCTTCGCTTTCAAATGCTGTTTTGTGATCAGTATCGGGTGGCAGTTTCACTGAAATTACTTGTAATTGATATTTAAAGGGCATTTGTGTTGAAACAGCAAAAAAGTACTTTGTTAGTTAATACTACAAACGGACAATTTGATATAGGATTTTTTTCTTATGATAACGCACTCACTATAGAACATAAAAGTATATCTGATTACACTTTCTCAACTATGTTCTTTTTTGAAACCGTTTTTCTAACACGACTGTACATAATCTGAAACGTGGTCGTTTTGCTTGCTCTTCGCTTTCTGTTTTTGTGAACCTTTAACAAACGTCAACGTTCTATGTGGTAGACTGTCCGAACTAATCATGTCGAATCCATAAGCTCAAAAGATGGGAGGTTGGAGACTAGAACAGGTTGGATATGGGCGGCTCAGACGGCTACCAATCCCCACGCAGGAAGGAAGTATTAATGTGAATGAGAAGTAGCCCTTCTGAAAGAACGGCACGGCACATGACGGGAGAGTGTGAAGCTACAGCAAACTGGTTTATACTGGGCCAAAACAATATTTGGACACAAGACATTGGCAAGGTTCCACTTATTATGTATGAATCACATTGTTAAACCGAACTTGTCAGTTCCCTATTTTCTAATCAGGTTTTCTTACTACTAAAATAAATATGTTGAAAGTATAGTACAAGCTTAATTATAGTCAATAAACCCGAGACTTTGTTGGCAATTTGAACTTTGTACCCATGACATGTTCAAGACATTCAAAATTAATAGTATACATTAGTTATTGGTAGTATTGTGGAAGCTAACCACAAGTTCCCGGAATTGTTCTTTGAAAATTGTGTTGTTTCCACAATCAAGACCACAACTGGAGCAGAATTTTTAGTTTATAATTATTACCATTCCTGGCTTGACGGAGTGATTCAGAGCAACGGAACAAACAAATGAATAGGATAACGCATGTAGCTCGTTCCCAGAACTGTATTGAACTGTCAGCAATAGTGTGGTGCTATGAAATAAAATAATTATATTGGAGCTTAGATGAATTGGAAATTAGGAAAGCTCACTGCATGTGGCTCAACTAAGGATGTATGAGAACGTGTCACACGGTGCTTTCCACGTGAAGCCCAGTTTATGTATCGTACAATTGTGGTGGCCAACACGTAAAGATTAATACTGCTTAAAAAACTGTAATATTTCGTAGTATCAACTTCATAATATTGTTTCGTTGCAAAGTGGTGTATGGTATATATTTTATTGTTACAGAAAGGAATCTATCCATTGTATTTTTGTGAAAACAAGTGTGCAGTAAAAATAGTATTAACACTGACTATATATAAAATATGTACGTTTACTAACTTGCATATATTTTCTTTCACATTAAACGTGACCAATTGTGAATAAAATGTGATGCATTAATGGTCTTTGCAGTTTCTTATGTGTACATTAATAGTATCAATTTGTTGTTTTCAACCATAATAACATAATAAATAGTATGCATTTCCATTTACAAATACATTTTATTTTGACACTGAAGAAAAAATCACACCATCTACACAATTAAAATAAAATCAATACAGATACATCAACCAATACTGAATAATTAACAAACCACTATTCTGATATGTTTAACAAACTACAATATGGAAAACTAGAAACACGTGTACATAAATGTAACAATAACAACAAAAACATTAAGATACACTTCCAGGCAGCTCCATATCATAGCATCAGTAGCAGGAAAAATAAGCAACTTGCTACAACAAATTCTTCTTTAGTACCATGAGAAATTTTTCTTTTGACGTGATATCTTACTCTTGTTTTGCCATAAAAACTTCAGCAAAATTGGCACTTATTACCCTACGGCAATAACAACTGACGGGGTTAGTTGGTATTATTGTCTAATACAAAGCAGACATTAATATATCGTCCATGTGATCTGTCTCATTTTGCTCTGGTTTGCTTGCTGGGATTCTTCCAGTGCAATTCTTGATCGCTCTGAAAATAACCAAAACCACGTGTCAGTTTGTGAACATGCATAAACTTTAAAATATAGTCTACGTTCTGCATGCAATATTGCTTAACAATTGTTCAGTTTGTAAAAAAACATGAAAGTTTCCAAAATGATACATTACAGGATACTGAACATTTTTAGATGAAGCAACATTTTCAAATGTAGTAGCTGGTTTAATTGTGAAATGATCAATTATACAGGCTGCATGCATCAATGTAAATTATATAATATTAAACTTATTGAACATCAGAAAACATACAAAGATATTGTTTACAATTCTGTACACTATTAAGTGCTCCCCCTTAGCAACTATTGTTAGGAAACAATTTTTTCTTTAGCAATGGGCTGTCAAAACTTGGTAGTCCAGGAGTTTTAGGTAAAAAGATCAATACAAACAGCTGTTTTTGCTTGCTATGATATATAGTAACTTATTCTCTCACACTCTCAGCTGTTCATCGCCTCCTTTTCAAGTCTCTACTAACACTGTCTCCCCATCTTTATGTTGGGCTTCCTCTTTGCCTACCACCCTCTTCTAGCTGCCATGCTTTCTTTGTGAATCTCTCCTCACTCATTCTCTGTACATGTTCTGTCCATCATAAGCCAACTACCTGGGTACTTTAACTTTCAGGTTTATCTACATTCAGATCTCTTGTCATAATTCCCCCCCATCATCCATCTATTTTCATTTCACTGCTGGCCAAAACCACTGGTTCTGAAATGCATGGCAGCACAATGTTGGTGCATGGTTATGTTGTGTGGACACACCTGTTAACTTTGGGCAACCATCAAAGAGTAAGATGGTGATATTTGGACAACACTGCATCACAGCCTCAATTGCTTCATCAGACAGAGCCACACAATTGTTCATGTGAACTTCCTACAAAGAGATAAGCAAGTCGAAACAAATATAGGACAACAAATGAAGGTTCTTTGTTAACTAGTAATAACGAAATGCACTGTAATTTACTTTGAAGGTCAATTCCTCATGTCAAGTTGAGCTAATTTGAGGAAATCACACTCCTGTAAGTGAATTAGATGCCAGCGTTGATACAGCTAATATGGCACTGGAATGCAATGCAAACTTATAATAATTTTATAGCTGTGCCATGCAAGGTGTTCATCACTTCGCATGTACGTACATATTCACAATTATCCCATGTGAACATTTACAATTTATATGTAACATTTACCAATACAAAATCGAAGACAAAATGTCATGCCATATGACATTCAGCACTTCCTTTTGGCCCTAATCTTAAAATACACTGGCGCTGTTGCTACAATTTGTATTCCCTACCGGTTATGTTTATAATATAACTAAATCTAATTGAGTGGGGACCTTTAAAAGATGAGACTTTCACTGTATCCAGCTGTTACCTTGAGTGATGTTCTGCAGTCGCCAGATACCAGTCTGAGTACTCCTGCATCTGTTACCTGCACACGTCATAACATCAGTCATTACACATAATGTACAGTAACAACCTACATACAAATGGTTTAACAATATTTAATAAAACTAGCTTACATTCACACATGGAGCAACAAACCCATGGCATCGGCTATCAACATTACAGTACATTCAACCTTGGATATAATGAATCGCTCAGGACCAGCCAATTTACTCATTATACAGTACTGTATATCCAAAGTTTTACATATCTGAAACTGACCACAAACTCTGTCATACTAACAGAAATATGTTTGAAATCAATGAACAAGAAGCTGATAATCAACTGATCAATTCAAGCGGTGGGAAACGTACTTTATTCCGTAATATTCAATGTAAAATGAAAAAATATGGGTCCAGAACTAAATTTTCCATTTCACATCGTCGATTCATTACACGTGATGATATGTCAGCGGATATTGGCTATTGGTACCAATAGAATTGTTCGTTATATCCGAAAATTGGCTGTAATAATTCCTTACACACTGTACATGTGAAAATTCTTCAGAAATTCAAAAAGACAAAATCGGGACCGATTCATTTTTCATTATAAGTGAGAATTTGTTAGCAATGAATTTGTTATATCTGAGGTTTACTGTATTTCGATCTTAAACCCATTCTTGCTGACCGTTTAAATTCTGCTGCCGCCATTTAGACAGATAACAAGTTGTGAACAAATCAAAGGTAACTCCACGGTGGTGTCCCCTTGGGAGTGGCAGACCACACAGTTTGTCTACTGAAAATGTCAATAACTAAATAACCTATATTAATACATTTCCCCCAGCGGGAAATGCCTCTGTAACCACCAGTGAGCACTAGATCAACACTCATATAGCCAAAACCCTAAGTCCCATGACATTCCATAGGTAAACTCTGCTTTTACTGAATGTACATAAATTATTGTGATATAAACCACACCATGATACATGTTTAACTCATTCTATGAGGTGGGGTGTGATGGGTGTATCTACACCCTCCTCCCTGCTGAGAAAGTTTCGTTCGCAATCTCTGTTTTTTTTAGCCTCAAGCGGGGTGCTGTTGGAAGTTTTAAACTGTGGTGCAGTTGGAGGTTTCTGGGAGAATCAATGGGTGCAGACAGAGTTGAAGTTCTCAACGGGGGTGCATTTGGACATTTAGTTGGATTTGCAACAACACCCGTGAAACTACGGCCACAACAATGACAGGGGACGGAAAAGATTCCACAGGGGTAAATGCGTACATCTTTACCCCCACACAATAGTTGTGTTTATCTCCAGCCCATCAAAAGTGCATATGCACCCAGCGTAATAATACTCTAGTGATGGCATCATATCATACAGCAACATCAGCTGTAACAGTAAAACACCATCTGCAGTTGAATATTTTAAGAATTTCACATCCATTACTTAATGCAGAAACCGCAGTGATAAACAGCCTGATGTAATTCTCCAAGAACAAGGCCCCAACAGCCTACTCGGGCTTAAATTTTCCGACTCTGCCCTCAGTTTGCTTGCTTCCAAACAGAATTATTTATCGGCATATCAGAAATATGTTTCTTGCTTGAATATTTCATGAACGTCCATGTAATTACATTACTAAAGCAGATGTGGAGGTCTGTTGGGAAGACTCACATTAGCCCTGGAGAAGTTGACACTAGAAAGATGACGGTTGGCAGCTAGAGCCTCGAGGGAGGCGTCAGTGAGTTGGCTGCAGCCACCAACATTCAGCTCCCGAAGCTGGGGACAGTGATGCGCTATGGCCACCACTGCGTCATCGGTGACATGTGGACATCGACGCAAGTAAACAACCTGAAGATGGGGACAATTGTTGGCTAAGTCGCACACACCTGTAACACAAGGTCAGATCGTTAATATAAATAATAATAATAATTTTATTTATAAAGTGCTGTATATGTGAAATATAAAAATGCTGCTCAAAGGTGCATAAAATACAACTTTGTTAAAATATAGATATAATTGTTGTTGCTTACGCAGAAAAAACATATTAGTACAAAGATATGTAAATTATCAGTCTAAATATCATATTAAATGCTATTCATTAATATGTAAAATAAAATGTAATACAGGAAAATTACGGTTTTTTAAACTTACAATGTGTAAGCCTGGACCTATCCTTAATAAATTAACAATAAAAACGATAATCAATTAATTATAAAAAGCTGTATTACTAACAATAAGTTCAATATATTGAGCACAGTTGGTTGTTGTGTCATCCGGAACCAGCCAGGAGTGGTAATTATTAGCAGGAAGTTCACTGAATCAGTTGTATTATGTCCACATTTGCAGTGAGGAGTGTGGGAACCACCCAACTTTAAAGGTATTTGTGTGTAAGGATGACAGACAACTGCCACAACAAGTGGCAATGGTGGCTGTTTACAAATGTTTCACGGGTGCAAGTTCAAATTGTGAACTTTTTTTGCTTCTTATAGGCAATTTGGTGGGCATTATACATTCAATGTATATATTTATTCTAGTACCAAGAACATTATGCTAACAAATAAGAAGACGGCCTTGATTTAAATGCATAGATTATATTCACTGCATACATTTATACAAAACAGCAATCTGAATACATATTTCACAAGGTTCATTTTGATACATTTAGGGCTGATCTCAAAAAGAATGACGTTCAATACTAGACAAAACTGGTTTCATGGGCAAAGATGGTTAGCTAGTATTTTGTTTAGCATGCATTTTTTTTCCCAAAAACAAAGGTAATTTTTATTTTACATTTAATGTTACATGATAAAAAGGAACAATTACCGTAATCACCTGCATAAACGCCCTTACTCGCATAAACGCCCACCCCCTCTGGGCCAGAATTTTTTATAAATGCCCCCCCGACCCACTTTTGAACAAATTTATATCGCATTGGAGATTTTTTATATTCATGCCAATGAACAATTAGTCTGATTTATTATTAAATGAGTGCATGTTGTTAAGACACAAATAAGATATGTGGGAGCCCAAGCCACTGTTTTAAAGTAACACGCACGGTATATGCAACCACTCGGAATAGCTGAATCTTTTTGCGAGTGGTATAGATGTACACTGTACAGTAACCATTTTTCCACAATAAGCATACACACATGGGGCTACATGTAATGAAGACTGATGATGGATGACAGGCACAACACTGAATCTATCTCACAATGATAATGTCACAATATTGTGACCCCAAATTATACCCTATTCTCTTGATGCCACATTCCAAATGCCTCCCTTCTAAAATGCCCATGCTCGCGTAAACACCCACCCCCCTTCAGGATTTTCCCAATTTAAATGCCCTGGGCGTTTACGTGGGCAATTACGGTAATTAAATGTTTGCTAAAGGACCGAGATTAGTATTCAGAAATACTTTTATTCAGGTAAAACTGCATATATGCACACCTCTATACGTACATAAAAATATTCATTAAAATTAACAGTTTAAAAAAGTTTAAAACATAACCTACTTAAAATGGTTACAAATATAAATAAGTTCTAAAAACATAATAAATAATTAAATAAATATATATACATTAGCAGGTGTGTGCCTGTATGATGTGATGACATCAACATGAAGGATGAAGACATTTCCACAGGTATCTTAAGGTCAATGTAAATTAAACTTTCATTTCGCAGTGAGACCCGAGATTAAATGCTATTGATTATGTGTAGCGACATACAATGGCGTTACGACACCATCCATTACTGGCCCGACTTCTCCTGACTACACAAATGTAGCACATTGCAACAACATATGAGGTGCGATAAAGGTGGAAACTGCTAATGCGTGGTTCAATAATTAATTACAAGGCACGTAAATCTTGCGTAGAAAATGACACCTCTTTGCCTACCTTCAGATGAAATAGTTGTCCGGCTGGCTTTTGCTGAATTGAGGTCAATCTTGGTAAGCAGCTTACAAGTCTTAGCAATGTGAGAAAGGCCGGAGTCGCTGATGTCGCATTCACTCAAGTCTAACACTTTACTTCGGCTGTGTATAACCTGAAATTATTGCACACCTAATAACTAAGATTAACAACACATGCAAAAATGTCTGACATAAATGTAATATTGATCAGACATTGAGAGCTTGTTACACTTGGTGTGTTGCAGATAGTCTGCAACTATAATACCTCCCATCACTCATCTTAAATTGTTACAAGATATAGAAAACTTTGCTTATAAAACCATTTGTATGCAACCAAAGCATAGTATATCTCATAAGTAAGAACTGAACACTTATTATCACAAGTTGTTATATCAAAACAGATGTTTACTTGCATATAATGATAATTTTATTTACGTCCATGTCAATTATTGAGACAACGATGTATATCATTAATAGAGTTCCTACCAACTAACAAATAGTAACAATTACAATGATTTAAATGGCTATTATGATTATTGTAAAACAAAAGGTTTATTATTACTAAATAGAAGACTGAGACTAACGTATATTTTACACTTTTTCATAAATGCATACATACCAAAATTAATTGTAAACATTACAACAAAAAATCACACTGTACTTAACTAAACATAAACAATTAGAACATTAAATAAACATTGTACATGTAGCAATATATCCAGAATGGTTAAAAACATAACAATTGTTTGTGACACATACGGCAAAATAGTGGAAAGTGAAGAACAAATTATTCCATATCTGACCAACCTGTGCTATATTGGCATCAGTGACAAGACCTCTTTTGCACATCAGATCAACAACCTTATCTCTTAGAGTTGTCGGCAACTTTTTCACGCTGGTGATGTAACATGGCAGATTCTCTAACAGACGCCGCAAAGAACTGAAAAGAATGTTTTCACATAAAATCCAGCACTACAGAACTATCATGAAATAAGTCTACTTTGTACTCAGTGAATACCTCACAGAATACCTCTCTAATACTGTGTCTCACACTATTTCATAATAATTACATAACGATTTGTGGGCAGAGCTAGAACCATTGAAGAGTTGTCATCCATGGACTAGACATTGATAGTTCCAAGTCTAGGGGGCTCACATTAATGACCATCATTGGCACAAATCTTAGTGAAACAAATCAAATGGATTAGAGTTAATTAATTAAATGGCTCCCAAATGGCTAGTTTGTCAGTATTAAATTGCCACTGAAAAAACTAAACTGCCCAATAATGATTGATGTGAATGGCTTTTACGCAAACCATACGCAAGCTAAAAGACACACTTTTGATTAATTCAAGACTGACACAAAATTCTTTCTGGCTAAGGGTCTGGTAGAACCGTAATAATAAACAAATTTATTTATATTGAAAAGTTTAAAAAAGGGCTGACGAACGAGGAACCAAGTTGGATTATACAATCATCACCATCCTAATACTATACTATTTTTTAAAACTGCTGCACATTCAAAGGGACGCCATTGTTAGTGTGTAATTAGGTTGTCTTAATGCATTGGTGGGAGACCACTGTTTAAATATTTAAAAAAATCAATGAAACTACCGTAATTCGGTTTTGTACACAACTTATTCTGTGCCATATCCAGCCATGTACAGTGGAACCTTGCTATTGCGATCATCCTCGGGACTGACCAAAAGTGATCTGAATAATGAGGTAACCATATTAGCGGAACAAATTTCCTATACTTTACTGTTATGGAAATAATTCAATCTGTGGTTACTGGATGCTCAACAACAGAATGTCAGTTTGTATGTCTAGAGGACCCGGCTCGGAGTCCACAAACTGCAATCTTTAAACTTGGTCAATATAGTTTATCCCACTTTGCGTGTGTCTTTCGGAAGATACTTAAAGCTGTTGGTCTCTTCCATCTACATATATGCCAGGGAAATACAGACGACATATTATATACATTGTCACCCGTACTTACATCAGATGCATACATTGTCACCCGTACTTACATCAGGTGCATACATTGTCACCCGTACTTACATCAGATGCATACAGTGGCTAATATCAAACAAAACATTGCAAATTTTTCAAACAGCCAATTCTTGGGTGACTGTTGGAGTTTTGGGGTAGATTGTGCACATGTGCTGTGGGTAATTTCTATATTATATAACAATACAGTTCTCTGTCTGCCTGGGACACATATCTCCGTTAGTTTTGCATGTATGAGGCTGAAACTTGGAATGTGATCTTAGCGGGTCTATTAGTGTGGTTTGCTGATTTAGATTTTTTCGAAATTCGTCCAGGGGTGGGGATCTTGAGGGTCACAATTTTTAAATGGCACTTATCTCTGTCAGTTTTGCACATATGGGGCTGATGCTTTGTATGCATTCTAGCGAGACCATTGGGGTGGTCCACAGATTTAGGTTTTTTTTAAAATTTGTCTGGGGTGGTAAGCATCTTGGAGATCACAATTTCCAAACAGGTTTAGCTTGAAGTAGCTGTGGATATTTTCGAGTGAGAACGAAATACCTACTTGGTCACTGTGGATTACTATTCCAAGTACATAGAAGTCGACAAACTTGAGAATCTGAGCAGCGCAGTGACAACTGATGCCCTCAAGTCACAGATGAGTCGACACGGTATTGTAGAAAAATTGAGATCTGACAATGCGACTCAGTTCTCGTCTCGCAAATTAGCTCTACTCTGTAAAGACTACCAGATCGAACATTGCACGTCATCGCCTGCTTTCGCACAGTCGATCGGTGAGGCAGAAAGAGCAGTACAGATTGTGAAACAACTTTGGGGAAAGTGTACAGACAAACACTTGGCCTTGCTAGATTACCGCACTACGCCGCTGGAAAGCTGTGATATGTCACCAACCCAGCTATGCATGAGTCGCAGGCGTAGAAACAAATAGACGATCACCAGAGAGCTTCTAAAGCCAACTGCCTACGACGTGACAAAAGTAAGACGCAGCCTGGACCGGGACAAAGAGAACCAGCGTTACTATCACGTCCGGAAAGTCAACGGGGATCTTCCTGTACTTCTGCCAGGAGATCCAGTGAGGATGGCTCCATTTCCGGGCTCCAAGAAATGGTTATATGTCAAAGTTGTAAGCCAACATCAAGCACCTCGATCGTATGTCGTTGAATGGAACGGGAAACAGTACAGGTGTAACAGAAGACACCTGCGATTGTCAACGTTCAGAGCGGAACTAGTATACCCCAGAGTCGGGCCAGAAATAGGCAGTGAGTGAGCCTGATCAACAAATGCTAATCTGGGAGTCACTCAAACAGCAGCAGTCACCCCGTCGGGACAGCGCCCATTACTGAATGTGAGAACAGCCCATAACACACCGACTGACCAGCAGCTGGACAGCCCTGTGCGTCAACAAACACCAGAGAAGGTGACCGTGCGTCCGAGCCCTGAAGAATCACAAGCCGCATCTAGCATTCCCAGTTTGCCCGTTAATTGCCCATCGCCTCCAACGGGAATTGTGACCCGTAGTGGTCGTGTGAGCAAGCCACCAAGACGCCTGGACTTGTGAACTATAACCGAAGGGCAAACGTCGCAACCGAGACGTTCCAGTCCCACCAGGGCAGAATAATCCCTGAGTGACCCATAGTTGTTTAGTTCACGACTGTAGATAATCTACCTTACAGTCTATTTAACTTTAGATATGTTTCAATAGTAGTTCACGCACGAAGAGTTGTTCGCAAGAAGAAGCTGAACTTTATATCTTACACTGAGTTTCGAGGAAGCACATAATGTCACAGACAGATTGTTTAATAATTTCTGTAATTGGGCTTTAATTAGAAGTGTGAATAATGGCAAGAAAATGGAAGGCCCAATGGAAGCAGACGTGGACTTTTATAAATACGTACTTACTTGGTAAATTGTACAATTGCATATGTATACGTTAACATTTATTAACTATTTATGAATTGAAAGACCATACTGTATACATTTTGTTTCAACAGTACAGTTAATCTGTCTTTGAAAGAAAGGGAGATGTAATGTCCAGGCTTGCACTAACTGCGCATGTACGCGATTAGCGGCAAGCTGTCAATAAACGTATAGAGTTACCACACTGCCATTCCATAGTCGAGTCACGACATGTTAGTAATTGTTACACTAACATAGGCGAGTCATACAACTTATTATCGCCCAAGGCAGGCGTCAAACCTATCAATTTCTTTATTATCTCATCGCCTCTACGATTGTTATAAACCAAACACTGGACAAACTTGTAACGCTATCCAATCATAACAATATACTGTATGTCAATACCAGTTTAGCAAACTAGTTACTCGCGAAGGAGTACTCCACGTATCGTTCACTTTTATCATCGCGTCTAATCACCAAAACTACAACAATGTGTCATTCACTGGCTCGTTGAGCCACTGCTTTGTACGCTCCCTGTCGTGGTTGTCTCGAACTACAACGCGAAGTACCCCGATAAAGCCAAAGTAACCAGGCTAATGCATCCTCGCGCGCCAGGGATCGCTGCTGCTGATTACGTCAGTGCCAGCCAGCAGTACCCCCTGGCTGATCGCTTTATGAAACTCTGAATTTAAGCTCAGCCTATGAAATCGCTCACTAGATCAGTGGTTGGCGGCACGTCAGGTGGCCATAATAAAACTAATTTCAACCAACCGTGGCTCGTGTTACATGCAATGTTTAGGAAGTAGAAGCAATTATTCGAATACGCAATACCGCCCAGCTGCTCGTGGTAATGGGCGAACGGGTCATTATATATTGGGATTCCCAGAAGTCATTTATCCATCTTCAAATTGGGGCGGGTATTTGCCCTGTTCTCACGCGGGTGACGCGCGTCGCGACTGGCGAAGTCAGTTACTAGTTTGACTCGGCTAACTTCCGCACTTCGCATAGGAGATCTGCCAGGATTAGCTTTGCGTGGCAAACAGCCCTAGCTGGTTTGCGAGGATCGATGAGCTAATTAATGTTCTGTTTCTCAAATTCATCTCCAACAGCGTCCACCATCAGCCGCGAACAATTCCCAATACTACCACTCCCTCGACCGCAAATAATCTCCATGGAGCCCTAGTTATACCACCCTCTCATCTCGATCGTCGGCGAAAAATCTCCAACACTAACACCTCGATTTTAACTGCATAAAATCTCCAACACTAACACCTCGATCTCGACTGCATAAAATCTCCAACACTATAACCCCCTCGATACCAAAAAAATTACCACTACTCCCAATTAAGGTCATGTCCAACAGCAGTTGATATAATTATGTGCAATCCCAGGACCAAAAACGCGCACACCACTCGATCCCAGTCAACCACGCTATATACAGGTGTATGTACTTGTAAGCTAGGGCTGTGGGCCCTACGTATTGCGCGTGCGCGTGCGTGTATATGTGTGTGTTACGTGTGCGTACAACACGTGCGTGTGCGTGGTTGTAAGTATAACCCGGGTGGATATTCTATTTGGTACTTTCAATTAAATAGTTACCCAGAGGGCAATGGTGGTATATATGTTGACGTCTAAAAGATGTATTTTTGACGTCTAAAACACGTCAAATTTAGGTTGCCAATGAAAGTCTATTTTGCGTCTCATTTCTTACGTAAATATGTAAACGTCTGATGACAATGAAAGTCTATTTTGCGTCTCATTTCTTACGTAAATATGTAAACGTCTGATGACGTTCTAAATGACATATTTTTTTTAAGTCGTACTTATGACCAAACATTAACTGCTAAAAGATGTCGTGTGTCCACTGGGTAATTCAATGTTAATCACCAGAGGCCACGAGGGTATATTTCTATTTATTATATATATCAATGACATAATATTTTCAATTGATCATTTTAAATGCATAATGTATGCAGACGACACCACTGTTTCAGTAAATTGAATAAATTTCAATCTCCGGATGGCCAAGTCCAAAATCAAAACATAAATAAAAAATTAGAAAATATATGCAGGTGGCTAAAGGCAAACAAACTTTCTCTTAACATTAAAAAAACTAAATTCATGGTATTTCACATGCCCCAAAAGGAAATCGAACTTCCTAAAATGGAAATAGATGGGACAAATATTGAATGTGTATATGATTTTAATTGTTTAGGTATCACCATAAACCTAAATTGGGACAGCCTTATAAACAAAACAGCGAATAAAATCAATAACATAATTGGAATTTTAAATAAACTTAAACATGTATTACCTAAGAATATAATATTATATATAATGTATAATTCGCTCATTCTTCACAAGATTAATCATGGTATATTGGTGTGGGGGTCATCAAGCCCATCGCATTTTTAAACTTCAAAAGAAAGCAGTGCGAACAGTTATTTCAAGTGTTAAATCATCAGAAAATATTGTTACATTTCGTCGTCACCTCAAAACCTGTCTTTTCAATATCGCCTATCCTCCCTAGTTTCCTAGCACATCCATCCATTTGTTGATGACTTTCGCCTATCACACGAGTACGAGAATGCTTAATCCTTTCGTTTTGATGCGCCACTGAGCTCGGATTGTCTGAGGATATTGGCGCGTTAGAAGTTATTTATTATTATTATAAGTAAATACAATTCTCACACAGATCCCATCTTCAAAGAATGTAAATGTATTAAGCTGGATGACATCTATTTACTCCAACAGCTCAAATTTTATTACAAATTGATCAACAAGCTTATACCAGAATACTTCAGTCGTATTCCACACACATACAACTCTGCAATTCACCAGTACAACACACGTGGTAAAAACAATTGATTTATTCCCAGAGTTAATCATCAATATGCAGAAAAGTACATCAGACACAACATTGTACAAATTCTTAACAATACTCCAAATATTACCCTTGATAACATTTCTACACATAGTTGATATGGTTTTTCCACTTATACAAAAATTACTGAATCATGTTGTCATATTTCTAACTGTTACGTCTGTCATTCTAAAACTAGACATGACGTTGCATTTGTTTAAACTAATTTATGTATATACTATGTATACACATATATGTATGCATATATAGTTGATCACGTGATAATCATACAATTATGTTACACCAGTAGGGTGGCTCCCATGATAGCAGCATACAATTGTCTTAATGGGAGCCTCCCTGACCTTACAATTAATATGATATTGTAGTTTATGTACTTATGATGGTCAACATAAATACCGTCTGTCTGTCTGTCTGTCTGCCACACCCTACTAGCAAAACCGGTCAATTACGTTCGTTACCAAGCGCAGTTTAATTGCCATAGGCCAGTGACATGCAATGACACACCCACACACATGAATAGTATCTGGGCCAAGTAGTCGTTTGATATCTACGGCCTGGTAAGTTAGCTTGTTATATTTATGTATTATATGTACTGGCGGCTTAATTAGTTACTGCATTGTATTGTATTGTTATTATATTGTACATTAGAAATTAATATACTATATAATAAACATTAAATTTATATGATACGTGTTACGTTTCTAGTTTAGACGTGGACTATACGGGCGTGACAGTTCTATAATTATTATACTGGGTAGTTCTGTATTGTAATGTAACTGCACAGACAGATGCTAGGTAATTTAGTAATACAACGCTGATTCTCTAAAAATTTACAGAGTTGCGGTTTGGTCGTATTTTGGCGCGCCGCGTCTGTGCATGCAAGTTGTGTGTCATCACGAATTGAATGGTGTGTACTATATCAATGTGTGCTTTAATTCCTTGTTGGTTATATAAAACATGTGTGTCAATATTGTCTGCATCATGTCCTACAATGGAATGGCTGTATTTCCTTTGCCTGTGTAATGTATTACTATGTCTCTAAAAGGTTTAACATGTACGTATGCGAACATTGTCCTAATAATAATAGGTGTGTAATTACACAGTGCAGAATGTGACGTGAATGTATTGGGATTGCGTATCTATTGCTGTTACTTTGTTATGGTTTATACACACGATTACTATTCAATTGTAATATGTGTCTACTTATACGTTACAGAACGTCAAGTATCCCTTTTATTTGTGAGCTTACAATTGATCAATTCAATAAACTCTGTCGGACCCCAAAATCAGTCGTGTGACTTGTTTACATATGCATGCATGTGCCTTAACTCGCTCGGGTGCATGCGCGCGCGTGTTCGCTCGTGTGCGTGCGGGTGTAAAGAATGCCTTGGATACAGATACAGAAAAAGAAAGGACTGGATGACCCCTGATACATGGCGAGCCACCGATATTAGAAGAGAGCTGAAGAAGGAAGTACTAGGTGTAAGATCATTGAGGATAAGAAAGAAGGTACCAAGACAAGTACAGAGACGCTAACCGGGGGGGGGGGGGGGGGGGTGGAAAGACTTGTGAGAGAAACCAGCTTGAAGACCTGGCAACACAAGCAGAGGAGGCCGCAGCACGCAATGAGCAAGGAACAGTCTACAAACTGACGAAGATCATCAGCGGCGGTGTTATACAGTCAAGAACACGCTTGTCAGGGATAAGCAGGGAAACCTACTGACAACAGAGAATGAGCACGCTGGATCGAACATTTCAGAGAAGTGCTGAATAGACCACCACCCGAAGAAGAAGCTGAAATTCAGGACGCTCAAGAAGATCTTGACATCAACGTGGACATCCCTGCTAAAGAAGAGATCATCACAGCCATCACGTCCTTGAAGAATGACAAAGCCCCTGGCCAAGACCACCTGAAGGCTGAAGTGTTTAAGGCAGACCCAGAACTAGCAGCCTCTATCATGACCCCTAGCTGTTTTCACAGCAGTATGGCAGCTAGAGGGAAAGAATACCAGATGAATGAACTAAAGGTGTAATAATCAAGATCCAAAAGAGAGGAGTGTTAATTTAAGCGATCGCAATAACTAGCGTGGTATCACCCTTCTATCAGTTCCAAGTAAAATATTATGCAAAATAATTGTCGGACGAATCACTGAGGCTGTTGATGAAACACTGAAGAAATAGCAAGCTGGCTTGTAGAGGACGCGGATGCACAGACCAAATATTTAGGCTACGTACGTACCACCGAAACATCATTGACCAGTGCTCAAAATGGCAAAGCTATATTACATCAAATTATTGACTACGAAAAGGCAATCGATATTATACACAGGGAAAGTCTATGGCGAATATTGAGAGCATATGGGATCCCCCTTCAGATTGTCAACATCATTCAAAACTTCTACACAAACTTCACATGCACCGACGTACAACAGTAGACGAACCAAGAGGAATCAGATGAACACTTTCTCTACCTAGAGGACCTCGACTTTGCAGATGACCTCGTCATCTTATCGCACTCTCATCGCCATATACAGTGTATACAGGACAAGACAACAAGACTCAATACCATCAGTCAACAAGTTGGACTTGAAATCAGCGAAAAGAAAACAAAATTTAAGGGCGAGTGAGTCGGTGTTCGAGTGAGTGCATGTGCGTGATCGTTCGTGCGCGCGCGCCCGTCTTATGTTCAGAATAGTGGCGCCACATGGTGGGCCAGAAGCCAGCACAAAGTGTGGCGATAAGCGATGGTGCCACCTGACGTATTTTGAATGGTCACGGCTATTGCTGTACGTTTATTGACCAATGAAGTGTCGGAATTTATGTTTTCTGCGAAGCTTCCGGTCTTGGGGTACCCAGTGATCACGGCCTTTCGCGATCTCGGCCTGTTTCCGAGTGATCTCGGCCTGTTTCGGTGAACTCGGACTGTGACCTCGGCCTGTTTGAGGAGTGATCTCGGCCTGTTCGGATGTATATTGTTGACCAGAAACGATAGCGGCATGAAGTCGGCCAGTGAATTCGGCCTGGGCAGCAGTGAACTCGGCCTGTATAGCCGGTGATCTCGGCCTGTTTGAGTGATGTCAGCCAGCGTTTTTTGTGCAACATAATTACATTGTATTATGTATTGTGATAACTGCTACATAATGTCCAATATGTTGCATGGTTGTTTTCGACAGCGATCTCTGTTTTTTATAACGTATTTTTGTTTTGTTGGGTTATTTATGTGAG
>OZ023218.1:36341863-36709363 GCA_963995525.1 Escarpia spicata
AATTCGGTTGCTGTATAAGCCGCCGCCGTCTGAACCTATTGTTCTGACCTTTATAACTGGGTAGTATTTAGCAGGCATAGCCGTATACTGTGTATTAGATCTTGTATTGGTAGGGTTTTCCGCATATAATAAACTGTGAAAACGTATAACCTGACTTATCATTAGTACGACTGAGTGAGTGAACGTGTGCCCGTATGCTTCCCTGCCGACCGCTCGCCGCAAACGCTACAACAGTATCAACAGTGAAAAGTGTGGTATAACGCATGCAACATACCTGTCCTGTCCCGCACACTCGGTGTTGCCATAAGTTGCATCCGTCGCAAAAGAGAGCCTCTTGACGCTCACGCACGACGTTATGACAGTGGAGACACGCGTAAGACTCGCGATCCATGTCGGGAAAGCAGAGCCGCAAGCAAGCAATTACAGTATTGTACTCGTAAACTGTCGCACTTTCATAAAATAAACTCAAATGTCATACTTTGGCGCTTGTAATGGAACCGGTAATGTTTAGTCTTTGACACTACCCTCTTTATAAAGCTGGGTGGTGCAGAACATTCAGACCAATCGTAATTACTGATTTCTTTTGTAGCTACTCGCCAACCTCAAAGGGATGCTCCCTATACCCAACAGCGGTCGCAACGATGTAGGCTGTTATGCCCATGAAAACATTGTATAGAACAAAGACTATGCAGTTGGTGTTTTTGTGTTCTCGAGCAATTGCCAGTTATTACCATGATATCTCAGTATTTGAAATTTAGTATATTTTAGCATGTTTTTTTAAATGGTGTTAAGACAACACTATTAATAATTATAGACCCATACAATATATTTATCAGGTAACCTTTTTCTGAGGTAAATTTAGATGTGTTCCTATAATGTGATACTTTCTGCCATAGAACTCCTAAACTTGAGCATTAGACATTTGTGTGAAGTTGAACGTTCGTATTACTTGCGTATTTTACGCCAGTGCACTTGTAGTTTTAATGATCACATAATTATAATTTCTTGTAATATTTCAGAAGTTTTGCTAGTACAATATTATATTCGTGCTTGGAACTCACTACCACGTATATATGTGTGGTACCGTATATGTCATACATGTTTTCTGTTTCTAACTAAATTTTCTGATCTACATGTTTAGTAATAGGCGGTGACTAGTAAACAAGTCGACCTTGCATACAATGATTACACCGTTCAAACAAAGCACCTGCTCTGTGAAACAATATGTACACGCTTAACAAGCCAATTGTCATGGCTTCCTCACGTCTTAACAATTCAAAGACAAGCAAAATGAAGAAATCTGCTCAGTAAAGCATTTCAGGAGTAGAGAGCTGATTACGGCCTCAACACATTCTCACAGCACACAAATCAAAGACAAACAGCATGAAAAGATCTGCTCTGTGAAGCAATGCAGGAGTAGCAAGCCAATTACACTTTCACACTTTCTTAATGGACACAAATCAAAGATAGTGTTATGAAAAGATAACTAAGGGAGATTATGAAGCAACTTACCATGACACCTACCCTTTCCAACGTACATGTAATATTTTAAAGCTGATTCTTGTGTATTTTTTATTGGTTACGTAATTGTGACTTTAGCAATAACAACAATAGCATAAAAATGGTTTTCCTAAAAGATTATTAGAAATTGGGAAGACAACTACAGAAAACTACAACTTGAGACAGCCTCAATGCTCAAACTTGAGCAACTATTGACCTCAAACTTGGACAACTATTGACCGTTCATGGGATAAGCACTTACAGTAAGGTAGGAAGTAAGAATAAGATCACGACAGATCGTCAAAACATCTTTATTGCATTGCATATTGTAACATACAGATGGATGCAACTTCATTATTTCTGGTTAGCATCACTCACATAAAAAGGCCGAGATCACTCCTCGAACAGGCCGAGATCACTCCCCGAACAGGCCGAGATCACTCCTCAAACAGGCCGAGATCACTGCCGCACAGGCCGATGTCACAGGCCGAGTTCACAGAAACAGGCCGAGATCACTCGGAAACAGGCCGAGATCACTCGGGCCGAGATCGCGAAAGGCCGAGATCACTGTGAACCTGTCTTGGTGTTTACGTCAGCAGTTGACAAAATGGCAGAAGAATGTCCCTGTAAAGCTGATATAAATGCTATTTTCAAACGTTTGCGAAGTATTCCCGCAAATAGGGTTTGTACATGTTTGTTATTATACCATAGACTTTGATTGTAATTAATTTTATGGCTTGATTTCCAAATGAAAATAAGCGAAATGTTGACAATCTGGATGCAGATTTCAGTCCCGTTTGATTTGAGTTGTGCTTATTATGGATCTGCTTGAGTTCGTACTTGCCACATTTCGTGATCTACGATAGTCAGTTGCCACGTTTCTTCGCGACATTCTGTACTTAACATGAACGTATTTAAACTGTTGTGTCAGCACCACTGTGTTTTATTTAACATTCGTTAAAATATCCATTTTGAATTAGTTAATTTCCTATTTTTATATAAAAAAACGTACTCCAGACCAAACTCCAAGTTCTAGGCTCAGTCCGAGTCAACATCAAATGGAAGACGTACAGTGTGACTGACTGACTGTAGCTGTGAACCAGCCACGGTTCAGATAGCTCAATGGATTAACACATCAATAGACTTCTGGAAAATTGTACACTGTGTTTAACCATTTTCATGTGGAATGGCGATCATTGGAAATAACACACGCAAGTCTGATATTAGTCAGTCGTTTGTAAATTTCACCCCCTTTGCCATTAATTTACTGTATTAATTCGATATGTCTCAGAAAACGAAGTCAGTTTCAAATTGTATATCTATTTTCTTTCATATTTTCTTATAATGTTTCTCACTTATATTTTTACCAAGTGCCAACCACTCCCAAAGGTGATAGGGCACTTAAAATTTGTTCCCACCTAATTTTTTATTTTCTTTAATAAATATTCTTATATTACATTTCTCAGCAACGATAGAAATAAGCCAGAATATTTACTTGTCCGCCAAAATTGTAACTTGTCCGAGTGGTTGTGAAGGGGAATCAAAGCTTCGGAAAAAATGTAAAAAATCTGTCTTATTTTTATGACAACAACACAATGTACCTGCTGTTTCATTGCATGTACATCTGAGTGACTTGTGATCAAAGACACAATTTGATTTAATCTTAAAATTTAGAAATTGCAAAATTATATTTGCAACTATTTTCCAGTTCATTATTATTCATCACGCATATTAAAAGTAGACATGTTACATGATGTATACCAATATCTGATGATGCTTATATGAACGCTTTTATTAATAACAAATAATTATTACGATGAAAGGAATGAGACAATTGTTTTCCTTGCTATTTGTTTTATAATGTTGCAAAAACTGTTTATGTTTAATATGGTCTATATAGAACACACAACACTGCTGTAACATTTTGGCATCAGTCTGTCATTGAAGATGCCACTCAATCAGGAACATGACCAATGCAAAGCCAGGAAATGTTGTCACAAAAATCATAATAAACTATATAATCTGATAATATTTTGTTAAACCTCTATGAACTCAATATTAACAAAGTTTTGTATTTTACAAACGAAGATCATCAGCAAACAAACGCATATTTTTTCCTAAATGTTATATTATCATTTTAATGATGATAAAACAGATTTAACGATGCCCGAATTACATTTACCAGGCGGAAAATAATTTATAGATTTAGTTACGTCATAACATTGCTGCCGTGCGCAGTCTGCCGTAATTAGCAGAAGCCGACATGTCAACGGCGGTTGGCGCCCTGTCCCCAGCCGTGCGTCTTGCATAATTTGGTTTCGAAAACTCGCAATTTATGGTTAAAATAAATGTTACATAGATACAACAACACTTCTGAAATTTCATTAATATTCCGTTTATCAACCAGCACCATAGATTTACCTGAGAGCCAGTTACAAGTTTTGAAAATTGCCACCGATCTGGATCGGCTAACGTTCGATGACTTGGAAGACTGCTGAGTACACGTGGGTTAGGCGTAATAATGGTTAAAACTATATAATTATTCAAATGACAGGTAACGATACAAAGTCTACTATTTCCAAAGTTCATCAAATATGATCCTTGAGTGGAAGCAAGTTGTACGTCGGCCAAACTGAACGATTTATGATTGTGTGAAATACAGCCTCGATCAACGATGGCTGATGCAGAGTCTGTCCTAAGAAATTCCCTATTTGCAGGCTAGGCAATGTCAGTTATCTGTGTTGCAGCAATGTTTTGACTGTAATGCCCAGTCACCCACGTGGGCCAGTGTGACTTACGGCGTCTTCCTCTGCATTGACTGCTCGGCCATCCACCGCTCCCTCGGAGTTCATCTCACCTTCATCCGGTCCACCCAGCTCGACACCACCTGGACATGGCTGCAACTGAGGGCCATGCAAGTGGGAGGCAACGGTGCCGCAGTAAGTGCACTACTTATGATCTTAGTCAGACGATGTTCAAGACATTTTCTGTGCAAAACTAGCATGTCGATTCATAGAAATCTGTCTTGACTTGGCTAGTTAGGGGTGTCATTCTGTGTTGTTGTGTGCCCTCTTTATTGTCTTAGGCACTTGTGTCGAATCCAGACCCACCTCAATTTTGCTGTTATAACTACATTTTTGCTTAAATTTTGTTACCTCAGTGGGTAAATTCAATCATTAAAAATCATCCCAGGCATATTTATATAACAAAAATGTTGTGTCTTAGCTACTTTGGAAACCCAAATAGCGACCCGGTTTGCACTAGTCTGTGCCGCTGCGCTTGTGCATTACCGCATCGCACGCGTAAAAATGAATGATATAGCAAGGTGTGCTAAGACACAATATTCTTAAACGTAAATATGCCTGGGATAATGTTGAATGATTAAACTAACGCGCTGAGATATCAAAGTTAGGCAAAAGTCAAGTTATAACGGTGAAATCGAGGTGGGTCCTCCTCTTTTAACCCATATTATCCTGAAGCTAGTGCATACAAGTTGCAGCCAGTTCCTTCCCTGACCATATCCAAGAAATCACATTGTCAGCATCAGAAAATGACAGGCCTTTGTTTAAAATGGACAACTTTATTATTTCTCAATACATTTTAAAATGTGATACCATTAGAAAGCAGATAAAATAAACTTTGAAGTTATATTGATAAATTAGTTGTTTGATGACATTTACTATAATATATGAGGCGTATGACAAAACATTTCCCAACAAATTCAAATTTGTGTTGCATTTTGTCACTTTACTTTTCACCAGACATTTTCTCCATGAAGGAGGCAACATCTCAATGAGCAAGTTGATTAAATTTTATACACCATTCTCCCCTGAAAACAATGTATAAAACTTGTTCACATATGTTGGATAATATTATCTTGTTATGTACAATTCTGTAGTAACCCCCCTACATGAAAGAACAGACGTTACTGAGCAGATTTATGCACATTTTTTAAATATCTTCTGTCAGTGATATCTGTGTTTGTGTTTTGTATAACAAATAAACCTACAAACTAAAGTAACAAATTTGATCAACATTTTGATGTAAATTTGTGTGTGAAGCAGTTACTGTTATTGAAACTAAAATAAAGTTTGTTGCCACTGAATATGCATCGTGGCACGAAGTGGACGAAAATAGGTGCCGTTGTTGGTTCGCTCTAATTTGAAGTCTTCAAAGTACATTTTCATGGACAAATGTCGCATCAATTAGCATGCCCGTGCATATTATGTCGTCTATCCGCTTGTCTGTCTCCTTGTTATCACCAGTATGAAGTAAATTAGCAGAGTTGTCCATCAAAATTTTTTGAAATTTGACGATATTTGCAACTTGTCCGCCATCTTTGGTTTTGATGATTCATATCTTGGATACAAAGGGTAACTACGACTAGAATCGTATCCCAGATAAAATAAGGTATTTTTAGACTGAGAAATTAGGCCCATCCAATTGTCCCGGACGAGTATTTTCAGTGACCCGGACTAGTCCATGTTTAGAGGAGCATTCCCATCGGACTGTGTGGATTTATGTGGATTAATTTATGCTATATATATATATATATATATATATAATATATGCTAGTTGGGTGTTGTGATGGAATAAAACAAAAATAAGGTAGCATTTTATTACAGCTAAATATTCCGTACGACCGTCGAAACTTGTTGAACACAGTGACTGTAAATGGCGGCAGTTTAGCTTAGGATAGGTAGTGCCGCCTAGCAACCATGAGTGATGAGTGACATGGACAAACATACATGCGCTGGTAATAGACATCGTTACATTACCCCATTGTGATCGTAGTTGTGTTATTCCCGCATCAGGTGGTTATTTTAGCAAGTTACCAAACGCTAGCAATGTTACTGATTGTTCAGTCAGCTTCGGAAAAGGAAACACTAATGAAAAGTTTAGGCCAAATGATTCAACTTAGTCCGACAATATCAGTCCTTCGTCGCCGTCAGACGTCAAGTTCTGTTGGCATCGCCTTGTTCACTACTGCCGTTTGCTGCCCCTGATTAAACTAAAGTTATTTCTTCTGATGACTTTGCAGTTGGATCTACGAAATGACATGTATTTGTTTCTATTAATGACACATTTACTTGAACATTTAATTGAAATGAGAAACGGCTTGAATAATGGTCAACCCAGCCTTTAGAATCTAAAGGAAATCTAAATTGTAATTTTGTATTTCTCACACTTTAATACATGAACACAGTTTAAAATCACACGCACGCACACCACACACACAAACACATGCTGTAGCCAGTTTTCTTTCTTGTCGCAGATGTCGTACTTCCACCAGCACGGCTGTGACACGACTGACGCCCAACGCAAGTATAACAGTAACACAGCCAGGCTGTACCGCGAGAAGCTTCACAGCGAGGCCATGAGGTGTCTGAAGACACACGGCACGAAGGTGGGTCAACACAACAATCACGTTTCTACCATTCATCCAGCATGGCGGTCACAGTTGAATTTCAAACTGGGTCACCCAGTTGTGTTCAGTTTCATAAAGTTTTTCCCCAGATCTCTAATTCTTCCGTTGTTGCCTCTATCTCTGTCAGATTGTCTAGCCTTGTATCAACATGTTTGGGTGAGACATGTGCATTGTGTTGCATGTCGTATACCCCTGCTGTGTGATATGATACTGTATAATTAAAAGTGATCAGTGCCTAAAGAACAGAATAACAGTGTACAGTGGCATTGGAAACATTGTGATAGCCACAATAATGCTAAATTCTTTTTTTTTATAAATTAGATTGGAATTTTGTATACGTACATTGAAAATGAATAAATATTTTAGTTTGGATAATGTTCTACCACTGTATTGTCTGCAATACGAGCTTTGAAGATAAAACACATAAATTATGTTTTATGTCATGTACAGCAGTATGTACCTGGAGTTGGTTAATAATAAACTTTTATAGCTTTAAGGTGGCTCTGGTGGAAAAGACATGCTTGTTTTTAATTAATAATTTCTAATAAAAAGTTTTGAAGATAGACTAAACATTTTTTTCAGGCTTTGCCTACGACATCAAGCAATACTCTAGTTCAAGAAGAATTAAGTTTCTAGGTGGTTTAGTGACATTTCCATGCTTTTAAAGACAATTAAAAAATATGTCAAAAATCTCCTCAAAATGGCATTTTATTTTATTTTGAGAAATACCCTGAAAGAAAAATGTGCATGTTTGTACAAGCACAAATATATTGTTGACATTCAGACGGGTTTGTTTTGTGAACAAATGCATATTAAGGAGAGGTATGGCAGATAGATAGGACTTTTTAAATGTGTAATTAATACATTGTTTTGTGCCCAAGCTGTAGAGTTGGTCTAATTAAATAAAAATATATTGAAATATGTTCTGCCAGACCCCCCGTTTCCATGGCAACAATCAAAGATGGCCACTGAATAGGGACAATATAGCACAATTTGGAAACATTGTAGCTCCTCCCATAAAATAGTAATCATTGTAATTATTTATATTTCTTATTTGCAACACCTCATTCTACACAATGTCGAAGAGATATTTTTTGTATTGTTATTATATAATAAAAAAAATATATTAAAATTGTGTTGGTAAAAATCCATTTTTTTTATTATAATCTCCATGTTCACCATGTAACTAAAAAGAAAATCATAAATATATGCTCGACATTGCATAGAGAATATAGCAAGGAACACATCAGTAACATTTTTTGTAGCATCATTACTTCTAGAGATGTGATGTTTCCAAATTGGAAAAACACAAGTTTTAGCAAACAGGTGTAAATGGCTGTCAAAGATTCGGTAATGGAATTTATTACATGACAGAGGCACACTTTATCCATGAATATAAGTTACTTAGAAGTATGTTATTGTTATAAAAGAGATCTTTATTAATAGTAAACATAAAATGCTATCAGAATACAGCATGATCACATTTTTGTATCAGTATACAGCAGAATAAATGTTTTTGTCAAAAAGTTTAATTTTAGACACTGCAGCTTCATAAAAATGTTACAACAATGTTGAAAGACAGCCGAAACCTGAAGTGTATTTTTAGCACAACCCCTTCACCGATCATAAATCAATCCTGCACACATGCCAAGTTATAGCTTCGTAACTACTGCAGTTTAAAAAAATTACATTAAGTAATGCTTCCTAATTGTCATTGATAACAGACGTGTCACCAGATAGGTGGGTTTTGCATAAAATTTGATGTTTTTTCATTGGCAAGCAGTTTATTTTTAATACAAATTGATGGGGATCTGTCTTTGTGATATCCCCATGTTTTATCGCCAACTAGGCCCTGCAATCTGTATTTGTAATGACTAAAAGTCTGTGTTTTGGTGGCACCTGATTGGTCAGGCAGGGGTCAACCCTTTTTACTGATAAATTGTGGCGTTGTCGAACGTGGAGCGGCGTTCGGTCGCAAAACAAGAAGACTACCGCCAGCATTGGTTATTTTACATCGCAATGCAATTATGTAGTCTTCATAAAACAAGATACTGGTATCAGAATAACCAGACTGTGTTCATGGCAAGTGAACTTACACTCACATACATCTGCGCTGGAAACTTACATCGTTTCTTCAGAAACGTGATAGTTTCCAAGAATTTGAAAGGGAATTCTCTGAGACATACAAAGTAGTAGTTTTTAAAGGACGGACTGGTGACATACATGACTTTTTTTAGAGTACATATGTTCATACCAACACCTACTAATGTTATATGAAAAAAAGAAATCAACTGACATGATAACCCCCCCGCTCAAACCTTAAATGTCCTTCAGAAAGCAAAGTTAAAAATGGTAAACATTAATCATGAAGCAAGAGTCATCATCGGAGTATTTAATACTGACTAAATTGGTATAACAATGAATCAAACATGTCTCCTTCATGTTCCCGCAGCTACACGTGACTCTGGGAGGTGTGGCCGTTCCTACTTCACCAGCAGAGACCGTCAAAGACGTAGACTTCTTCAAGGAGCATGTTGTCGACACACAAGTTAAAATGGAGCCAGGCATGTCGCTGTCCCACAGTGCCATCTCTGAGCCAATGCCAGTGAGGAATGGAAATGGCAATGGCTCACAGCCAAAGCAAGGTGCGTAGACATGTTATGTCATCCCGTAGCAGTTTCTTTGTGAGAGAAATCCTGAGAGGCTGATGTGCTGAATAAAGATTATTCACACTAGATTCATGGCAACTTTTTAAGTCCTAGCTTAATCCCCGGATATGTTTCTTTGTTTCTCTTGAAACTGCCGCATGTCATATTTGTGGCTTGTGGATAGTACCAGAATAAAGCATGTTAGTGGGTGAGTTAGCAGGTGTTTTGTTAGACTAATAATGTACTCCTGATGCCTGATAAGATGAACATACCCTACATGCATTTCTAGCTGCACCCAACTAGCTCCAAACGCACTCTTGACATACACACATTAATAGAAAATATAAAGTCTGTGACATATTGATCAGGTGATGTAACATTCATGGGATGTATAGATCTGTGTATTCAAATACTACTGTTGATGACACTGTTGGTGATTGGCTTGTTCCAGACCTCCCTCCAACCGAGGGGCCAAACGTAGATGCTGCACTGAGTGTATCACCAACACTAGCTATTCAGATGGCTGAGCCACGCAAGGCAACCATTGGAGGACGCAAGGCTACGCCAGCAAAGAAAGGGGTATATACGGCTTATACTCATTACCGACAAACCACTTTATATGGATTACCCACATTCAATAAGGAGTTATTAAAAAAATATATGAGCATTTGAAATTCATGGAAAAATTGCTTGCTGGGCAGATTTCGTAGCCTAGTAGATTCAAATATGAAAGCTAAAAACTTTGTTTCGTATTTAAACTTAAAAAATGTGGGTTCTTACAAAAAAGTCATTTTGATTGTACATTTCTCAAATGCATGCCAGTGTACACAATTAATAGAACACCAAGTTTTAGCCAGACAACGTGTGCTTCAGCTAGGGACAAGGAAAGGGTTGGGAGCCCAGAAAGTGAAGGCCAACTTCAGTGCAATAGAGTCAGCAGCTCACCAAAAAGACAAGGAGGCAGAACAGATGGCTTCCGCCAGTCGTATTGAGAACAAGGTCGACGAGAAGAAGATGTAGGCGTTTTACATCATATCAGGAACTCCATTTATATATATATATATATATAGTTCTGTCTTCTCAGTGTAATGCTGTGTGTACATTGCTTCTCGGTGTAGGACTGAACATTTTTAGAACTCAACACATGGACTGTATTACTGACAGTAACCACAAACACATTTCCCATATCCTGCAACTTATTTATAATTAACAGTGACATAAATTTTATTAATTTTTAGTCCTTTGGGCCGAAGGTCCAACAGACTTGCCATCACTCTGCGTCTGCTGTCCGCTGTTAGCTGCCTTATCTCAGAAACTGTTCAGCAACTTTTTCTCTAATTTTGCATAGACATCTTAGGGCACTGCCACTATGCACGAGAAATCTGTATTTGATTGAATCATTCTAAGGGCTCCCTACGGCCTCCAAGGACCCTAAAACTGGTAAAAAAAATACATTGCATATTTTTTCAAAAACTTTTCAGCAAATTTTTCTCAAATTTTGCTTATACATTTCATGTGGTAGTGTCACTGTACACAACAAAATCTGTATTTGATTGAATCATTCTAAGGGCACCCAATGACCCCCCAAAAAGACCCCAAAATTGGTAAATTTTCACATTTTGCCAATTTGTTCAAAAACTCTTCTGAAACTTTTCCTCTAATTTTGCATAGACATTTCATGTGGTAGTGCCACTATACACAAGAAATCTGTATTTGATTGAATCATTCTAATGGCACCAAAGGACCCCTAAAATGCTAAATGGGCCTGCCTGATGGAAACTGTGACTAATCTGTAATTGGTCACTGACAAAGGCTTCCAGGTTCCTTTTCTGGCACAATACACAAAATCTACTGCTAGGGGATAGTCTCAAGGGCCCTTCTCAAAACCACATCACTAGATAGTGTACAACTTTTGCATTTTGGGGGGCTGTGTCAGCCTTCTTTTCATGTGATGTAGAGTTACCAGAAGGACAAAAACTTGTCTCCTTTGTTATTTGCTATTTACCTGAATGATTTGGAACAGAGTGTTAGTCATAATTATAAGGGACTTGACATGGCAGCTGGTGAAATTTACAACAACCCTAGTGATGATGATGTAGACATTTTCTTTAAAATGTATGTTCTACTATATGCTGATGATACTAGAATGATTCAATCAAATACAGATTTCTTGTGTATAGCGGAACTATGTCGACTCTTCTAATGGTTGTTTCAGGATGACCCCTTAAAATGTACGCCCAACTGTCCAGGGGTCTATTGGGTGCTGGCTGGGAAGCTATTCCCCTTCCCAAAACATCTGTCACATTCGGAGTCTGTGTCTTGCATGGATATCTGTTTTTCACTTTTTGAACCCTACCATGTTCAATGCTCCATAACTTCGCCAATTTTTGTAGCAGTCATAATTTTTGAAACCGTGTAAAGCACTCTACCTAACCTTTACAAGGATGAACGAAAACGATGTTACAATTTTTCCGACTTATCACTCATTTGGTCAGCCGGGGTCACATATAGACGTATTAGTCCAAAGGACTTCAGGGCCTTTTGGCCCATTTTTTAATACACAGTTTAAAGGTTTTAATTATTTATAATTTTGTTTATTTAGATGTTATATCCGATTCAATATTTTATTAATCTACTTTATTTAATTGTTTTATCAAGTTTAATATGCCTATTGTATTGTTCAGCCTCTGTTTCTGCAAAGGAAATCAAACTTATTATTATGTGTGCGAGTGCAGTTTAGAAACTATTTTCATCTTACACTGATGTTTCACTCAGGATCAAATTGTCGATCATTGTTCACCCCTGACACAAAACTATTAATTTCATTGACCTGTGATAATGCCTCATCTTTCATCATGCTGTATTAGTGATGTGTGATTCAGGGCGTCTCTGAGGTTTGCCTACGAGAACCAACTATCTCTGGATCAGAAGAGAAATGCTGACAAGATGAAGAAGATGGATCCAAGGAAGGCCGACCAGATGCTGCGGCTCGGCATGGGCATGGGTGGCCAAAGGTACGGAAATTAGCGACAACAGTGGCTCCATATGGTGGGCTAGTAGCCAGCAAAAAGTGTAGCAACTAGTGATGTACCACCTGGCGGATTTTTGAATGATCACGGCTGTTTCTGTCATTTATTAACCAATGGAGTATTGGAATTTATGTTTTCTGTGAAACGTCCTGTCTTGGTGTTTACGTCTTGGGTGGTATGATATACGTGCCAGACATGAGTTAGGTATAGCCAAGTATTGGTTGACATTGCCATGCACCAGAAAATGTTGATTGTAGATTACAGAAATTGAATTACAATAGTCCCTGCCTTTACGGACTCTGCTGTGTTCAAACAAAAGTGACCCTATATTGTATATATGGGTATTTGTTTTATAATGACCATTAAAATACAACAATGTCCTATTGGTTAGTTATTTTTATACCAAGAAAAACGAATGTTGTCACACAGGTATAACACCTGGAGGGAAGGCATTTCAAGCACTGAGCTAGTTTTATAAATCCTTAAAATAACGTAATTCACACAACTACCACAACCTCAACACACACACAGAACAATGACAATTGATATAGTTTATTTTGGTCAATACGTACAAGAACCAATAGCAAAATAATAGACATCATGAAGTATATATTGAGACATAATATATGTACATCAGCGTGAATATGTTTACGGTGTAATTTGTTAACAAATGAAAAAATCAACTAAATAACATAATAGTCTATATTTACATTTTCACCCTACTTGTAGTCTTGTGGCCTGAACAAGTCTGTGGTGTTTTCCTGCTTTTGACAGAGCAGCCTGTGTATTCAGCAACTTCTGATAGATTACCAACATAAAATAAGTTAAACAACGTTTTGCAAGTTAAATATGTATTACAATACAAAAAACTTGTGTTTACCAGTACAATTTCTTTAAAAGTTAATGATGACAAATATGGCAATTTAAGAGAACTTACATTGAAATTTAGATTTAAGTGCAGTAAACCCCTCCAGCTACTATCAGTTTAAATAATGATCGCATTTAAATATATACCTGTATTCTAGTGCCACAGTGACCCGTCACACAGCGCATTACATGGGAAAACAACATTGGATTTCCCATTAACCAATCATGCACTTAACAGGAAATACTCTACATTAGTAAAATTTGGACTGATGTGTTCCTTGCTAACTTCTCTATGCAATGTCGAGGAGATATTTCTTATTTTCGTTTGAGTTATATGCTGAACATACTGATCGTAATTAAAAATGTGGATTGTTGTACCAACAAAATAAAAAAAAATTAATAATGACAAAACATAAAAATGTCTCTTCGACATTGCATTGAATGAGGTGTTGTAAATAAGAACTAGAAAGAATTACATTGATTACTTCATTATTGGAGGAGCTACAGTTTTCCAAATTATGCTATATTTTCCCTCTCCGGTAGCCATCTTTGATTGTTGTCATGGAAACGGGGGGTCTGGCAGAAAAATATTTTCAACATATTTTATTCAATAAGACATACTCTATAACTTGGGCACAAAACATTGCATTAATTGTGCATTTAACAAAAAATTCCTACCTACATGCCATATCTCTCCTTAAGACATAAATACTGTGACATATACTGTGTATATGAAAGTTTATTTACTTTATTTGATTACTCGGTTACAGTGTTATTAAAGGTAAGAACGTAATTATAATTTCATCAAGTTACTCAGGAGATTGGCTAGACACCCCAGGTTGCTTGTTATTATTATTCATCTGTTTGTTAGGGATGCGAGCCACTCTGCCATGTCGGACATCAAGACTATTGACCAGCAGCCCGTTGACCCAAACCACTTTGATGGCTTCATGTCTTCCCACGACAGTCGCTTTGGGGGAGCGGATGACTTTGAGGTGATAGGGAGCTTCTCCAGCCCCTCAAGGTTAGTTGGTTATCTTCATGGATATAGATACTTGTGATGCTTAGTTTATCTAACAATTACAGTCATCATATTTCGCTGAATTTTTTGCTGTACCGATCTTTTCCTTTCACTAATAATGATAGTACAACACTTACATTTATATCGGGTTGCTTTTTGATCATACAATTAAATAATGAAGTAATATAAAATATGTAAAAGCAATATAAAGAAATAAAAGGCAACAAATTAAAGTAAGTTGTAATATACAAATATACACAAATAATATTAGTCTAACGGCTAACAAAACGGGTTATATGAGTAATGTCCATTATAATATATATTTCTATGATAAACAATATGGCTCTGTTGATGGTTTAAGATATTCACAAGCAGCATTATTCTAACTACAGTTACCCCAGGTTACTGACAACAAGTCATAATTGCCATTTGCCAGGCAGTCTAACTACAATTGAACTTTGTGTGTGTGCATGTCTGTATGCGTGCGTGCATGCGCGTGTGTGTGTGTGTGTGTGTGTAAGTTAACGTTTTCCTCCTAGATGGCTTGCACCTCAGTTGCCAAATAGGGAATAATCTATTCTTCAGCAGAAAAGTAACTCCTTTATTTTTTCATAATTTCCTGTTGGTTATTGGCTTTGTAAGATGTTTTTCATTCGTACTAAACGTTAGGTGAACGTAGATTGATTGTTGTTGATGTTATGTGTGGTTCCTGTTGAGCATGTTATACATAACTAACGTTGCGATTTACTCCATGACAAACGTCATTGACGAATACTCTAGGAAATCATCTGTGTTTGTAGCGTCATACAAAGGATGGCCATTCTGACTAGTCTGTTTAACGAAGGGGTGATTGTGTTGCAGGGGGTATGGCAGTGCCTACGGCAGCAGCAAGAGCAGGGGGTGGGGTGGAGACGCCCCTGACTCTATGTGGGACTCACAGGGCAAGTTTGACATCAAGCAGGAGACCACAAACGTCATTGAGGAGATCCCCAGCATAAAGACCAGCAGACCTGACAATAATCAGTAAGACTCTCTCTTTCCGTCTATTTTGCTTGCGTTGTCCCTCCTTCGCTTTCTCTCTCATTCCCTCTTTGTTGCACTCTCGCCTTTGCACTCTCCCACCGTCCCTGTCATCCTCCTGTTTATCTTGCTTGTTTACTGTTTCTTGCTTTCTAAATCTCTCCCTCACTCCTCTTCTCTCTCACTCAAGCCCTCTGTCACGCTGTCCTTTGCTACCTCTCCCTCCTGCTCTCCCTGTCTTCCCCATCTCTCTCCCCTTCCATTTTCCTCACATGGCCACCGTCCACTTGATCTCACTCTCACCGCTTCCTTTTCATCATCTTCCTACTCTCTCCATCGCACATTTGTGCTCTTTCTAGTCCGATTGTTCCCTCTTTCTTGTTCCCCCTGTTCTACCCAGTCGACACCATGCTACATAAGAACCTGCCTTTAATTGGTCCTCCACACAATCTCCATAGTCGTGTATGTTTGAACATATGTGACCTGCCACTGCAGAGTGTGTAATAAGTCGCAAAATTGTGAAATAGAGTCTTGTACTTTTTTGGATTCCACAGATCACGAGCTTTAAAATGATACCTCATTTGTTGAAATATATTCAGTAGTTTTTAATTTATTGCTAAAATTGTAGCAAAATTTCAAATAAACTGGACATTGAAAGATGAGATTATAAGTGATGCATTTCTGCAAAAATCACAAAATTGATGGAACATGACCTGGACAGCTTGCTTTGCCTCATGTGCAGACTAAATCTATGTGACCTAGTACCTGTTTCACTGTGGTGGGTCAGATACGTCTAACCAGCCAACATGTTTAGTTTGGTAGCATGTATTCATTTGTGTGTCTAAAGGCAATCATTAATAATGATATTGGAGTGAAATGTTGAAAAACATTACCGATTCCTCTCTATTTAGACATTCAATGAATGATTTATGTTGTGCAGAAGCCGAAGTAGGAAGGTGCAAGAGAGCAGCAGTTCGTCAGAAGATGCTCAAAAGAAGTTTGGCAACGCCAAGTCTATTTCATCCAACCAGTACTTTGGAAACAGAGACCCTGATGTAAGTGCTACTTGTTGTATTTGATTTTTCTTGTTTTCGTCTGTAACACTAAACAAACACACATCCATTAGTTGGGGATTCTTAAAACTCTATCCTTTAGGTACAGCCGTTATTCATCTGATTAATTTTGTTTATTACTTTCTGCTAGTGTTTACTGCCCACTTTGGACACTTTCAAAATCTCACAAATAATAATGCAGGTTTGTTATGAATGAAAGTATAAGAAAGTTGTCTTTAAAAAAATTATTAAAATATGACCAAGTAACACTTGTTACAGTTCGAGACAAAGCAGAACCTGTCACGGCTAGAGGGCAGCACAGGTATTTCGAATGCGGACTTGTTCGGCAGTGACAGTCCGTATTCCTCTAGAGGTAACTACTCGAGCGGGCCTGATCTAGGCGACTTGAAAGATGGAATGAAAGACGGGGTGAACAGAGTGGCTGGGAAACTGTCACAACTAGCCAGTGGCATCATGAGTTCTATACAGGTGAGAGTAGTGTAAAGCCTGTAGCTACGCCACTGCATAGGCAGGCTGTCGCAAGACTTTGTTGTTTTATTTGTGTTATGTGAAGATAAGTTGTTACGTGTGCCATGAAAGCATCTCCATTTGCACACAGCTGTCGGCAGCACCAGCTTGAAAGGGTTAATTTCACCTGCTTATACAACAGAACCTGTCTTGAGTGGCCACAAACCAAAGCACGGACTGTTTTTAACAGCCAAATGCAATCAGCAGCCACCTAAAACAGTCACATGATCATTGTTTTATTTGTTTTCAGCAACCAGAAAACGTCAGCAGCCAAAATTAAATCATTGGATTAGCATCATGCAACAATATGCAGCAGTCATACGGTCTAAATAGCATAAACACTACTAAAAATGTATAATTAAGAAAGAACAGAATATTAGTCCACAAATCCCAATTCGCTGTGCTGATATTGTTCCAATATTCGCTCTCTTTATTCTCATTGTGTGTTTGCAAACAGTTAAGGGTCTGAGAGAAGGGATGGTCACCCAAGACAAGTCTTGCTGTAATTATTACTCGGCACCACTAAGGTGTCATTCTGCCAGGTTAAGGAGAGATATGACAGCCTGATAGGACTTTTTTTAATGCATAATTAATGCAATGTGTTGTACCCAAGTTGTAGAGTATATCTTATTGAATAAACTATATTCACATTTTTTCTGCCAGACCCCCGTTTCCATGGCAACAATCAAAAATGGCTGCTTGATAGGAAACAAATAGCATAATTTGTAAACATTGTAGCTCCTCCAATAATGCAGTAATCAGTGTTATTCTTTCTATTTCCTATTTACAACATCTCATTCTACGCAATGTTTTAGAGATATTTTATGTTTTGTCATTATTTAATATTAAAAAAATATGTTTCAATTTTGTTAACAAAACAATCCATATTGTAGCATTATTACTTCTAAAGATATGATGTTTCCAAATTGGAAAAACCTTGGTTTTAGCAAACAGGTTTAAACAGCTGTCAAAGATTCGGTAATGGATTTATTACATGACAGAAGCATACTTTATACATGAACATAAGTTACTTGGAGGTATGTAAATGTTATAAAAGAGATCTTTATTAATAGTAAATATAAAATGCTATCAGAATACAGCAGAATTACATTTTGAGAATTTTTGTTAAAAAATGTCGTTTTAGCTGCAGGGTCTCCTTAACCAAGAAACCTTATAAGCCTGATTTTACACTTTAAACTTTAAAATTGACTTCGCTCCTTAACTGCGATCGTGTATATTGAATATTGCCAATTCCATGGTGTTCCACCTGGACACTTTCACCAGTGTGTCAAGGTAATAGTGTCCTTTGTGAGACGGAGGCAGCTTTTTGTATTAAAAAAAAACCTGAAATTTAACAGCTGATTTTGTTTAATGATGAATTTTCCTGATGAACTCGTTATCTTAGTGAAACAGTCCCCTGGTTAAGTTAATTTGTTTATCCAGTTTACCCAAGCATACTAAAGTGGAGATTAAAGTTAAGTTGAATTGACCTGATGCATGTGGTGATACAGATCATCAAGGTGCATTAATACTTGACAATGTTGTTGACTGGAGTTTAAAAACAACTGGAATGAAGTTTTGGACATGTGTGCATGCCTATGTGCACACATTTTGTGTGTGTGTGTGTGAGCACATGTATGTATGAAGCGCTTATCCGCAAAAAGCGTTGTGTCCAATTTGTGCATTTCAACATAAATCGTAATATTTTGACTCCTTTGCATAGTATTAAACAGTAGTTAGGAAAACATTTCACCAGTCCAATCCCACAAAACACCTTCATCACTGTCATCTGTCATTTTGGCATAAACCGCATTGTATGGATAAGCACTTCATATAGTAGAAATATACATATAAGCAAATTTCACAGCAGGCAGAGTGAAAATAACAATGTGTGACTTGCCTGCGGTCTTAAGAACATTTGCTTACTTGTGTTTGTTCCAGCGCAAATGATGTGCTAACAAGCAGTGGGTTTCGGGTGAGGACATCTTCATTATGGTGTCGGTTGTCCTATATCTCTGTCAAGCCGACTTGCTAGCTGTCTGTGTCTCTCAGTGCATGCATGCAGCCTTTGTCTTGTCAAAGACGGTCATCAAAATGAAGCCAGACAGTAGCTTGTCATGCTTGTATGTTGTCAGTCATTGTCAGAAAGACAGAGACCTTCTCTTTGTTTCTGCCTCCTATGTTTGGGGTAACCAATAGTTTGGTCAGGCTGACTAAAACATCAGTTTAGTTGAGTCAAATTCACTATGTTTACTCAACTCCTGTAGTTGTGGGTCATTTGGTTTTGTCAACTATATGTATGTGGTTGTGTAACATGCTTTTGTAATGCAGAACAACTTGGGATATAATGACTCAAGGTTTACCTCCATTTGGGACAGGGCCTAACCCACAGACCAGTCCACCTGTCATTTGGGCGGTTAAAATTCGAAAATTTCATTTTTGGACGGGTTTAAATTGATTGTGGATGGATCCGCCGGGCTGACTTCCATATATGTCCATGTCGTTTTTTTGCGGGGGCCAGCCCGTCCATGCCATTTTATGACGTCACTGAAACTGCTGTGAAGCCAGTTACAAAATCTATGGAGATTGGTTTGGAAAATCAACCACCTGGATCTCCTGGCCAGCAACCCGACACGCACCATAAACCAATGAACTTATTAAGCCAGGCTGAATTGCCAGGGTAATTGTCACCTAACCGCTAGCGGTGGTTGCTTGAAAGGCAGCCAACACTTGTGTAAACTAAATAATCCTACGTGAGGTCAACATCAGGGCGGGAGATACAATAATCAGTTGCCAATTACGACGTGATCTTGGTAAAAAAGGATGGAATTCCGCGTAATCGACATTTCGAAACGGGATTTGTGTTTTCGAACGGAAACTCCGTAAACGTTGAAAGAGTAAAATCACCAACACCGTCAACGATACTGACTTTATTGGCAATATTTTGAAACAAACATGATTAGTATGTAACGGTATTCGTTTATTTTGATAGGTTTATGACGCAGGATTTTTAACCATGATGCAGGTGCTACCTCGTGTCAACCGACATAATCAGGGACGCGGGCAGAAGGCGCTAACATAAACCGTTTCACGATCGTTATCTGGCTGTCTGTTAAGCTCATTGAAGACGTGGCTAATTACATGTAATTGTCGTATCATATCATTAGAACACACATCAGTGTACATATTCTGGTTTCGAACACAAAACGCAAAGGAGCAACAACAGCCTAGGTTACACTGGCTCAAAGTGATATGGCCCGCATTTCGTAGTTCTAACAAATTCCGTTGGATGGCGTCATATATAGCGCTAGCTAAAATGGTTGAACAAAATTATCAGTGAAACAACATCAGTGATTTGAACATTCATAATTGTTAATATGATTGGATTACTTGGGTAATTTACAACTTATATATTAAGCACTACTGCATTAGAAACAACCAGTCATTTATGTAATTGTGTGATAGAATTATTTTATTATCTAAATTGATTATGTACAGTTGTTATTGTGTTGCAAATATTGCACAAATAAATGAAAAGTTAACCACACAGTAGACAGTATTACAGTTTTTAGATGCAGAGATGATGAGAGATCATAACATTGTGATATTTTAAATATTTGACAGAATGTATTATTTTTCAAAGTTAATTTTGAAATAAAATATTACTTTTCTGAAGAGAAATGGGCTTCTATTTCATTTTTAAACAGAAAATGCATCATTTGACACAGAATTTGTCTTTCTGAAATGGAATTTTGAAACAGAATTTACCTTTTTTGAAACGAAAAATCAGTGCTACTGTGTTTTAAGAAGTACCTCTTTAATTCTTATGTTAATAAATATACATATTTGTTGTCATACTTATATTGTTATTACTACTTACATTTCTGATCACACATGATATGTACATTCAGCCATGTGCTCTGCCTTGCCTTCATAAATTGTAATATGTACTTTTAGGTTATCTTCAAATTTGAACACACTATAATATTTATATATATATTGCACATCCAATCACGTGTCCAATCTCGTGCCCGACCGTGCTTGATAACATCAGAAAAAATTTGGACTGGCAAAAATTGTATTCTGGGTGAGGCCCTGATTTGGGAGAATGCTAATTAAAGGATTTTCTTCATTATAAAATTAGTCACCAGTGGATAACTGTAAATGAGTGATTAACAATATTGTAAAATTAGGTATATTTAATTTATTGTACAATTCACCAGTTTCTTCTCGGTCAAACTGATGTACATTTGACAGCACTTCGTCGGGTCGGCGTTATTTGTCTGCATGTGACAAAAGTATGGCTCTAACCCAGGCCTGAATGTTGTTAATCTATCGGCTGTCTGTAGTAATCGATGGGCAGTCTACACACTTTTGTTTCGGTCACACGATACTGAGGTGAAGGTGTATATTTTACACTTCTAACATAGCAGCAGTCAACACAGTAAGCTGATGCCTGCTGCCTATCTTTAACTATTGGCTGTGGTTTCAAGGAAACCCACCTACGTGTTCTGCTATAATTGCAGTAGCTTGGTATGTCATGAAACTGGTTGCAGCTTTCTACGAATATGCTTTGCAGCAATTGCTTGTTGCCTAATCAGGCTTGTGACTTGCAAACTGTGTCGCTGGGGCATGGCTGAAACTATGACTTGAACATTGCCTGCTGCTTCAAGATATAACTGCCACCGTGCTGGTTTATCCTGCAGGCTGTGACGATGGTGGTGCACTTGGTCTTGTACAGTATAGTTCAGCTAGATATTACACCATTATTGTAATATGTTTTTATGTTGTTATTTGTTTTGTTTTATATTTGATGGAATAGTTCTCTTAGCTGTGGTGAATTGGTGTTATGTGTGGTGCCATGGTTCAGTATAGGCATGACGTTACGTGGGAGTACTGCATTACATGCAGGGTTGATAGTGCTGTTGGCAGGTCTGTTTAGGTGGCATTTCTAGTCAACTTCCTTCGTCTTAAGGAATACAACTGTTAGCCTCATACTTATTTGGTGTAACCTGTTTTGGTGTTTCACGTAACATTGTTTATCTTGTTTACTCTTGCCTTTTCAATGTATCTCTTCACATGATCCCACCACACTAATCTTGTTCTTCTGTTCTACCATCCATGCTCTCTTTGCCAATCTCTCCCCACTCATTCTCTGAATGTATCCTGTCCATGAGGCCTTTAGGCAGAAATAATTTTTGGCCAGTCTTGAATTAGACAGAAGTGTGCCTTCCAAGGAAGCCACTCACATCAATCCCACACATTATTGGCCAGTTTAGTTCTTTCAATGACAAACCAGTGTCATTTGAGTCATTTATTTAATTAATACTGATCCATTTGATTTGTATCACTGCCAGTTGTGTCAATGATAGTCATTCATGTGGGCCCCCTTGACATGGAACTGTTAGTTAATCTAGTGACCAGCTGGCCTCTGTAAATTCCATCAGTCTTATCAGTTGTAATGACCCATCTTGGCCAGTCATCTGCCAGTCTCGAAGACGGGTCTCTGGCTAAGACCCTGTTGCCCATTGCAGTCTGCTCCCATTTACCTTCATTTTCAAGTATTCCTTCATTCCAGTCTCAGTGTAGTCCCCGTCCTTCTTTGTTCATCTTGTTTCATTATTATTCATCAGATCGAGTTATTTTCTGTACCCTGTAGCTTCTCCTCGTGTCTTTCTGTCAGTACAAGTGCTTCCAACCCATCTATACAAGCTAGTAGTAGCTGGTACCACACGTCTCCAACACTTTGCCATTAACTGTTTTATCAGCAGCATACAACATCTTCCATAGCACTTCATGTTCTGAGGTTTCTTCTCTGATCATAATCATGTACGTAACATCAGTCAAGGCACTTCCCTATCCATAGTTTACTCCTACTGTGGAAACGTTGAAAAATCTCTCCCTCAGCTCTCACCAACACTGTTGGCTCCTTATGCACTGTCTCTGCCATTCTAAGCCCTGTCTCTTCTACCCCTCCCCACCTCATATGCTCGTTCCCGTAGCAATGCACCAACTGCCTTGCCCAGGTGCACAAAGCCAAATGCGGTACCCTTTCCAACTTCCCACTTCTTGGCAATCACAAACATTCCCTAAACATTCCCTCATCTGCTCTTCTCGTCCTGAATCCCCTCTCATTCTCGTCTATATTACTCCATTGTTATTTCATTTATTATGCATTGTGTTCACCCATTTCATGAGGATATAAATGCCTACATGCCAATTCACATGTCCAAACGCACACACTCACACAAAGCACACACACATGCAATGTAATTGTTTATAACTTTTTTGTATCTTTCAGGATAATTATTAAGCAATCAGTGCCAATGGATTCACCACACCAGCCCGGTCATCGACCCGAGAGAACAGCCACAGAGAAACAGCCGATGATCCCTTCAGACATCAACAAACCAACACCTATGATTATAAATCATGTTGCATGTCTTACACACAATTTAACCATGCGATTACAATTTAATCAGCAAGATAATGCATGCAATCTAACATTTGTATGCTAAAATTCGAGAACGTGGTATGTAAAAATGTATTTTCCTATCAACAAAGAGTCACGCGCCAACACAGATATTAGGCTTTTTGGTATGGCAGACGTTGATTGGTGTTATTTACGAGAAACATCTGCTATTGTCGTTTGAATTCTGGATCAGGATAAAGGGTTATGTGGTTGCTGTAGAAGACTTATCGTTTCACCGCAGTGAGAGGTGTGTGGGGGTGAACAAAACCAATGTTAATTTAAGTATAATTATCTCAAATGTTTGTCATTCCTTAGTGTAACAATGACAGCAGCTGGTAACAGGGTTGTCAATTGTGACACTTAATAGCGAAATGTTAATCATTGCCATTGGTCCTGCTCGTGTTTAGACATGTATTGGTGTAGATTGGTCTTTTGAAGTACGCAGTAAATCAGCTGCTCTAAAATGTCTGTAATGATCACTTGCCCTATGCCAGTACTGTACATAGTGTGGGAACATTGAAATATTTATGTGTGTACATATACGGTAATATACATGTCATGTGAATGTCTCGTTTGTCTGCCGGTCTGGTCGCCGGTGAACAGTCTCGGTGTGCTTATGGTGGCAGAATGTGCAACATTAAATATGCAGTCGTGCACCTGAAATGCGTTCTGTTGCAGTATTTGCTCAGGCCTCACTGTATAAACTTTAGTATATTCAGGCAGAACAGGCTGGAGCGGCCTGTTATTCTACTTTCTGGGAGATGTCATTAAGTTATATTTTTACATCCCCACCATTTTACAAGCAATATGTACTCACCCAAAACTAACGTATTAAAGTAACCAATTCATTACGTCTATGGATCAGCATCAGTGTTTCGTAGTGATATAAATAAAATAAACTTGCCAAAATATGAATGCAACATAACTGGATCACAAAACGTTCCCTCTAACACTAAACATTACATAACACTCTATTTCACTACAGCAGAAACACTCCTGATGTCATGCCAAAGCCAAAATGGCATGGTCAACATGCAAACGCTCAATTATGAGAATAGCACGAGACAACATGTCATACTCATACGAACATGACAAACATGAACATATGGAATAGGATGGAACATCCACAAGTCAACACACTTGCGTGTCTGCATCAGTCAAAACTGTACTCCTCAATGTTCATGTAAGTATTGTCAGCTGTTCATTTAGACACAACATAGTCCTTGTATGAACACATCTATGGGGCATCCAGAATTTAACATACATGCGAGTCCGCAACAATCAAGTCTGCACTGATCAATGTTCATGTAAGTATTATCAACTGTTCATTTATATACAACATAGTCCTTGTATTTGCTGGGTAGCTTGGACTTGTTGATTCTCTTGGACTTCCTGGGTGTCGTTGGACGTACTGGAGAGAGGTTCTGTCTGGTCACTCTGGTGTTGTTCAACCGGTGTGTTGGCCCGAATTGGGTCAACTGGAGTGACTAGAGGATCATCTTGGGATGGGATATCCATGGACTCCTCAACCAACACAACATAACACATATTTGTGTGTGTTCTTCTTAGGTGTACACGGTTGCACCTGTACACTGTTCCCTCACTATCTTCAACTTCATAGGACCATCCAGTCGTCTCACCACCTTCGCTTTCTTCCATGACTTGACTCCAAGCTTGAACGGCTTCATTCGGACGGTATCGCCTCGATGCAGATGTGGGAGATCTGCAGCAGATTTGTCATAGTACTTTGCTTGACGGTGTTGTGTCCTTTTCAGCATATGTTTCATGTTGCTGAACAGACGACCGCGACTCCAAGAGACTAAGCTGTTGGAAGAATTGTTTTCGTCCGCCTACTTAGTAGCCTCTGTGCAGGACTACTTTCCATTCCTTGAGTTGGGGTGTTGCGGATATTCAGCAGTGCTAAATATTGGTCATCATCAGCGCATTGTGCTTTCTTGATCATCTTCTTGGCAGCTTTCACTGATGATTCCACCTTGCCGTTTAAGCGACTGTGGTGTGGAGATGTCGCCACATGTTCGAATCCCCATTTCTTACTGAAATGAGCGAACTTGTCCGACACCAGCCGTGAACCATTGTCAGAAACTACAGTGTCCGGGATTCCCATCCTAGCAAAGTGAGCTTTGAGCTTTATGACTACTGCCTTGGAGCCAGTGGTTGGTAGGTAGTCTATTTCCCAGACGTTTGATCTGTGGTCAGTGGTGACTAAGTAATTGTTTCCTTGGTAAGAGAACGGGTTGACACCGACCTTCTGCCATGGACTGTATGGCTCATCAGAGTTTCTCTTTGATTTCTGCTTTCATGCCAGGCCCGAACACCAACTCCCTTTCTCTTCTTAGGCATCCTTCAATGCCAACGTGACCTAGGTGAACATCCTTCTTAATTTATGATCTCATGGATTGTGGAATCGCAAGTCTTTCGCCGTGGAACACCAACCCATCAGTGACAGCCATCTCATCTCTGAAGTGGTAGTAAGGCACAGCAGGTGGCGGCACATCTGATTTCTCGGGCCAGCCATGTTGCAGGACAGCTGTCAGCATTTGTAGAGTGGCATCTTGCTCGGTGGCATTACGAATGTCCTGACAACATCTTCTCTCATGGATAGATAGTTTACAGCGTGGATAGCTTCGAACTCAGTGGTTGGTCGTTACTGTCTAGGTGGCAGAAATGTCTGTGACAGGGTGTCAGCGAGAGACACCTTGCCTTCCAGGTATTTGACATCAATGTCACAGGCACATGCGTAGGAGCATGTCCTGTAGACGCTTGGGTGCTCTGTCCAGAAATGTATTTGTTATTGCCTCAAGTGGCTTGTGGTCACTGTAGACAAGGATGGGGCGACCATAGATGAACTAATGCCACTTCTCAAGAGCAAAGACGACGACCAGCATCTATAATGGCATATCTGGTCTCTGTGTCAGTCAAAGCACGACTGCGGTAAGCAATTGGTCTTCCTTCCTGGAGTAGTGCACGTCCCAGACCATAGTAACCAGCATCACACTGAATGACCAGTTGCTTACTTGCGTGTCAAAGTAAGCCAGAGTGGATGCCTCAGCCAGGAGTTGTTTCAGTGTTGTAAAAGCTTTCTTCTGAGCATCTCCCCACATCCAGGCAACATCTCTTCGTACAAGAACAGCAATGGGACGGAATAGATCAGTCAACTTCCTTGTCACGTGGACTCTTCATCTTCAGAACAGCTTCGACCTTGGATGGGTCAGGTTTCAGACCATCAGCTGTGACAACATGGCCTAAGAACTGGATTTAATTCTCATTGAAGCGATATATGGAGCCTATTGAGGTCCTCCTGCAGGCGGACTGTGCGATACAGTACGCTGTCATTTGCATACAGTTTGATGTCACGCAGTTTGGTATATCGTTGATGTAAACAAGAAACAGCAGCGGTCCTAACAAGTGCCCTGCGGGACACTTGATAGGACGGGTCTCTTTGGAAGAGCTTCGATCCATTAACTAGGACCCTCTGTGTCCGGTTATGTAGGAATGATTCGATCCATTCTAAGATGTTGCCCCGGCCTCTGTAGTATTTTAGTATGAGTCTGCGACGAGGCACTTTGTCGAACGCCTTGCTGAAATCTAGGAGTATGCAATCCATTTATCCTCCCTCCTCGAGTGTGTGTGCTAGGTCGTGTAGCGTTCCTAAAAGCTGTCTCTGTAGATTGCTTCTTCCTGAAGCCATGCTGGGCATATGTGAGGATGTTTAGGTTATAAAAATGTGTCATGATGTGGGAGTGGACTATGTGTTCAAGGAGTTTGCATAAGACAGAGGTTAGGGGCGATAGTTTTCAGCATTCCCTATGTCGCCTTTTTTGAATGCTGGTACTACATTTGCTTTAAGCCAATCAGATGGGGTGTGTTGTTGAATCATGTGGCTTTAGATTTAACAAGATTGCCACCCAGAGAATTAACTCTAGGTAGCAGGTGGACAAGGAAGCCCTTGGCTTATCGAGAGTCCGACCTTTTTATCTATATGTATCCCGCCCGTCTGAGGTATGTGTCGATTTTATTTTTAAACATATTCACGCTACTAGCACCCACACAATCAGCAGGTAATCTGTTCCATTCATTTACAGTCCTTTGTGAAAATGAAAACTTTCTTATATCCAATCTACTCTGCTCCTTTGCTAATGCAAGATCATGTCCTCTAGTCCTATCTTTCTTAACTGAGAAAAACATATTTTTATCAATATTTTAAACACTTCTATCTGATCTCCTCTCAATCTCCTGGTCTCTAGTGTTGTTAAACCGCATTTTTTTAGGCGTATTTCATAACTAAGATCCCTCAGATTTGGTATCATTTTAGTTGCTCTCCTCTGCACTCTTTCTAGCATATCTATGTCCTTCCTGCGATATGGCCTCCACGCTTGAATACAATATTCTAAATGAGGCCTAACTATTGTTTTGTACAGCGGTATTATTAGCTCTTTTTCCTTATACGTTATGTTTCGCCTAATTAATCCAAGGATTTGATTTCCCTTTGAAGCTGCAATTCTGCACTGCTCTGAAATCTTCATATCAGCACTAACGGTTAACCCTAAGTCCTTTTCTTTTATAGTAGTACTTAGTACAGTACCCCCCATTGTATATTCTACCTCTTCGTTCCCGTCCTATGTGGAGGCATTTACATTTCCAAAAAATGAACATCATTTGCCACTTTTCAGACCATTTGATCAACCTGTCAAGATCATCTTGTAAATGCTGTCTATCTCCATCACTTTTAATCCTTCTAAACACTTTTGTATCATCCGCAAATTTCAACACCTTGCTTGTTATTTCATCATCCAAATCGTTGATGTATATTAAGAATAATATAGGACCTAATACTGATCCCTGTGGTACTGTTAGATCCTTGATTGCGGAACCGTTTACCATGCCCCGTTTCCTCTTTTCCTTTTACATCTCAATGTGTCACAATAAACGTGTTCGTACTTTCTCTACGAGAATCTTCATTCTATAATGTCGCTGTACGCACAGCCCACGGCCAGTACACGACATTAATTGGCGACGAGGTAAACTGACAACTCTACGAGTTACTTTGAACTAGACTACGTCTAATTTCTGTGTGAAAATGGAAACTGTCGCTGACGTCGCACATTTTTCGCTGGAGCCGACTGACAGCGCAGGCCATCGTTGGGAACATTGGGTGAGGCGCTTTGAGAACTTTGTGGTGACTAAAGACATTCAGAACGATACAAGAATGAGAGCGATGTTGCTTCATTATGCTGATGAGGCAGTGTTTGAATTGAGTGAAGCAGTGGGGGTGACAGAAAATGATGATTTCGCAGAAACCAAGCGGAAGCTCACCGCTTACTCCAGGCCGCAGTGCAATGAAGAATATGAAATATTCAAGTTCCGACAGGCTGAACAGACGTCGTCAGAGACGCTGGACCAATTCAATGCACGATTGCAGCAACTAGCCAAAAACTGTAAGTTCCATGAGAAAGACAGAGAAGTGAAGTCGCAAATCATCCAAAAATGTGCCATGTCAAAAGTGCGTGACAAGGGGTTAAGTGAACCTACAATCACGCTAGAGAAGTTACTGACGTTCGGGCGCACACTGGAAGCTACGCTACAGCAGTCGAAAATCATGAGAAACTCTTTTTCGACCGTTCCGAGGCCTGTCCACGCCGTATCGAATGACGAGGGGCGGCGCAACTCTTCACGTGGAGGTTTCAGCTTTGGTCGCCAGGTGGCGACACAGAGATAGCAATCCACCAAGAAAGCGTTTTCCGCCTGATCGCCAAGGGACGCCACGTCGAGACGATCGACCAGTCGTGAGTAGTCAGCAGCGGTACAGACGTCACAAGGGGGCAGCACCAGCATGCTCAGGCTGTGGTGGACCGCCACACGACGATCGGCGAATGTGCAAAGCTTGGGGCAGGAGATGCTACAAGTGTCAAAAGCTAAATCACTTTGCTAATGTGTGCAATGCAAACACTCAACAGACACACTTAGTAGAAAATGACACACACTCGCAACGCAATGACAAGTTATGTGAAGACACATACACACTTGGCCTGTATCATGCAAGTGCCACCCACACCATACCACCGTACATTTGCAATGTCCAGATAGAGGGAAGTGAAGTGGCTATGGAGATAGATACCGGAGCAGCAGTTTCGCTTATATCGGGGGATGAGTGGGCTAAAATCTGCAAGACATCTGTGCTCACTCTCGACACGCGTAACGTTCCGAGGTTGCGAACGTACGCAGGTACCACAATTGAGCCTTTAGGGCGAGCGCAGGTGAACGTTTGTCACAACAATCAACAGCACAGGCTGCAGGCAATCGTAGTGCCTGGGTCGGGACCTAACCTGCTGGGAAGGGACTGGCTAACAGTGTTGAAAGTGAACTGGGCTACCGTGAACCAGGTAGACAGAGAGGACTTCCTAAAGCCTTACGAATCAATGTTCAGTGAGGGACTAGGCACTCTAAAGGGGCTGACTGCGAAGTTCTACGTTGATGACACGATTAAACCGAGGTATTGTAAACCTCGACCTGTACCTCTTGCTTTACGAGCCAAAGTAGAGGACGAGTTAGATCGTATGCAGAAGGCCGGAATCATCCGTCCTGTGGAGTATTCTGAGTGGGCCGCGCCCGTTGTACCGGTCTTGAAGTCTACCGGCGCAGTCAGAATCTGTGGCGACTATAAGATAACCATCAACAGAGCCGTCAAGGTAGACAAGTACCCGATCCCGAACGTATCTGATCTGTTTACAAAATTAGCAGGTGGTACACTGTACACAACGCTGGACATGAGCCATGCGTATCAACAGGTCGTACTGGATGAAGAATCACGTCCGTTGACTACAATCAACACGTCGAAAGGGCTGTTCGCATTCGAACGTCTGCCTTTCGGTGTGAGTTCTTCTCCAGGTATCTTCCAGAGAATCATGGAGCAGTTACTACAGAACATACCCATGACTGTAGTCTACCTCGACGACATCCTGGTCACAGGAAGAACGCCAGAAGAGCATGATCGTAATCTGGCTACTGTGCTAACGCGACTACAAGACGCAGGGTTACGCCTGAAGAAGGAGAAATGTGCGTTTCGTCAGAAATCGTGCACCTATCTAGGTCATGCGATTGATGCTGAAGGTATTCATCCTACGGAAGACAAAGTGCGAGCAGTACAGAACGCGCCTGCACCACATAATGTACAGGAGTTGAGCAGTTATCTAGGACTCATTCACTACTATCACAACTTGTTGCGCAATCTCAGTACGCTGCTTGCTCCGCTGCATGAAATGACACGCCAACACACAAAGTGGAAGTGGGGTCCGGCGCAAAAAAAGGCTTTCGATGAGTCTAAGGCACTGCTTGTTTCTTCAGATGTGCTTGTACACTACAACCCTGAACTCCCGATCATCTTGAGCAGTGACGCATCTCCTTACGGGATTGGAAGCGTACTGTCACACAGATTGCCCGATGGCAGCGACAAGCCTATCGCATACGCATCACGCTCTCTCTCTCCACAGCGGAAAAGAAGTACGCACAGCTGGAAAAGGAAGCGTTGTCGTTGGTCTTCGGGATATCTAAGTTCCATAAGTACCTTTACGGGAGGGACTTCACGTTGCAGACCGACCACAAGCCGTTGGTCGGGCTGTTGAAGGAAGATCGTGCCATCTCCGCAATGGCTAGTGCACGCATTCAGAGATGGGCACTAACACTAAGCAACTATCAGTACCATCTGGAGTACAGACCGGGTACGAGTATCTGTCATGCAGACGGATTGAGTCGCTTGCCGCTACCAGACACTCCTGAACGAGTACCAGTCCCGGAGGAAGTGGTTCTAGCACTTGCAACCATGAACGATACACCCATCACGGCAGAACACATCGCTAAATGGACAGCAAACGATCCGATGCTGTCACAAGTTCTACGGTTCGTGGAAGGAGGATGGCCTAACGATGTACCACGCGAGTGGGAGAGTTACTCTCGAAGGAAAGACGAACTGAGTGTCCAACACGGGGTGCTGATGTGGGGAGCAAGAGTCATCGTACCACCAAAGGGTCGTGACACGTTGAAAGAACTACACGAGACGCATCCGGGCATAGTGAAGATGAAGGCGTTAGCCCGAAGCTACCTCTGGTGGCCAGGTTTGGACGCTGAAATCGAGATGTGTGTTAAGGACTGCACGACATGCCAAATACATAGCAAACAACCACCAGTGGCACCACTGCATCCATGGGAATGGCCGGGACGAACGTGGCATCGAATACACATTGATTATGCGGGACCGTTCGAGGGACGTATGATACTCATCATAGTCGATGCTCACAGCAAGTACATCGATGCACACGTTGTATCAGCTGCGACAACCAGTGCAACTCTCACGAAGCTAAGACAGATGTTTACGATTTTGGGTCTACCAAGCACAGTGGTATCAGATAACGGAAGCTGTTTCACCAGTGAGGAGTTTGAACAGTTTTGTCGAGCTAACGGAATCAAACACATCAAGTCTTCACCTTATCACCCATCCAGTAATGGCTTAGCTGAACGCGCCGTTCAGACTGTAAAAGCAGGGTTGAAGACGACAAATGGCAACCTAGAAGATCGTCTCTACACTTTCCTAGCACGCTACAGGGTAACTCCACAAGCTACAACCGGCAGAGCTCCAACAGAGTTTGTGTTGAAGACACCACCGAGCACACGACTGGATCTTCTACGACCATCCATTCAGAACCGAGTCTTGCGCAAACAGGAAGAAGACAAAGAACGCCACGACCAGAGAGCAGTGGAGCGAAGTTTCATGACAGGAGACTGTGTCTGGGCGTTGAACTTTCAGGGACAACCGAAATGGGTCGCTGCGGTGATAGAGAACCGGCTGGGTCCGCTGACCTTCGAGGTACGTCTGCAGGATGACAGAGTGTGGAAGCGTCACCAGGATCATTTGCGCGAGAGAAGGCCGATCGAGGCGACGGAAGAGCGTCTGGTACCATTGAGGGTTGAAGAACCGAGGCTTGCAGAACGTGAAGTACTACCTTGGTTCGAGCGAACAACATCGACACCACTATCATCTGGCAACTCGGACGTGACTACGGGTACCGCCACAGGAGAGGTGATCTCAAGACCAACAGTTGAACGGTCGCAGTCCTGTGTAGTACCAGACGTGGTAGTACCGCTGAGAAGATCACACAGAGTGGTGAAGCCACCGGACAGATTGAACTTGTAAACTTGTGAACTTGTCATAACGGACAATGCATAGATCAAGATAGCCAGAATTGACTAGGTTTCGGTAGATGTGGCTAGTCGCGAGAGCACTAGATTAGTACTATAAACAATGGCATACTAGCTATCTTAGATATAACATTGATACGTATAAGGGACTCTTGTTTGCGTTCAAAGTTTACATTTTAATAATTATACTAATTGTGTTCTTCTTAAAGGGGGAGGAATGTTAGATCCTTGATCGCGGAACCGTTTACCATGCCCCGTTTCCTCTTTTCCTTTTACATCTCAATGTGTCACAATAAACGTGTTCGTACTTTCTCTACGAGAATCTTCATTCTATAATGTCGCTGTACGCACAGCCCACGGCCAGTACACGACAGGTACCCCACACAATACCGATTTCCAGTTTGAAACCTCCCCATCAACTACTACACGTCTTCTGTCAATCAGCCATTGTTCTATCCAGTTTATTATACCATTTCCTATGCCATGGGCCTTTAGTTTAAGCAGTAATCTTTGATGTGGTACTTTGTCAAAAGCTTTTTGAAAATCTAAGTAGACGATATCTACTGGTGATCCCTCATCTACCCACTTAGTGATGTCTTCCAAAAAACATAACATATTTGTTAAGCATGACCTCGCTTTAAAAAAACCATGTTGAGATGGGTTTATCAAGTTTTGTTTAACAAGAAAATCCACCATGTGATCTTTAATTAGTCTTTCTAATAATTTACAAATCACTGATGTTAAACTCACTGGGCTATAGTTTCTCGAACCTTTTTTGAATAACGGTATAATGTTTGCTTCTTTCCATTCTAAAGGAACCACTCCCTCCTCTAATGACAAGTTGAAAACTGTTGCAATGTGGCTTTATGTGGGTTTAATCCAGCCAGAAGCTTGTCCACTCCTTTGACGGTTATGTTGATGTCTGGTAGTGTGGGATATGGGCTGGGGCCTAGGCTGGGTAGGGGGCCTTCTGGTTCTTTTGTGAATACCGATGAGAACTGGTCATTTAGTATATCGGCTTGGATTTTATTGTCACTGCGTGTCTGACCGTCTCTCTTAAGGAGGGATACACCAACATTGTCGCTGCGCTTAGATTTGATACAAGTCCAGAGCTTTTTCTTAGCACTGGAATCACCATCTGTGATTAGACCATTGACATAGCGGTCGTGTGCTTTTCTACAAGTACGCTGCAGCTCGTTTTTCAAGCTGCGGTACTTTTCCCATTTCTGGGTTTGTTTGGCTTGAGTGTATGCTCGCTGCTTACGTTTTGCTAGCCGCTTGATTTGTGCGTTTACCCATGATTAGTTGCGTCAAGTTAAGGTCATCTTAGTTGGAACATGCGTGTTGTAAGGGATTTCAGGCCTGTTTTGAGAGACTGCCATATCTCTTCCACTGGCGATTCTGCTGAGAATTTGTCAAGGAAATGTTGATGATAATCTGGCGGCTTCTGCCTTTATTTCTGTGATGTTTACTTTGGACCAGAGGAAGACTGTTCTCCTGGCTGGTTTGGTGCGTGTGACACTAGTTGTAGCCTCAAGAAGGATTGCTCCATGGTCTTTCACTCCGACTATGTCCTCAATTCGATTTACAAGGGATGGTCTGTTTGTGAAAATTAGATCTAAGCAGTTTTTCTCTCGAGTGTATACATGGACTATTTGGTCCAGACCTAGGTCGGCTTTCATATTCAGAAAGAGCTCATTGGGGGGTTTGTGATACCGAACTGTGTAAGGGGCTGGTTTGGTTGGGTCAGTTAGCCAGTCATTGTCCTGCAAGTTAAAGTCGCCGCATACCCAGAGTGTTGCTCTGGGGTTTGATTGCATGAGGGAGGCAATGGTCTCTCTTACATATGTGGCCATAGCGACGTCTCTGTTAGGGCCGGGGCCGATAGACGCTGATAACAATTACTGGTGGTTGGTTGTGTGACATTTTGATTTTGCATGCTGATATTTCGCTTGTGGTTTTCGTTTGCTATAGGGATGTCGATCTTCTGCTACAATATCGTCTTTAATTGCGACGAGTTCCACCATACCCATTGTTAATGTTCCCATCTCTGTCTGTTCTAGATATTGTGTGACAGCCAGGTGGGAGGAATTCGGGGTCTGTTGTTGTGCTTGTGAGCTGGGTTTCTGTTGCTACTATAATGTCTGGAGAGATAGGTTCTGTGGTGAGTGAGGTGGTGAGATGGATTGGGTGTTGACTACTAGGATTTTTAATGTGTTTTTGGTAGTTGGTGGTGTTTTGGGTGAGATTGCATGCATGGTGTGGCTTTCGGTGGTGAGGTGTGGAGAGGGCTTCCATGGTTGTCGTGGAGTTGGTCGGGTTCAGACAGGGCGCTGTATCTATTAAATAGTGACACATCTGGATGGTAAAAAAAGAGTTGAATCCGTGAAGTTTGGTGTCCCGCATCTGTCGCATTGCCATGAGGTGTCGGGTTTTAGACCAAGGAAGACTGTAGTTGACATACCTAGGCATGATAATTTTATGGTACCAGGTGTTGCAGTCGTCACAAGCAACTGGTGGATTCGTTTTACACCACGTGACTGCACGTTCGCATATTCCACATGGGAATGTTGGTGTTAGTAGTAAGAGGGGCAATCTGGGTATCCATCCTAAGTCATTTCGGAGGAGTTTTTGGTTGATATTAGGGAGGTTTCGAAAGCCGCCCCCCTGAGCAAAGTGAGTAGTCACGTGACCGTATGTATAACGAGAGGCGCCCCCTGGCGGGTACGTTAGAGGTGACGCCTCCTAACGGGGAGTGTAGAGAGGGTGTTATTAGTTGTGTACGTGTATGGGAGGGAAGGTGTGTATGAATGCGCGTGTATGAAAGAACTAACGAAACACAAGAGTATACGAGTGCACACGTGTTTTATTGATGAAAGATACAAGCGTATAATATGAAACCGTGTTTTATTAAACGAAGTACATCAAGACTTGTGGGTGAGTGAACACCGCGACAGAGGTCGTGAGCTTAGGGGTCAATACGATCACGCCAGCGGCTCGTGGGATGATGATGATGGTATACGACTTACGGGTGAGTGAACACCGCGTCAGAGGCCGTGAGCTTGCGGGTGTGTGACCACCGCGCCATAGGCTCGAATCGTTAATGACGATGATGATGACACCTGTCCGTTAATGAAACACGGTTATTGCAGTTGTTTAAGCCAATCGAATACGCGGCAATCGTTTGCTACCAGATCAGTACCGAAACCTTTTACGAAATCCTTCATGACAACTCCACGACATCGAATCATGAGATAAGCAACACAGTATTGTCCACAAACGTTAGACACAGACTCTGTAGTCTCTTAGAATTATGAGTCCACGTTACACAATGTTTATTCAAGAAGCGACAAAACTCGACGTGCTGCGGCGGCAGACCGTACGAGCAGAAGTATTCGCCGCAACCTTCGGCGTCTACGTAGATCGCTATCCAATGTTCACCAGGTTTACCCGAGTCGTGTGTGTTGCACACGAAGGCGACGGGGTAAGCGTCTATCCGGAGTTCGAGGAGTACGTCTTTGGGTACGATTCCGCGCATGACGACACGGGCGTGCGTATCGCGGGTGAGTAGGCGGACGAGCTGTAGGGTTTCCATCAGTTGTCGTAGATGACGTTACGACTCCTGTCGATCTCCAGCACCTTCTCGAATTCGGCGTAGGCGACGACGTTCACAGTGTTTGTCAGTGCGTCCCGGAAATGAATCTCGATGCGCACGTTGCCCTTATGTACCAGATGGAAGCAGCAGTCGTCACACGCATCGGGGGTGAGGTCCACGGCGAAGAAGGTGTAGCCGTGTCGGAAGTCGTAGCGAGTCAAGCCGTTGCCTTCGTCCTGCCACGCCTTACCCGTCGAGGTGAACAGGTTATGGTAGCACCTGACAAAGAGGTCGTTCTCGAAGTCGGGCTGGAAAGGTTTGGCGGGTATCTGTCGTCCGTCGACGTACACAGCGAGGAAGTTGATGTTGTTGTTTTGAGCGTGAAAGGGATTTCTGTCGTAGCGTCCGTTGTAAGCGTCGTTATCGATGCAGCACAGCACGAGACGTTTCGGAAGAACACCAAGAAAAAGGTTCTCGTGCGTGTGTGAGCGGGTACCTGTGGGAACGGAGTAGACCTTGCATTCGACGGGTCGTAGCGGATACTTGGCGGTGGCCTTTTCGAGGGCTTTGATGTGCGCCATCTGTACCCCTGGATTCAGGGTGACTTTCCTGACGAACAGTGTAGCGTTGACGATCTGTATCTTGTAGCCGGGGTTAGCTCCGCCGGCTAAGAGTGCGAACGCATCCTTACTGCGTACCACACGTATCTTGGCCTCGACACCGTTGATGAGGAGTTTATCCTGATGGGAGAGATCGACGTGGAGACGACCCGTCATGTCGACCACGCGACTCTGGGCGATCATGGCGCGTCTGGCGACGAACCCCGCGTTGGCTGTCGGATCGGCACCGTCAATGACGACGGCGTCCATAAGATTAGCCGTGTCCTTGTACCACATCTGACTCGTCAGATGCGTCTCCTTGGCATCGTTACCGTAACTGAGCAGCGTCTCTATGTAGGCGCGGTACGGGTACGTGTTGGTCGAGGAAGTCACGAGCGTTCCGTTCAGGTAGAGGTCGACCTGACTGAACAGCGAATGGAGCCAGTTATTCACGGGAGCAACGGGATCGGCGGCGTCGAGATCGCTTCCGTCGGCACGCGTCACCTTCGCCTGAATGTGTAGCGTCATGCTAGTGAGATCCTGGTAATCGTCTCCCGAACCGGGTACGACGAATTCGATCGGACCACCCGAGTCGAGCGAGGACATCGGTTGGTAGTGGACCGTGCGACTGTCGACGATGCTGGTCTGAGTCGGAGGCACGGCGAAGATATCGAGTTCGCTCTTGAGTCCCTCGCATGATAGTTTATGAACGAACGCCATCGTCGAATATATTCGGTTCACGACGTGCCTTCGGTCTCTGCTGCTTCCTTCGACGTCTCGCGGCTGTACTGACTCGTTTCGAGGCGGGTGTGCGTCTTATACGCTTATGCACACCGAGGGTCAAGAGGTCGCTTATCATTTCTCTACCTGTAGCGGTGGCGCGACGTTTGGCGGCCGTTCTGATGTTCTGTCCCGCCAGGACGTCGTCGGCTATACGTGCGCAGGTCGACAGAGCTCTCTTTCCCAACGCCACGGCGCCTCTCTTGACGAGTGGCATGACGCTACGCAGTAGACCTCCGAATAGACTTCCCAGTCCGTGTCCTCGTTGGTATCGGGCACCCGCGAAATAAGGAAGCGCACCACCCGCTTGACGAGCGTAGTAATCGTTGTAATTCATCTCTCTCTAGAACAGTGGCGTCCGTTGTCGTTGGAAATGAAGTGTCACTGTCACCTTGCCGACTTCGAATGGCACGCGTTGTCCCGTGTCGTCTCTTATATCTATCTCGATCGTACCAAACTCTTTGCAGAGCACGGGTACGTAGTGAGTCTTATCGAAGGTCTTCGACACGACGTCGCCATGACGACCGCTCACCGAAACGATGCGCAGCAGCGGTACGAGACTGTCACCGACAACTCGTGGTTCCACGACGTCCGTGTATATGTAGAGCGATTCCCGTTCCATGGTGACCACGGTGTCACCTTCCATGATACGTACCTTGAACTCGGGTACCGCGGGGTCCTTCGGGAGAGCCGCCAGCGTAGCGGTACGAAAGCCGAGAACGGTGGTCAGCATAGCGGCGCGGAAGACGGTATTCGGTGCCATGTGCACCGATACCTTACGCGTGATGACGCTGTAGCTCAGTTTCACTCGTCCCTCTCCCACCACGCGACGTAGAGCAGCGTTAATGACGAGGATCAGTGACCACGGATCTTTATAGTGTCCGGTTCCGATTCGGATAATCTCCGTGTGCAGGGACCGCGGGTCTCGATATTCGTCTATCGGTAGTGACACGGCGAACCCCGCTTCGTCACCTACGATGTTGTACCAACTGTGCGGGTACTGTACCTCCACCAGTCCGCACTCCCATTGTCCCTGTAGTAGAATACGTTTCGGTAGCGTCGTGGCGTAGTGGGTCAGCGTGTTGTCGGGGTGCGTGTCCATGGAAGCATTGCTGGGCAACGTGAGATAGAAATCACTCGTCGCCATGTTGTTTCAACGTCGGACTGGGTAGCAGGTAACCCAACGAACTACTCAACAGGGCCGTCCAAAGAGTCGGATTGACGTGGTGACCGAACGTCAGGTTGTAGATGCTGACCAAGATGACAGTGTACAAGACGACGACTTGACACAGAAAGACTATCTCCTCTTTGGGACACGCGGTGCCAAATATATGCCACGGAGTCCTCTCTTTCTTTATCGGTGGAGTGGCGTCGACGTCGTCTTCTTCTTCTTCTTCTTCGTCGCTAACGGTAATCCGTGATGTCGTCTCGTCTGCCATGCGTGGACGACTGATATCGCGACGGGCGCGTGACTAGTCTTTACAAGCCGACGAGGGCCTTGGCATCGATCCAGCTGTTGAATTTCGAAGGGTATCCGAACCATTTCACCAACACCTCCCTTCGCCTGCCTACCTTGCGACGCTGTACTATCGATTCCACGCGGTACAGTTTATCAACCGGAACCGTCACCTTCTGCAACTCCGGCTCGTAGAAGGTACCGTCCAGTATCTCTCCGAGATCGTCCGCTAGAAGATAGACGGGCGGATCGGACGGATGCACCTCGCGTATCGTGAATAGTTCCTCTGTCCAATTCACCGTGTAGCCTTTTTCGAATCGTCTCTTGATCTTGCTGCTACGCTCGCGATCCCCCACGTGGTACTTGGGTACGCCCTTACCGTGATGACCACCGTACAGACGCTGCCACACCTCTTCCTGATTAGTCGCATCCACCTACGACGGAGGCATCCCGATACTACGATGGGGCGTGTCGTTGTACGTGCGCACCAGATCCGGAAGGATATCGATGTATCGCCACGATGCTTTGTGTGTCAGGTATCGCCACAGCCGCGTCATTAGCGTGCGATTGAAGCGTTCCACGATGCTCGCCTTGATCTCCTCGTTAGAGGTGGAGAAGTGCTGGATGCCGTACCTGTCCAATACACCTCGAACGCTACGGTTATAGAATTCCAGACCTCTATCGGTCTGCAAAAACAACGGCTGTACGTCGGTGAAGAGTCCGTTCAGCGCCTTCGACACAGACGTCGCCGACTTGGTCTTCAGCGGAACGCATCGGGCGACTTTCGAGAAGACGTCGATCACCGTGAGCAGGAACGTCGTACCGTCGTTTTCTTTTTTCAGACTGGTCACGTCGACGAGATCGGCTTGCCACTGTTGATCCCGTCCTCCGACGACCGTGCGTCGTCGCTTGAAACGAACTCTGACCGGTTTGTGTAGGGTATAGGCGTTCTGTTCCGATAGCCATTGTTCGACCATCTTTCTCGGTACGCGTGGCACGTCTCGTCGCAAAGACGCGATTCCCCCGTAACTTCCCACATTGGCGGGATCGAAGTAGACGTCCTCCAGCTGTTTGCGTCGTCGCACCATGATCGTATGATATAATCGCCGATAATACCGCACACGATGGGAAGTCCGGCGTAAGCGACACCGGTATACAGACGACGTAGACTATCCTGTGAATCGCACATTATGTCGGCGAATCGAGACGGTGCGCCTCTTTTATCTGAGATCCTCCCATCCCTTACTAGTCGAGGCCGGTGGCGTAGGTAGAGTGGACGGGCTCATTCGTCTTCGCGTGAGGGGTGTCCACTGCAGCGATCGACGCGCTCTACCGACCGACCGTGTTGCCGCTGTCGCTACGGCACTCCTCCTTTGTTCCCGTTGAATGGCCAGTCTCCTGACCTCGTTACCCACCAACTCCATGGGTAGATTCATGGTACCGAGTTGACGCATAAACACCTGCCACCCCGTTGGACTGGCAACGGTCTTGCGTTGACGCAACAGATCGTTCACGAGGTCCACCACGTTACTGCCGGGTACCGCTACGCCTTTGTGCATGAGCTCTCCGCGTGCATTCCACACGACGTCTCGTTTCAGACGTTCCATCAGTAGTCTAGCTTTGGTCCGCAGCGCCTTGGGAACGCTGTCGACGACGTCCGCTTCCATACCTGCCGCCACCGCCGCTTCCATACCTGTCGCCCCCGCCTCTGGCGGGGTCGGGTCCGCCGCCGCCGCTGTGACCATCGTGTCCTTGTTGACCGTCATCACGCGCGTCGATCGGCCAACGCGTTGTGACGTTGCAACACTTGATTATACATGACGACCTTGTCACCGTCGGCGAGATCTTGTCTGTCGAGTATGACTTTCATCTCGTCGTCGAGTACCTGTACTTTACGTCCTAGGGTATCCGTCGGTGCCGGCGCGCGTAGACTATCCAACAGTCGTGGATCTACCAAAGCCATCTTCCGTGTGTGTTCCATCGTCGTCTACTTGAGTAGCACCTGTTTTAGCAAGGGTAGAAAGACCGCACCGGCCAAAGGTGCCAGCAGCGCCGACAGGAAACCACCGGTCTGTCCCCCGCCGCCCTGGTTGTTACCACGTAGCAAGATGCGACGTCTCCTCGCTGCCGGCGCGTCTCTCTGTGCCAAAGCGCGCATGTTTGTTTTGTACACACTCAGAGCGCGTCTCTGCGCGTCGGTCAAGGGCAGGTTCTTCTTCAATATGTTGTAGGCACACTCGGCTAGTGCACACAACAGATCGGCGTCGGCGTTTCTGATGATGGCCCGTCTCAATTTCGTGCTCTTGTACCTGTTCAGCGTCTGTATGCAGAGGAGGTGTTTCTTCACGAGTTCGGACATCCTGTTGTCTTCACGACCATACTGCGACTGAAGGGACGAGGCGTGCGCGCAGACGTCTTACACTTTGGGTTGGTACACGTACTGGACACCGTCGTCCGGAAGGACGCCCGTGCGCAGACGCATGTCGTCGGGCGTGCCCTGTTTCAGATCGACGAGGAGATAACCGTACGGAGGCGTCGTGGCGTCTCGGAACGCTTCCTGTACATACTTCAGGCGTCCCGGATACATCTGTCGCGCCAAGTGACCGATCTGTGACGCGTCGCGAGGATTCTTGAAGACTACCATGTAGTGTGTATTCAGACTGATCGTGCGACTCTCCTTGTTCTTCGGAAACAGGTTCTGCACGAGATACAGTACGGACGTGTTCTGGTGATGACTCTTTTTTGTGAACAAGGTCGTGACCCGTTCGTCCGTTTCCGTCATCAGATCGTCGATGACCACGAGGTTACGTGTCGACGCATCGAACGCACCACTCGGCAAGCCTTCCTCGAAGCGTACCAGGTCGTTGTCGACGTAGGCACTCTGCCATACACCGTAACACCACGTGATCTTCTCTGGTGGCGGATCGATAATCGTCGCGGCGTGACGTAGCAGACGCATCACGAACGTGCTCTTACCGCATCCGGTCGGACCCGCGACGATACAGGTGAAGGGGTGTTTCCATCGCGTGTCCATCTAGTAGTCGCCGTTCGACACGTTGTCTGCTGTGCTGTTAGATACTACGACACCTCCACCACACCAACGAAGGAAGGGATCGCGGAACAAGACGTACAAGACGTACAGACCGAGTATTCCCACTAGTGCTACAGCTACGACCGTTCCCGTCCGTGACATGCTGCGCTATGACTATCGATTGCGTGGTATCTGACTATATAGTGTTATTTTTTTCGTGTGTCTCCCACCTACTAACCGCGTGACAGCTAGAGGCGCCTATAACCCCAACTGACGTAGGGGCGCATTTCCTCATCGTGTCAGCAGTGGTTCGGTGTTACACGTCCACCGGACCCGTGGTGATTCCGTCCTCGTTGACCACGCGCTTGGCATAGAAGTAGGTCAACGCCGCGCGTTCCTGGGTGTACGTCAGCACGGACGAGTGATTGACCCGGAACCCACGGTTCACTCCGCTTCCACTACGACGACTGTTCAGCACGTCCAGGAACGCCTGCTTGTCGATGGCGTTGAGTCGTTTGTTCAGTCCTTTGGTGGTGTATTTATCGACCGTACCCGAACAATAGTAGGTCTTGCTGCACAGTCCCAGGAAACAGTCGCCGGACCATTCGACCTTGAAGAGTCCAGGTGTTCTCTTGTCGTACGCCTTGCGCGCCTTGCAACACGTCTCGGTGCCGTTCCACGGACGTCCGGCTAGTCGACAGCGTATGTAGTCGTTCCGATGATCATCGCAACATTCGGACGGTAGCCATTCGGAACGGTGACGATAGTAGTGGTCACGTAGTGCCGGGGTCACGAGGTCGTCGACGGACTCTCCGGCCAGAGCCAAATAGGCGCTATCCGTATCGGTTTCGCAGTACTCGAACAGCGGACGATCCACGTACCTGACCATAAAGTCGTAGTAGAACTCCAACATGCGTAGTTTGGCCCACTGCAACACGAAGAATCCCACGTGCGTAGGCAGAGCGTATTTGACGGTACGCTTGTGCATTTAGATCTCGTACGCATCGGTTGCGACGACGTCGAGTTGACGGAAGCGACGATTGTTGATCGCGGACGATGCGCTCTTCTCCGTGCAGTAGGTGACTTCGCGGTGCTTATCGACGTTGGTGATAAATTTCCCATAGGAAGAATTACCCATCAGTTTGTTGGTATCCGCGATCATGGCCTTGTCGGGATGGGCGTCTCCTTCGCGACGTGCAGTGGACACCGCCTCGCCGAATCGTCGGAAGCAGGCGACCGGTGTGTACTCGATGACCTGGTAGACGTGCGTCACCTCGAGTCCGTGCGCGAGGTACCATCGCAAGAGAGGTGTGGCGAGCAATATCTTATCCCCACGATAACTCCCGACGAGCATGCGACGCGGAGTCGCCATGATGTCGTGTTCTTCGGCGTAGCGACGCATGAACGGTCCGAGGTCGTCGCGGGTCAGGTGAATGATCTTGAAGATGGGTTGCATCTCGGCAAAGTGCGCGCGCAGTAACTCCGGTACACGTATGTCGCACTGAATCATACCGAACACGCTACCGTTGCGCACCCCTGTCAGGATCTGTTGTGTCGTCATTTTCCAGCGCACGTGTCGACGACGTTGCCGAACGTCCAGAAACTGTTTCACACACGGATCGCGTCTCTCGACCTTCCACTCGCATTCCCACATCTCGACGACACTCACAAAGTGTCGAAGATTGTCCGTGTTCTTTTGCGTTTCGGCGAGTAGTTGCGTCATGGGTTTCCCGTTGACCTCGTTGACCTCACGACCGGTACACGGACAACCGTGATAGTAGCACCCGCGAAATTGATAGGCCGTCTTCGTTTCGCTACACCAACCGTCCACCGATAGTTTACCGATGCGCTTCTCTCGACCGTTGGTCTGGTGTCGTATGGTGAGTCCCGTGCTGTCGGACTCCCACGTCAGCCATTCGGCAGCCATCTGACCTGTGGGCTGTGCCGCTTCGGGTCGGAACTCCTTCTCTTCCCGTCGTCGCGTGTACCATCCCGTTGGCATCTCTTGCGATATCGACCACAGATACAATGCATTCGCATCATAGCCAACGATGGACTGACACGTTCGAGCCGCATCACCGTAGTCGTTACGACGTATCTTCGTGACCCCCTTCTCGTGGTGTCTGGTGAAGATGAGTGACGGTCCTCCGACGATGTTCTCTCTGACGAGCTGGTGGACGTCCTTGTTCGTCTCGTTGAAGAGCGTAAAGAACGTCCTCTTCGGCACGTAGGTGAACAGATAGGACAAGGTCAAACCAGGTATACTGATCCCTTGTTTGAACATGTCGATACCGCGGTGTTGGTAGAAGTCGAACTGTTTGTCGATGGCTTCCAAGAACGGCACGACGTCCCTGTTGTTATACCAGACGAGAAAGTCGCGTAGAGTCTCCATGTCGTTGTCTCGCCACACCTTCCGACATCGCGTGTAGTCGTCGTCGGATATACCTTCGTTCTTCAGTCGACTGAAGAAGGCCTCTTTGGGAGGTAGAGCGGTGTCGTCGAGTCTCTCCAAGCTGTCCATGTATTCGTACGGGAAGTGACCTTTCGTGACCTCGCAACCGTACGCTTTCAGGTACTTGTCGTACGAGAATCCAGGGGCGATATAATGAGTCATATCGAGGAATTTGAGGTCGTCCGTCGATAGACACATAAACGTGTTGCCGCGTTTGATCACGTGAAACGTCCCTGCGTCCTTCCTCTCTTCTTCTTCCTCCTCCTCCTCCCCGTCCTCTGTTGGTGTCTTTTCGGACAGGAAGTAGGGTACCAGGAACTGTTTGACGACGTTCAGATCGTACCTGCTCGAGTTGAACCCGATGACGGGCAACTGATGAAGCCAACCGTACAATTGACCCATGAGAGTTTTGTAGGGATTGGTCGGTTTTCGTCGTGACTCGTTGTCGTCTCCTTCTGCAGCGGATGCCTCCTGTTCGTTCCACGTCGTGATAGCCTCCCCGATTTCGCGTAGTGTACCCTCGTAACTGTCTACGATGGCGTCGTAGGCTGCTTCACTCATCGTCTGAAGGATACCCATCATGTTGGCTACCAACTTGTTGCTGTCACCATCCGTGATCAGACATTGTACCTGTTCGAATCCGGGTACGTTACTCGCCAGGGACACGCTCAACGGTACGTGGCGAGCCACCCAGTGGACTTTGGCGCTGTCCGACGGAAGGTGTGACGTATCGAACCAGGACTCGAAGTCGAAGGTGGCGCGATACGGATAGTAGCGCAAACACTCGCTAACGTGAATGTTTTCGTCGTCCAAGCACTGGAAGACTGTCGGCGACGGATGATAGACACCACCGGGATAGATCTTTCGCACGCCTCCCGTACACCCGCGCTCGTGTCGTTCTAGTTTGTACGCGTTGTGCCATAACGAGTCGCCACACTTCCTACATCGATAAGAGTGACAGTACATGTTCACGTCTTGTATGTAGGAACAGTGTGTCTCGTGAAGATTGACGTACATCGTTTCGGGATAGTGACACAAGGACCGGCGTACGAGTTCGGCAGTCACCTTTCCGCCTTCTTCTCCCGATTCGACGAGCTTGTAGACGCACACGTTGGTCTCAAAGGTGGTCTCGGCGCGATAGAGATCGTCCATTGTCACCCCGTCAAAGTCTTTCATTACCACCCCGTCAAAGTCTTTCATTGCCACTCCGTCACGGTTGTACTTCGCGTAGAGTAGCTTCACGGCGGGTTCCAGGTGGTGTCGGTCGCATCCACGATGCAGAGCCAGACACCGGAAGAGACACAGATTGTCGGTGTACTTCCTGTTGTGATCGTCTCTTTCCAATCCGATGACGGCTTTGTTTCGTTTGATGTACCTCGGTAGTGTGATATCCACACATCCTATCGGGTGATCTACGATGTGATTGACGAAGAAGGTGACATTCGTGACCACCTCGCACACCCATTGACTGTCCGGACGCTAATTGATGACTCACTGCAGCACGTCTGTTTCTCGGATACGTTCCAGAAACGCATCAAAGTCTACAGTGTTTCTGATCAGACACGGTTCGTCGAGGTAACGTCCGCAGCAGTTACAGGACGAATGAAAATACCTGTACCTGTTCGTGGTCTTGTTCCTTAGAACAAAACCATAACTAAGATTAATCTTAAAGGCGTGCGTCTGTTCGCGGAACATGATCTTCAGTGACGGTTCTAGGGCGCTCGTGTCCAGTGTCGATACTCTGTAATTGTACCTGGATTGCACGGGTCCTCTAGCCACGTGGTTTCGGATGGTCATCCAGTGCTCTCGGACGACGTCTCGTAGTTCCCTCGATAGAGTATCGACGAAGGGGAGTCGGGGCGGTGGTTGTATCGGGTCGTCATCGTCGGCACTCACACGTGGTCGCTCTGCGCATCTCGCTCGTTTGCGTAGGGGTGGCTCGCTCGCTTCCGCACGTCGGCTGCATACCGTCTTGAAATGATGTACCAGGTTGTTACGTCTCGTGAACTCACGTGCACATCTCTCACAGCGGTGTAGTGTTTTTTGTGAGGTGTCACAAGGTTGCCTGTTGTGACGTAGCAGGTTGTCACGTCTCGTGAAGTCTCTTCCACATCTCGAACAGGGGTGCCTAGTACTGTTTGGTGGTTCCCCAGATGGCACCACTCGTGGCGGTGGTTTAGTGTAAGCATGATCGTCGTCGTCGTGTGTTGATGTATGCGTTTGGTCTATGTGGCGTTGTATGTCGGCGTGTGTATCGAGCACGAGACCGCAGTGACGACACGTGTGCTGCTTCATCGTGTACCTACAACTGAAGGATAGGAGATCCTTGTACGCGTCTATATATCCTAGTGTGACGTCATAGGAGGTTGTATGAGTGTGCGTGTGTATATAGACGAAGGGGAGGTGGATGTATTCATCGATCGTAACGAGCTATGACAAGAACAACAGACACCAGATTCCTGGATTACATACATACATCTTTATTCATTGAATTATACAGTAAAAGCGAGTATAAGAAAGCTAAGCTAAGCTAAGCGTCTACAGCGACAGACAAGCGGCGCCTATAACCTCAGCTATAGCGTAGGGGCGCATTTCCTCTTGTCGTCACTGCAGACGCTTCTGGAGTGAGTCCGTAATATACGCAACGTGTTCAGCGGACTCGATGTTCCGCGCAAGTTCTCTGCAAATCGTCTGCACGGCCGTATCGAGGCTACATCTTTTGGTGACGAACAGGACCGCAGCTAAACTCTGGATATTTATTTCCAGGTCCTGTACGCCACCGAACAGAACCGGATATGTCCACGGCATCGACGTGTCCGTTTTCGACCACACGATATGTCCATCGGTGGCTATATCGAGGGTCGAACAATCCGTCCGGAGTGTCTCGTATTCGGATGTATCGTCATCACAAGTCATGTCCAATGACTCGTCGGACGGTGGTGGTGGTGTTGTACACTCACACGTCATTTGCAGAGCCGTCACGTGACGCTGGGCGTTTAGATGCGTAAGGAGAGTCTGTCGCAGTGGGGTGTGGTGACGGCGTCTTTTTCTAGGTGCCCACTCTAGCGGCTTCTCATCATATGATCTTTGAATGAGATCTAGTCCGCTAGAGGGAGCATCGCTGACCTGACAACACAATAACAACAACAACATTAGCAGGGTGTTTCCTCGTCCAACAGAGGTATACCGCGCACACGCAGGATGGCTTGCACACGTGTTATGATGTCACGTGCCCGCTTCGGTGTGTCCACCATAAACCTGTAATGGTGTACTGCACATTTCACGCTGTCTTGGATCAGATGGCTACGTACCAGGTAGATGACATTTGTCTCACTTTCGAAAGTGCGTCACAATTCGTTGCTCACGAACCGAACGATAGCATCGCATGCTACCAGCATCAGCTCGGAGCACCAGACCTGCCTTCCCGTCGTGTCGTCTTGTAGGTACCAGGGCTGCGGCGCCTTCGGTGATTCGTCTTCCGTCTCATCCGACACGGTTATACCACGACTACGGAGACTCGTTTTCACTCGTGACACGACATCACGAGCAAACCACGGCACGCGCGATTCGCATACCAAATCGGATACTGCCATATCAAAAGCATGAAATATATGCGAACGATTCACTTTATACACGTCTTCGTGAACGTTCGCGTAGCGAAGGTACAGTCCTTCGGCTACCTGACGAATGCATGCAGTGGTTATAGCGGCTATAAATAAGTCGTCATCTATCATGTACTCCGTTCGTTTCTGAATTGCATTCACTCTCTCTACTGCCTCCTGTAATTCACTAGGTCTCCGACTCTCGTCGTAGTCAGACCAACCACTATCAAAATCACCATCGTTAGCAACATCATCATTATCCTGATCACTAGACCATGAACATGACCCCACGTGAATGACACTTGCCTCGTCATTGAATGACAGTCGACGTTTCACGCCACGCACGGGGGTTGACAGAACTGCCTCGGATGACCGAGGAGGCGTCTACAACATACGGCAGAACATCATAGTATCAAATAGGTAGACAAACACCTCTAGGAACAGGGTCTCTCTCTCTCTATATATATATATTCCGTCTGGGGGCGTCACCTACTCTTTCGTTACTGTCAGGTGGCGCCTCTTACAGGAGTTAGGAACAGCCTATCTCTATACTCCGTCAGACGGCGCCACCTAACAGTGAGTTACTGTCAGTTGGCGCCTCTTACGACAGTTAGGAACAGGACCTCTCTATACTCCGTCAGAAGGCACCACCTGAGTCGCTGTCAGTTGGCGGTTCTTACGAGTGGATTATTTCCAGTGCTATCACGGTATAATTTTGATACCCTGCCTTTCTTGTCTTTCTAATTGTCACCCTAGCCTGTTTGCCACGTAGGACATTCAGTGATTGGTAGCGTTCGTCGCCGGATTTAAGCGACATATAGTCGCTTGCTGTCATTCCTCCCACGACCCCCTGTACTAGCTGGTCAAATCCTGTTGCCCACACTTCATTGCCCTTGTGATCAGCGAAAAGCAGGCCCGTAGCATACTTGTAAACGGCAGTTCCCTTCTGACGCCCGTGCACCGAACATATACTAACGTTATGGTGCCCTCCTTTCGTCGTTTCAAGAAGAACTTTCCGATTACATATTTTACATGCCGGGTAACATACGTATTCGGGGGACAGAGCACATGTTACTAGTGTCAGTGGACGAGCAAATGCGTACGTTCCGTCACTTACTTGTTCGAGTTCCGACAGGAGCATTTCCTCGTTGTTGGATGTCGCCATCTTGTCGTGTAGGTATCGGTGAAGAGCTTTCAACGGCAGCGAGACTGAGAGAGAGTGTTTGTCTTGTTAGATTTACCGTGGGTTTATATACAATTCAATCCCTCCAGGGATCGAGCGCGTGACACCCCTAGATGACGGTATCGCGCCCCTGGGTGTTCACATCTTATCGTGCGCGTGACCTTATCTCTCACTCTCCCGTACTTTGTCACCGCGTGGCTGCCTGTCTGTTTTTAATGGGCGCCTTGTGTAAGCCGTATAGAGCGCTGTCTAACGAAGTCTCTCACCTGCATAAGTATCACACCGAGTATATTCTTACCTGGTTTGTTACGGTTTGAGCTCTTACCCCAATACCCCTCTGCACTGGGTACATTCTTAATAAGTCGTGCGTCGCCTGTAGCCAACAAGCGTTGGCGTAGTTTAGAGGTACGAAACTTGACGGCTACTATAGCGTGCATCACGCCTCGACGTTGTGACAGCCATGAAACGACTCGATCGGGTATCCAACGAATGGTTTTACTCCAGTATTTCGCCTGTATTCCAGTGCGCGCGGTCTGAATCTTTCTCGCTGTGTTCTCGTCGTGAAAATGTCTAGCTTTTTTAAACTGATATGCTGCTTCTGTGCAAGTAAAGACTTCGCCCCATATATGTATCTCGCACGGATAGAAATTCGATAGGAAGTGACCAGCACCCCTGAATTGTATATCCAAGCTCTTGACCGCCATATGTTTCATCGCTGACCACTCACAGAGTTCTTTTCTTCCGACTGTATTGTTAGCGTTCTGATAAGGTGCATTGTCGTCTAATTGGCATCACGCGCTTATCACCAGTTGGTCCCTCCGTCATATGACTGGTATCGGTTTGTACTTTACCACTTCGACATAACCGCGTTGTTAACCAGGCATCGTCCAGGTGACGTCCCTAGATGCATCCCTGGGTCTTCGGTGCTTTTCATACCCCGGTATATTTCCACTCCACAGTGTGTCTCACAAGTTGTCTTCATAGTGTGTCTGCATACGCATGCTCTATCTATATATATACCGGCTCGTTTGTTACATTCTTCATCTCATTCACAATTGCTATGTCGTCGATACCCTGGACTCAACTCCGTGCTGAATGGCGTCTTCGCGACGATGGTCTCGAAGTTGTGTAAGTTCTTTTATTATTATTATTATAAAGATATATATATATATATATATATATATTCTTTGCTTTGTTTCATCCGATAGATATCCTATACATATCATACATAATCACAGTGTTCTTCACATAAACTACCTGTGACGTTTCACCTCTATTATAATATGCTCTTACGTTCGTTATGTGTCACTCACGGTTGTCTATGCTTACGTTCGTTATGTATCACGGTTATCTTATTACCTTTCAGGGCTCCCGATGGTTATGATACTGACGATACCTGGAGTAGTGACTCCGATATTGATGATTACACGTGAGTGTTCAACGATTATTTTACTATTTTCTTCAATGTTTGTCGTTTCGCCTAGCTACGTGGTGTTTGGTTACCGATTGCGTCAGCCGACGTCTCCATTACGTATTGTATCATAGTCCGTTGATCTAGCTTGCCCTTTTATCGTGTGTCGCTTCCCTACGCGGTGTCCGGTTACATCGCTGCCTTATTCCACTCGCTTGATCATTTTCAACGTTTTCATATATGTTTCAGAGAAGATATTTTCAAAGTTTTCATATATTTAACGTCTCGTTCATATGGTTTGAGAGTTTTAATGTATGTTCCAGAGACGAAGAGCTCCGCGAATATCACAGTTATATGTTCTGTAACGTCATGGCGGAGCTGCTCCGCACACGGGGACGTTACGATCCCCCCAACCCTTGGGTTGACCCCGACCCTGTTGCCCCTATCGACACGGGGGATATGGAAAATTGGTGTGCGGACACAGACGATAGCGATGACGGCTTTGAAGATTTAATAGTTCGTTGACATCAATAAAACATTCAACTTTCAAACTGTGGTGTTTGTTGGTTATTATATTATATTATATATATATATATATATATAATCTCTCTTTCATACACACATACATACATACATACAAGCATACCTATACACATTTTAAAGTTTCATATATATATATATATATATATATATTATAACGTTTTCTCTTTGTTCTTTCGTTATTACATCATTCCGTTTACTTCTTTATCTCTCATTATACACCTTTCGTCACCTTTTAAAACTTTTCTCTTTGATCTTTCGTTATGACTCTTTGATCTTTCGTTTCTTTCAATACCTTTCCTCTTTGATCTTTTGTTATTACAATTCCCTCTTCGGTCTATCATATATACACAATAACCCTTCCATGGCTGCTCATTCCACCGCCAGGGGGCGCTACACACGCTCACACATACGGTCACGTGACTACTCACTTTGCTCAGGGGGGCGGCTTTCGAAACCTCCCTAATATCAACCAAAAACTCCTCCGAAATGACTTAGGATGGATACCCAGATTGCCCCTCTTACTACTGGTGTTCGTCTCTTTTGTGTGTGTATAGGTTTGATTGGACTCTTTGGCGGGGGCCAGGGTTCAGCTATACATCTCCACTGGTGAGGAGCGTGTGATTTCCGGTTGCGGTTGGGCCGGAGTGGGTGGAGCGCGTGGATTTGCAACATCTACATTAGACTATAATCTAGAAATTAACTATAATGCGAGACCAAACACTGCGCGCGCACACACGCACGCACGCTCACACACAAATCAACCACACTACAGGCCTGCTTTCGTATTTCAATGATGTGTCTCTGAACTTGGGTTTCTGTTGATTACATAGGCCATAGCCATAGTCTAGACATAAGTGTTCTTAACGTTAAATGTACTGTACTGTATATATGTTAATTTAGTTTACTTATTGGCGAACTTTTACTTTCTGACCTAACCATGAAAATGACCACCTACAGCCGCCAAACTTCTCACATATCTTACATATACACACACACTATGTTACAAAAACAATTTTCTTACATTAATACTATAACGATACAAATTCAAATAAAACCCGACGTCACCAGCGGCGATTACCCAAATTTATAATTATATAGCTCCGCGGTTACCGTAAAAGTTATATTGTGTCGAGGCGTCGCTACATAAATGAGCTTCACAGAAATACCATACAGTGGCGCTCTCATTGTTGTGTGTGTAGAGTCCCTGTATAAAGATAAAACTTTACATGTGTGCACGTGTTCTCGACGCCTCGACACATTATCGATTTTGCGGTAACCGCAGATCTAGATCGCGAGTCATTAATTGCCAGTGATATGTTGAGTTTTACTTGAGTTTGTTTTGTGAATTTTGATCGTTATGGGAATGTAAGAGAATTGTTTTTGTAACGTAGTGTGTGTGCATGTATGTAAGATATGTGAGAAGTTTGGTGGTTGTATAGCCACTATAGGTGGTTGTTTTCATGCCATGGTTAGGTCAGAAAGTAACAGATCGCCTACTTATTTTTAGTTCAGCACCAACTCTGAATTCTATGTCTGAACACCTCTCCCGTCCACTTTCCTCCCTTTCTATATCCCATAACCACACTTAATTACACTACTACATTTCGTTTCTCTTTCCTGCTGTCAAAAACAAAGATGACCCCCCAAGCCAAGCCCAACAGAAAAAAGACCAATGAAATCATAAATGAAGAATCCAGCTTTAACAAAGCTATTTTTGGCATTCTTTCGTTCGTAACTTGCCTATGTTAATATCCAATAAGGCTAGTGATATGGTTAATACTTCATGCTAATTAAGTAAAAGCATATAAATTGTATGCTAACAGTTGCACATTCTCACTCGACGGGTCTAGAAAGCTTAGCAAGATTATTACTCCACCTAGCGGAATAATCGTTTAACGTGGCGCGCCCTAGTGGTAAATGTTTATATATTTCTACCCACAATCCGTTCCATTGCTGAATTTCCGGGTTCCCCGCAAAACACCAAAGACGCGAGAATGACATCGACCGAACCTGAAGAAAACTCGCAAAAAGAAGAAAATGAACCGCTTGTTGGTGGTGACACAGCTGCACAAATGTGAGCTTAATTGTATAAAATAATGCGTGATTTTGCACGTAATTAAGTTTTCGAGGTATGGCCTGTCGTGATAAGTGGTGTTTTGCAAATGTCAGAATCTCGGACGACTGTCAACAGTTTCATAACACTAACACAGTTGACTAGGATACCGATGTTACTTAGTTTCATCGGATTTTCATGTAACAGTCATTATAATATTCTCGGAGCGTATTCTGAATATTTTGCATACTCCAGATCGGTGACATTTAAGAGTAGTAAATAAATATGTACCTGAAAAGGCTGAATGAGTATATCATATACCTGTTATTTCATTTACTTAGTAACTAACTATAATGTGTAATATACATCTGATATTTTTTAAGTTTCCCACTGGATGCGGACACTGATACTGACAACGAATGTGATTGTGAGGCAATGTCACAAACTGACACATTGGATGAGGACTGGTACAGCTTCAATCCACCTGACAACACTCGACACACAAAGCGCACAAAAGAGCGATCAAAGAGATACCACAAAAGTGACAGCATTGAGAAGAACAAGCACGGGACGCGTCGGTCGACTGGTCAAAACAGCCCGAGTCAAGGCCGCTGTTCCAACACCGTCACATGCAGCGTGTCTGACGGCACACACCACGTCAATGTTGACATCGACGCACCTGACGTTGACGCGGACGGTTTCATTGAGCAGTTTCCGAATTCATTGTCGGCAAAGAAACGAAAAGACTCACTGAAAAACTTCACAACTTCCCGTGCTTATGACAGAGACCTCAAACTGAGTTCAAGCGATCTAGTGTCAATGGATACTCCGGCTGTGCAGGTGCAACCAATGAGTCTGGACACATCTGGTCGGTTCATGTGCCTCAACCCAAAACTGGTTCCACAAACCACCTGTGAAAAGACACAATCTGATTCCACATGCCTGAAACCAGTCACTCTCCCTGAATGCCCGAGAGATCGAATAATGTTTTACAAGACTTTCTCGATGCTCATCAACCTAGGAAATGTTGCCCGGAAAGAGAAGGATAGTAAAATCGGGCCGTACACTAGACAGCTGAGCAGTGAGCAGGAAGTATGGCAGAATGAGGTGAATGACCTCATCTGGCTGGAGCTTCAGGCATGGTACAGTGGCCGGACATTGGAGCTCCAGGATCATTACCTGTACGAGGAGCGAGAGAACGTTCAAGTGGTGTTGGACGAGGTGATGAATTTTAAGGTGACACTTTCCGAACCGATGAGTAGATGGACCAATGCTGGTGACAATTCTGAGTTGGGTGATAACAGTGGTATCTCGGTCATCTGTAATGAGAGCAGTGAAACTGTGACAGAAGTGTCATCTGAGGGAGATAGTAGTGGGGAGCCACTACCTGATGCAAGTTGCAGAGCCTCGGGTCTACACAGTACCACAGTAGAGAGACTGGAAATATGTCTCGAGGATTGCGTGTGGGAGTGTGCGCAGTCGCTAGTCGAAATGACCACCGTCCAGAAGGAAGCCTTGGTCCATGTGTCTTCCTTACTGGACAAGCTGGATGCTGTAGAACACTTGTATCCAACGACAAAAGCCCTGGGAAAGGAGTATCCATTATACGACACTGCTGAGTTCCAGCAGCGTGTAGACACCCTGTATCTGTGGATGAACATAGTGAAGGATCTCGGACACAAACTACAGCTGATGGCCAAAGTATTACATGTCGACACAATAGATGGACTCCAGTGGCCATGGCTGGACAATACTGTGTGTGAAACCAAAGACAGCACCACTGTTGGTGACTCCGACAATGAATCTGACGTGTCAGTGACACGAATAACATCCGACAGTGGTAAGAATGTCCGCTTTAACCTTAGTGACGCGTCATTGGTTGACTCTGCATTTGCAACCAATGATCTTCAGCATCAGACATCTGTCAGCTCGAGTTACCGAACGACGAGTGTTGAGGACATCTGTCTTACGCATATCTATCGTCACTTTGTTGACCGGACGCTCAAGAAGACGGGGATGCGGAAGCTGTTGCTTCGTCTCATCCGCCTAACGTCAGGCACACTCCAGCGGGCAAAGGAAGCACTGCAGAAACCTAAGACCACTCCAAGCTATGCTGATATTGTCGTTCAGGAGGTAAGTGTATTGTTCTAGCTAAAGTGGAACCACTGATTTGCATAATTGTTGAAAACTGGTCTGACAATTGAAATCTCTGTGCAGTTAGTTGGTTGAATTTTATTTTAAATCTTTGCTATATCACTTATGTTATGACTGTTAGTGTTAGTTAATAGAATTGTTGTGTTTTAGGTTTTTATATTATTAGTTTGTTGTGAAATGTAAGTCTGTAATTGTGTGACTGTTTACGACAGTTTAGCACTGATATCATTATACAACACTACATTGAATACTTGATGTTTGGAATTTTTGATTTAAAATTGGCAATGGTGGGAGTTTTCATATTGATCAGCACATTTTTTGACATTGATTTAATAAAATCAGCAAATTTTATATAAATTACAAACATGATTTTGATGGAAATAATATCATTGCATCAAAAGAGTCCTGATGTGCGTTATTCCCGGATGTAATTTTTTCACAACAGGTATCAGCACCTGTTGATTTGAGCATCGTGTCATCGGCTGCGTCACTAGAGGGCCTGCCACAGGTGCCGGCCAGCTCCGAGGTCGACCTCTCTCTGCTGACACAGCATGGCGCCACCAGTCCTCAGTTCAGCGAGATGCAGCTGCCATCTTTCAAGATGACTTACTTGTTCCTCATGCGCATCCTGCTCGATGTTGTGCACGAGTGTCTGCAACTGAGGTTGGAGCAGAGGCCAGCCACTGACCCGTCACTGCTCAGTGTTCGGCAGGTACTTTTCTTTATGCATTCAGATACCTCAGTACTTATTCGACAGGTACAAGTATTTGTGTTCAAATACCTCAGTATTCAACAGGTCAGTTGTCTTCAAATACGTCAGTATTTGACAAGTACAAGTCTTTGTGTTCAAATACCTCAGTGTTCGACAGCGACAGGTACAAGTCTTTGTGTTCAAATACCTCAGTGTTCGACAGGTACCCTTCTTAATGTATTCAGATATCTTTGTTCAATAAGATGTGGTTAAAAGATACCTAAAGGACACATATATCCCTGTAGACACATGGGAATCAACTGCACAGGTCTGGCAATTTCCAGTTTAAAGTGCCTAAAAAAATCAGAACTGTTGTATACCTACAAAAATGTCCTTTGTTTCTATCTTACAGTGACAACTATTTTTCAACAGAATCTCTTGAAATTACGTTATTTTATAAGGTTAGCATGCTATTATCAAGATCCATGCATTTAGCTTCACCCTCAATAATAGTGTTGCAATGTGTTCAAACACATCACAACAAGAATTCCACCAAATGGTTTCATTCAAGAAGGTTTTCTGCCAGTAGAGGTCCAGCGACTCATAGAAGGGGCACAATCTATCAATTCAGAAATTTCAGTCAGTTAAAAATGTAACCAAAATTGGCATTTATTGTGTTTAGCCCCAACTGTTCAAGACTCATAAAACTGTGATGTTAGCAGACATGTGATGAATCCATGCAGTTCCCTTTCCCGTGATTGTCTCAGCTTGGCTGTCTTGTAAGATAACAGCACAGCATCCTGTATCCTGGCAGGATGCTACAAATGTAGATATGATTGACATCAATTAGCAGTATAATGCAATGTTGGATCCCAGTCAAGTATGCTGATACGTCACTGAAACCTTGTCTCTGAGATATACGTAATAGTAGTCATATGCCATGTATTACTAATGCTTACATTCTGTAATGCACTGTTATTGAAATCATACACTTACCATCTGATGAATAAGTCAATTCATTGTAAAACACAGTGTATTACACACACTTCTGATCTTTTTGTTGACCTACAGCCAGTACCCTTTTAATAGATATCTCAGAATATGACATAACTTTAGATGTTGTCCATGTTTTGAGATCACCCCTCAACATTTAGGTGTACATGTATCCATGTTTTGAAATCACCCCTCAATATTTTTAAACAAATTAATGGGAATGTGGGGATCTGTTGTCTAGTGAATAGAGCACAGAACTGTCTGTTACAAAACCTGAGCAATTTCATCCACCCAACTTTGTCTTTCATAAGAGACATTAAAGCCCATCAGCCCATTCTACCTGGCATCTATGCAAGTAGAAGTCAAAGATCCCATACAAGAAAATAGAATAAACCTATCATTCACTCACTGACTCTAGAAAAAAACTGAAAGTAAACCACACGTATGTTAGCCTGAGACACAGTGTTTGATGTTAGGTGTCCGGATCTGGAAACATCTTTATTCGGCACATAACAAATACATATTTAACAGCTTTTTCATAAACAAGACAGGAGACTCTCACTAAGGCTTACAAGTATGCCGCTAACAACTGCTTCCCATATTTGCATTACAGATCAGAAGACAGTATGTTATGTTTGTTGGTAAGGCAAGTTTGTGTTCGTGCTAGTCAGTATTGTTTGGTGTATGTAGCAAAACTGTAGAGGCTATGTCTCTAGTCATAAGAAACAAACATCACCAGTTACGATACATGTCATTCCCTTGCAGTTGATCCGAGAGTGCAAGGAGGGTCTGTCCGGGGCCGTCATGATGAAGCAGTATTACCAGGAAATGGTCCTTGCTGTCATGTCCACAGAGGACCATGAACAGACTAAGCTCGGTCTCGAGTCATTTGATGAACATATGAAGCAGATGATGGAGGTAACAGAGTAGATGGTTTTTTAACTTTACTCTGTACACAGTATGACTTTGGCTAGTGTTTCGCTTAGTTTATTTAACTCTATTTATTGAAGCTCTTGAAACAAAGGCACACAAAATAATTACATGGATAAAATTGTTTAATATACTCCCAAAAGACACTCGCTGCAAAAACACATCCAGTTTGACCAGTTTTCTTTATAAATATTTGTTTTTGTCTAAACCAGACAGATCTTAATTGTGTTTTGTGGCCTTCTGTTCTGTCATATTTGCATTCATTTGTCTGCTAACCTCATGAATGTATGGTGTGTGCGCCAGGTGTACCTTGACTACCTCCAGACATGGATGTGTGGACTCCAGAACCTGCAGGAGATGTTCAAGAGACTCAAGAACTTCCTTGAGGAGGAGTGGAACTTCACAAAGAAAGTCTGCCCCCACATCCGCAGTGGTGAGGCAAACGCAGCAAACCGATTCTGGTGCGTCTTAGGAACACTTACATTGTTAAAGAAACATTTCTCTAACAATAATAGCCAGTTAAACAGTGCAGAAGAACACCCATGGCCATATCTATCATTGATGTTTTGTTTTTTTGTATCTCTTAAATGGCTGTACTTGTATATAGAAGGTACAATCTTTCGTTTTCTATAGAACATCCATGTATACATTGGAGTTAACAGTAGTTATTTTTGCTTTGTCTTAATTTTGTTTGCTGATGCTGTAATGTGCTTGTTGGTTATATGCCTAACAATAAATTTTTGCTTTCTACTTTTACTTCAAGTACTTTTGGAAAGTAGGCTTTTAGAAGGTACTTTTACTTCTACTCAAGTAGTTCTGAGGTGAATTACTTTTACTTCTACTCAAGTATAAAATTTAAGTAATTCATTTACCACTGCATGGAGCGCATTTCAAAAACTGACATCTTGTCTCATGCAGCTTGATGGCGAGCAGTCTCCTTCACTCAATCTCTCACTTCCTTGAGACGGGGATGGACGAGTGTATCAACGAACTCTACAACAGCACCCTGGTGGAGAACGAGGACGCTGAACAGGCCACAGGTCGAAACAGCAGGTCAGTAGTTTTTAGTGGCAACACAAGTTTTATAGACAATCTATGGCCATGGAGAGTGTACAAAGTCTTTGCACATTAATTGCAGCATGGCTGAATGCTTCCCAGAGAAATTGAGATGGTGTTCGATTGAACAGGTCTGCCAGGGAGTAAAGTGTAAAGTGCTTTGAGCAGTCCTAAGTTCTAGATACTGCGCTATATAAAAACGTACATTTTATACAATGTCTGTATCTGCCACATTAGGCACTCAAGACACTCTACATGTGACTAAATCTGTTGAGTTTCTAAGGGATCATCTCAGAATGTCGATGTCTGATGTCAAACAAAATTACTTTCATCTGGGCTCAGCCCCCCACCCCCTGTTGAGATGAAAGTTTGTATACCCTGATATGATGACATACAGTGTTGATGACAAATAATGACATTCTGTATGTTGTGTGTTCTCAGACAGGCTATCATCCAGACTTGTCGTCGCTTCAAGCTGCTCTTCCACGAGGCAAGGGAGAGGGCATCAAAGGCTCTTGGCTTTGCCAAGGTGTTGCGCAAGGTCAGAGAACTGTTGGGAGAAATCACACAAAGTTAACCATTTAGACCTCACATCATTTTATGAAATGCCTGCCCTATGAAAAGTCCCCATAACACGCGCATACAAAATCATATTTTCAAACAACGCTCATTCAAACACTTGCAATACAAAACCATACGACAATTACCCTTAACATACAGCAGAGACAAAGAATCCAGTGACACAAGTTACATAAGTATCTAGATGATGACGCCACCTCCAAGCATTGTCATGTCTCTGCTCATTTCACACAGTATTGTCTGCTGAATGCAGCACTGAAAACCTTATTTGTGTAGTGTAATTACTCCCATAGATAACTTGTTTTCAAATGCAGAAATTTTAGAAAAAAATGTTTTTTTAGAAAATAGCCCTCAAAGATTGCGTAATGATTTTGATTACTTAATATCAACATGCTTGATCCATGAGTAAAACTCACTTAGAGGTACGTAATTGTTATAGAAGTGAATTTTATTGATAGTATGCATACAAAGGTATCATAATCTGGCAGAAAACCCTTTTGAGTGTTTTTTGTCAAAAAACATTTAACCTGGGGTGTTTGGCCTGAAGTTGCATTGTTTCAGTATGTTGTTTGCCTGAAACGCAAGCACTCGCTGGGCTGACGTGACCAGTGACAGAAATGCTACAGAGTTACACGTTCAGCATTTTCAAACGTCAGTAACATAAGAACTAATAAAAATTTCTGCATACATCCAAAGACATATCTGTAGATGGCAGTGTTATTTTTATAATGATATAGAAAACCATTAAATTCACTGCTGGAACTCCACGTATATAGCTTTTGAAATATTGAGCTCCCTCAATACTGACCCACACCAAATTTTGAAAACATTTAAAACTACAAACCGTCCCAATTGGTCTGTTGGATCACATAGCAAATGTCAGCCCATTACATGCAAAACTAACTACCCCTAGGCATCCTTGCGCACCAGGGGTCACTGCTGCATGGCAAACAACCCTGGCTTGCGAGGATGCCCCTAGGTAGTTATACATCCACATAGAAAAAGAAAACACACTGTTTTATAATTTAGGATAAATGATGTTTTGTAGGACTTGGAAATAGCAGCTGGCTTCAACATTTCCGTGGCAGCCGATGAACTGTTGAAGAAACTCACAGATACAAAGCATGTGAAGGTAGGAAAAAGATGATATCATTTGTTATGGATATTGAGTCTTTTATATTCCTGCATTTTTATATTCCCACTTATACAATTTGTAATGGAAAATATACTACAGCAGTAAAGATTCAGACATGAATATGAAGTAGAAGATAATGGAATTGAGGCGCGTTTTATTCATGCAAAACATTGAATAAGCCAGTTGACTTATTCATCACATGACCTGTTGCCTAGCAACAAGGTCCATCAAGCCATCAAAAATGGATGCCGAACATGTGGAGCATACAGGCATTCCGATACAGATTTTGTTGAAATTCTGGCCCCAAATGTTGCAATGTTGTTTAAGTGAGCATGCCGGAAAGATTGATTTAGCAGATGTCATGGTGCACTAGTAATATAATTCACAGTGGCTAGAGCATCAGACTCGAGACAACCCGGATTCGAATCCTATGCTACCATGTTGAACTTTGGGCAAGTTCAGTCACTTTACATTGCTCCAATTTACTTGGCTATATGAATGAGAACCTGGTTATAGACAGTTTTGGATATTTGTGCATGGCTAGTCTTTGCGCAGTAACTGCAGTATGGCTGAAAACTTCCCAGAGAAGTCGAGATAGTGTTCGATTGAACAGGTCTGCCTGGGAGTAAAGTGTAACACTCTGAGCATTCCTAAGGACTGGATACAGCACTGCATAAGAACTTACCTTTACCTTTACCCTTGCAGCTGGTCGCCCCCCTCTTCAAAGGGTGTCTCATGTTTGTGCCGGCCAAGATCGTAGACAACCGACAACAAATCATGCAGCTGTTGAACGTGACGTCCGGGAGAGAAGACACATCCGTGACAGACTCATCCCCTCAAGCTGGCTATCTCATCCTCATCAGATGTGCCGCCGCCTCCGAACACAGGGCCAAGTGTCCACTGTGGGAGGGACCGACGGTCAGAGTTGAACTGACCGCTGAGACAGCCATTGTACTCTCTCACATCGAGGTAATGATCACCCCTTTTGGAAATATATATGTAATGTTAATTATTATTGTTATCTTTATTCGGACTGAATAATGGTAACCTTTTGACAATGATGTGCCTGTATAACTGTTTGTATTTTAATGATAAATTGTTTTAACTCATTTTAATTTTTTTAGACTATTTTTATTGCCTACTCTCTTCACGTCTAGAATTGGTAAATTGATTTTGTTTTTAATTGTATTGACATTTTAATTATAATTTATTGATTATTATTTATAATTTAATGTTGTGAATTGTATATTTTATCTAAAGCTGCATAAATATGGATGTTGGAGTGTGTGTAAGTCTGATTCATGGCCCATTGAAAATCACGATGTAGTACTTGACAGCATCATCATCGTCGTTTAGAGGCGGTGTTTCCAGACTCTGCTGGGTTTGCCTTTCTTCCAGTTGCCCTCTTCCACTTGACACTGTCCCGTGCATCCCGATGGTCGATACCCATCAGATTCAAGTCTGCAGACACAGAGTTCTGCCAGGTCTTCCTTGGTCTGCCAATGGGAGCTGTCCCCTCCACCACTAACTTTGTTCAGCCCTTCACCCAGTCCTCATCGTCCTTTCGCTCTACATGCCCATACCACCTCAGCCTGCTTCTTCTGATCACATCCCCAATTGCCTCCACTTCTACTCTTCTTCTAAGCTCTACACTGGGCAGTCTGTCACTGAGTGATGTGCCACACATCCATCTCACCATCCTCATCTCAACCCTTTCCATCCTTGTGTCATGATCGGTTCTCATGGCCCACGTCTCACACCCATACAACAGGCAACTTCTGACACAAGCTATGTACACTTGGCCCTTCATCTTCAGGGGGGGCGCTTTGGAAGTCAGGAAGGGTGTTAACTCCCTGAACTTCTGCCAGGCACACCTCACTCTGGTCACCATTATGAAATAAAACGTTTACTGCTATATGTAATTCTAGTAGAAAATACTAGAAATCACTCATGACATCTCTCAGAGACTAAAATAGAAACCTGACACCCCTTGGTGACTATACACTACACTACTGGGGTCTGGCAGATACCCTATGCACAGAGCGGAATTTTTTTCGCTGAATTAGTTGTACAGCCGTAGTTTGTCCTGTAGGTATATGTGCTGTGGGGAGCATAAAAATGTCGTGATGCACAAATGCCCTCGACGCACATCAAAGAGCAGTTCTAGGAAACCCTAATATAAGTATCTGCTCGATCATTCTCGTGAGTGGCTGAGTGGTACATTGCATTCAATTAATTACTTTTTCTTCCCAGGCATTACATGCGACACGAGACATTGTTGGCTGAAACAAAGACAAGTCGAACACTCTGGCTGATGTATATGTGATAGGTACACATTTTTGTTTTGTTCTCTGTTGTTGTTTGCGCAGTTTTCTTCCAGGCCAAACTTGAAATCTGTGGTAAATGTTTCGAAATCTGTATCAATGTATTATCACAGGTGAAGGGCCTCATGTTGATTGTCACGCACTCGTCACAACTCGTGAGTCAACGTGAGGAGTTTGAGGAACTCATGGCTACTGCTGTCCAGTTGATCAATGAACAGACCTCGTGTCACCAGGCCATAGCTGACTCCCTCGCCGAACTCAAGGTACGGTACAGAGCTGGCTCACTGCATGCTTCACCTAGTGCATGCTGGGTGTTTTGGACCTCTGCTGTCGATTTTGTTTTATGTCGTTGTTGTACAACATTATCGTTTAAATTGAATGTCGTTGGAGCAAACATCGTGTTTATATTGCATGTTGAAAAGAACATCATTTTGCTGGCATTAGTTATGTGATTTATTCATGCCTGACCCAGAAAAATCTGTCCAGAGGTATTCAACATTGTTGACAGCTGCTCCTGTAATGAGTATTTTGAGATGTCATAGCAACATAATAATTATGTATTATAAAATTGTGGTTCAGTAAAGCGCATTTGAAGATGTTAACATATATAATGTAGATATATAATGTAGTTGATGATTATGTGGTAAAAACTTAATGCTCTGCTGTGTGCCAAGTTTGGTTCATTATGGCACAGTTGTTAGAAACATTTGCGGCCAGGAGTGTAGGAACTATCCAACTTTAAAGATATTGTGGGTTGGGATGCATGCCTGCACAGTAAGTGCCAATAACATCTGTTTGAAATTGAATGTTTTGTTTACAATTTTAACATTTCATCGGTGCAACATTCAAACCGAACACTGTTTCAGCCATATTAAATGCAATTTGGTGGATCGTACACATCAACATACTTGGTATTAAGAACATTATATAAAACAGCCTCTGTGTATGTCCTGATGCATGATTCTAACTTGTGCTGTCTGTAGCTGGCGGCCATGGAGCTGCGTTACAAGGTTGCAGACGGCATTGCTCAGGTGGATGAGAAACTCAACCTGGAAGACATCACGGCCATGGACGAGGTGGAGAAACTCCACATCCAGAAGTTGTACCGCGAGACACTGCACCAGTGCTACAGCTTCGGCTTTGAGGTATTACATCGTTAAAATGTATTGCTGCTCTCCTTATCTCTGATGTCTGGGATCCGTTTTATATCACGGTGACGTTGGCCTCGATGTTTCCCTTCTGTCACTAATCCAATTTCTCTGCCGTCTCCACCTCCTGCCTCCACCCCCACTATGTCTTGTCCTCATTCTTCATTCCCTCCCAAACCCACTAAGTTTCTCCTTATCACAGTTGAGGTCTTCCACATCCGTTTTCTTTGTTAAGCCGTTCCCCTTTCATTTGTATCCCATGTGTCCTGGCCACTTCAACCAACTCTTCATCTACTTCCCCTGATACTTCCCTCCCTCAGTTCCTCCATCTTTACCCTTTTAATGCCCACAATTCTTTGCTCTTTGAGTTAAAATCACAAACTTGGATAACAATTTATCGCCAGTATATTAAGACCAATTTTGTTTGTGCATGTACTTAGTAAATTTTCTACAAATTACAGCATAGTAGTCAAACCATTGTAATGTTCCTGTAACATTTCAGTAGCAATTGCTTTGGAAAAATGGATAGGAGATTTAGTTCATAGGAAATATACACTTCACGGGCCGGTTTCATGAAGTATACTTAAAGTTACACAATTACTTAGCGTAAACTAAAAAATCATGTTATTTACTAAGACAATCATCTTAGCGTTAAGAACGTTCTTAGCCGCTTCATGATACCGGACCGAGGGGCCGATAAATAATGTGATTTTTTTAAAGTAAGCAAACATAGGAGTTTACGCAAACACGTGACGCTAAGTAATTGCGTAACTTTAAGTATGCTTCATAAAACCGGCCCCTGGTGTTTATCATAAGAACAATAGTGGATTATTAATAATATTGTCACTTTTTCATAATAATACATGATATCAGTGGATATGACAGATTCACAGATGGTTGGTGTAGTTTTGTTATTTGATGTGGTTTCACATGATTATGTTCTTTGTCTTAGTACCACCAGGAGGTGACAAGACTGGTGACGGGGGAGATGCGATCCAAGCTGGCCTACATGCTGGTGGCCTTCGCCAAGCAGTGGATGGCCTTTGTGTCGGAGAAGTGTGAGAGAGGTCGAGGCGTCAGACCCAGGTAACCAGTGAACACAGTGCAGTCGAACCTTGCTTTACGGTCACCTCAGTACTACAGCTACCTCGCAATTAAGGTCACCCTAGAATAGTCCCAAATTATTTCTGTTGCACCAAAGTACAGGGAGTTAGTCTTGCTAATATATTAATCTCGCCATTCGGGTCAGCTTTGGCCCAGTCCAGAGGCTGACCTTAATAGCGAAGTTCAACTGTACTCCATGATACAGTTATTAACAATTTCAGTGCAAGCCAAAATTGCACTGGCGTACAAGAAGTGCCAGGCCATTTTTAAGACACGATCATCATTCTATACATGCAGTTGTATCCACTTAGTGTGTACATTTCACCAAGTAAATAATACATTTCCTCAAAGGGCAGTTACTTTTCTGTTTCATTCCAAAAACATAATAGTCAGATGACACAACATAAATTACTTTCACTGATATGTGATTGTAGACTGTTAACTCACACACTGGGTAAACATTCACATACACATGTTTTTTTTGGTTATGACTTCCATTTTTTTTCATTGTTAAACGCAAAATTCATTATGCCTTTTTCAAAGGAATTTGGGCATTTTAAGAATTCATTGTCAACGTACTATGATCATATAAATCATAGTATTATGTACATTTCAGACTAGCTGTATTTAGCCATAGTTTTAGCAGTGCTGCGTTGATTATGTGGCTGGCTGCGTATTGTAGGTGGGCGAGTCAGGGCCTTGACTTCCTCCTGGTGGCCTGTGAACCTCGAGTCCTCGCCACTCTCACCGACTCAGAGTTCCTGGTTAGTATCACCCGCAGTTCCTCCAGTGGCGTATTCAAAGGGACATGCTTGTTTTTATTGTAAAATTGTGTTGTACAGTATAAACTATGTAGAATATAAAACATAGTTTTACAATAAAAACGAACACATCACTTTAAATATGCAACATAATTGCCACCCAAATATGTTTTATTAAAGCAGAAACAGTAGTATGTTTGCCATCACACAATGTGTAACACTGGAATTTCATATTATGTAATAACAATTATTGGTGTGTGAATAATTGCTATACACCGACCTCTATATATATTGTGAAAAAATGGCGTAATTTAATTAATCGCTAAATGTCATTTGATTTTTGAAAATGTTTAGGTTAAAGATTTTAATGATAACATATTTTGTGTGAATATTATTTTTAAGCAGCTGGTTATAAATCTAATACATTCATTGTTACACTGTCCATGACACAGTTATTAGTTGACCAATAAAAGTCATTGTACCTTCCCTTTCTGTATAACTTGATAGTTGTTGAATACTTGTTAACTGTAATGGACTATTTAAAATAAGTTGGAATAATGCATAGTGAAAGTGTATCATGGTGTTGCTGCAAGATGAGTGTCCACCTATACACTGTATGTGGTTTGTTTACCTGTGAACTCTATGTGGCTTGTTTACCTGTGAACTCTATGTGGTCTGTTTACCTGTGAACTCTATGTGGTCTGTTTACCTGTGAACTCTATGTGGTCTGTTTACCTGTGAACTCTATGTGGTCTGTTTACCTGTTAACTCTATGTGGTCTGTTTACCTGTTAACTCTATGTGGTCTGTTTACCTGTGAACTCTATGTGGTCCGTTTACCTGTGAACTCTATGTGGTCCGTTTACCTGTGAACTCTATGTGGTCCGTTTACCTGTGAACTCTATGTGGTCCGTTTACCTGTGAACTCTATGTGGTCTGTTTACCTGTTAACTCTATATGGTATGTTTACCTGTTAACTCTATATGGTCTGTTTACCTGTTAACTCTATGTGGTCTGTTTACCTGTGAACTCTATGTGGTCTGTTTACCTGTGAACTCTATGTGGTCTGTTTACCTGTGAACTCTATGTGGTCTGTTTACCTGTGAACTCTATGTGGTCTGTTTACCTGTGAACTCTATGTGGTCTGTCTACCTGTGAACTCTATGTGGTTTAACTACCATGTGTCAACTGTAGATATTTTGCCTTCAGGACTTGAAGCGGGACATCAATAACTGTGTCACTCACGTGATTGGAGACAAGAGTTCACCAGCAACAGGCAGCTCTGGTAAATATCTGCCTAATAATGTATCGAGGAGACGTATGTAGGCAGGTATGTTAACGTTGTCCTCTTAGGGCCTCAAGTGCCATACTTGCAGGGATTAATCTATGACCCCAGGGGTTGAATGTAAGACCTATATTTTTTCCAAAATTCCCTATATTCAAGAGCTGTTGATGCTATTAGGGTTAGGATAGCTATATTCTAAATCTACCATTTATTTAATTAAATTTGTCCGAACAAATTGTTTGAATAATTGCTTTGAGTGAATTTTAAACGGGGAAACTGGTTGCCGCAAGAATACACTAGTTCAATTGTTCGCATTATGTACAGGAAAACACTGACTGTAATATCCGATAAGTAAGCAAAGTTGGTTAATTAATCACAGAATGTTCTTTTCAGCATATGTAATTTACCGACTTGACTTTTGAGTTTCTTTCAATAAAACAAATTCTGTTTATATAAACTTATGTCAACCCAGACAAGTGCCACCTCTAGCTCGAGATCATGGCTTTTTTCAAACTAAACGCTAATGTGGCGACTTTTAGCGTACATCAATTACATTGACTGATGTAAGTATAATTACAGTTGTGTTGGCTGTTGCACCATCTGAAGGATGGGCTTTTTGCTAGTAAGATAATTATTATATTTGATTTATTATCGCACAAGATCTAAGATTGTTTGTTGCACCTAACAGAGTATTAAGTGTAGAAAGTCTCATGATTTTTACAATGAATCATAGTATTAGCTGCAGCTGTTCTTAAACATAAAACACCCACGGTCAGTACAGATTTAACATAATGTTACCATCATTTGAATGTTTCATGGCGTATGATGCTTTCTGCTTTTCTTACTTTATTTGGATTTCACCATCATCAACTCAAAACTCAATACATCAATTCAAAATAAAGTAATATGAAAAAACTGTGTAAACCTGAACACATTGATATTGGATATTAAACTAAATTACTTTTGTTTGGGGCAGGCCTGGGTCGGAAGTACTCGGTACTCATGTACATTTTTGAATTACTCGTACTCATAAAATTTATGGGTCATGGACTCATACTCATTGTACTCAGATTTTACGTGTTCATCTAAGTACTTTCTCAATATATACTGGGGAAAATAAATTTATTTGTAGTTATAAAATGAAACTTTCCTGAAATATTTAAATGTTAAACTATTTTTTTGTAATTCTTTGTTATTTCTGACCATCTTACCATCCCTACACATAGTACACCCTCATTCTCTGATAACCATGACTATGATATCCAAACATGGCAACAGGCAGCATCTTTTCCCAGTCAGAAACACAATAATTGTAGGCTATCAGTTCAGGCCAAACTTTGGGGCAGAGGGGGGTAAAAGGCAGTTTCGTCTGGTGTCGGACATCAATATTTTATGCTTAGGATTTTCAGGCCCCATCACTTTGTTCGTGCACACGGAGAAAATGATCACACCACATTTCATTCACATTATTAGCCTTGATTGCTGTGAAGTGACAGCAATTTTGTCCCCCTCACAACTGACTGGGAAATAGCATGACTTTGAAATGTTTGCTGGTAGGCGGCTTTACCCCCAATCCGGGTAAAGAGCATGATTGACTCTCGGGCTAACTGTAAAGTAAATTACTAAGCAAGAGAAAGCATTTATCAGGTGATGCTGTGTTTAGGCAGATGATAGAAAGTGATTCAACATAGATCGACCGATATTTTTAATATATTAACATCACCATATCACAGATTTCATCTGAGGCTTTGGAGGCTGAGGCCAGATGAAAATTATTTCATCTGTAGTAGGACATTGTTATTCTGAAATTACACCATAGTTATAAAAACTTCCCCAAATGAGACACCTGTTGCTGCCATTGCTGTGATGCCTCCTGGTAACTGACACATCGGTTGACACTGTTCTACAGCCTACCGTGTCACCAGTCCCGACAGTACACCGCATCGACACAACGTCATACGCAATGTGTCATGTCCAGAGCCGACACGTCGTCCCCACTCTCCCTCTGTCACCAATCCCCGCTTCATCCAGAGCGAACCCACGCAGCCCGTTCATCTAGGTAAGTGTCACCATACTCTCATCTAGGTATGAGTCATCTAGGTGAGTGTCACCATACTGTTATCTATGTAAGTGTCATCTAGGTAAGTGTCACCATACTGTCATCTAGTTGAGTCATCTAGGTGAGCATCATCTAGGCGAGTGTCATCATACCGTCATCTAGGTTCTGTCATCATACTGTCATCTAGGTAAGTGTCATAATATTGTCATTTAGGTAAGTGTCGTCATACTCTCATCTAGGTTAGTGTCATCATACTGTCATCTAGGTGTCACCATACTGTCATGTAGATAAGTGTCATATTGTCATTTAGGTAAGTGTCACCATACTGTTGTCTAGGTAAGTGTCACCATACTGTTGTCTAGGTGAGTGCCATACTGTCATCTAGGTCAGTGTCATCATATTGTCATAGGTAAATCACTGTCATGTAGGTAAGTGTCACCATACTCTCATCTAGGTATGTGTCATCTAAGTCAGTGTCATCACACTGTCATCTAGGTGATTTTATCATACTGCCATCAATGTGTCATCATACTGTCATCTAGGTAAGTGTCATCATACTGTCATCATGGTGACTTTCATTGTACTGTCATCAAGGTAAGTGTCATCATACTGTCAACTAGATAAGGGTCATCATACTGTCATCTATGTAACTGTCACTGTACTGTCATCTTGCTCAATGTCACTTTATGTTCATCTCTGTGTCACCTTACCATGTCATTATACTGTCATCTAGTTTAATGTCACTTATGATCACCTCCATGTCACCATACTGTGCCATAATATAAGTAATTGTCACCATACTGTCAATGTCATTATACTGTCGCCAAATCAATTGCAACTGAAAAGCAGACTTTTTAATCTGGCTGTTAAAATCAAACAAATAGCACAGAATATGCAGCCTTATACATTGTATTATATTTAAAATGGAATAAACTGCTATTTGGAGAGAGCAGTAGAGCAGTAAAGAGTGTTTGTTTTGGTTGTGTTCTGGTAACAGTGTTTCTACATCGCAAGCTCAGGAGCTCCTCAATGATTTGCTCTAGCCTGGTTCATCAAGGTAATTTGAGCACAGTTCTCACCTACGTCACCGTGTGCTGCGCTAGTTTGTACAGTTGTCTTTTACACTGCTGTGTTGTGTGTCGTGTGGCCTGTGTTGGAGTGCTCATGTTTGGTTGACTGTACACTGTAGGCACTGTCAAAATTGTTTTTCCACATTGAGTAGGATGATAATAGTTACTCTAATAACTAATCGTTGGCATCGATGTTCTTTGTTATTCCTATGATGGATTGTTCCTTACCACCTCTGTTACTGATTATTCATGTGATGGATAGTACTTCTCTACCTCTGTTACTGATTATTCATGTGGTAGATAGTACCTTACCACCTCTGTTACTGGCTAGTACCTTTACATTTATATTACTGGTTTTTCCTGTGATAAATAATTCCTTAGAATCTCTGTTACCAGTCACTCCAGTGGTGGATAGTACGTTAGCATCTCTGTTACCAGTCACTCCAGTGGTGGATAGTACGTTAGCATCTCTGTTACCAGTCACTCCAGTGATGGATAGTACATTAACATCTCTGTTACCAGTCACTCCGGTAGTGGATAGTACGTTAGCATCTCTGTTACCAGTTGTTACGGGTTATTCCTGTGATGGATAGTACCTTAACGCCTCTGTTATTGGATATTCCTGTGATGGATAGTACCTCTCCACCTCTGTTACTAGTTATTCCTGTGATGGATATTAGCTTAACACCTCTGTTACTGGTTATCCATGCGGTGGATAATACCTTACCACCTCTGTTACTGGCTAGTACCTTTACATTTATATTACTGGTTTTTCCTGTGATAAATAATTCCTTAGAATCTCTGTTACCAGTCACTCCAGTGGTGGATAGTACATTAGCATCTCTGTTACCAGTCACTCCGGTAGTGGATAGTACGTTAGCATCTCTGTTACCAGTCACTCCAGTGGTGGATAGTACATTAGCATCTCTGTTACCAGTCACTCCAGTGGTGGATAGTACATTAGCATCTCTGTTACCAGTCACTCCAGTGGTGAATAGTACGTTAGCATCTCTGTTACCATTCACTCCAGTGGTGGATAGTACGTTAGCTTCTCTGTTACCAGTCACTACAGTGGTGGATAGTACGTTAGCTTCTCTGTTACCAGTCACTCCAGTGGTGGATAGTACGTTAGCTTCTCTGTTAACAGTCACTCCAGTGGTGGATAGTACGTTAGCTTCTCTGTTACCAGTCACTCCAGTGGTGGATAGTACGTTAGCATCTCTGTTACCAGTCACTCCAGTGATGGATAGTACCTTAGCTTCTCTATTACCAGTCACTCCAGTGGTGAATAGTACGTTAGCATCTCTGTTACCATTCACTCCAGTGGTGGATAGTACGTTAGCTTCTCTGTTACCAGTCACTCCAGTGGTGGATAGTACATTAGCATCTCTGTTACCATTCACTCCAATGGTGGATAGTACATTAGCTTCTCTGTTAACAGTCACTCCAGTGGTGGATAGTACATTAGCATCTCTGTTACCATTCACTCCAGTGGTGAATAGTACATTAGCATCTCTGTTACCATTCACTCCAGTGGTGAATAGTACATTAGCATCTCTGTTACCAGTCACGCCAGTGGTGGATAGTACATTAGCATCTCTGTTACCATTCACTCCAGTGGTGAATAGTACATTAGCATCTCTGTTACCATTCACTCCAGTGGTGGATAGTACGTTAGCATCTCTGTTACCAGTCACTCCAGTGGTGAATAGTACGTTAGCATCTCTGTTACCAGTCACTCCAGTGGTAGATAGTACGTTAGCATCTCTGTTACCATTCACTCCAGTGGTGGATAGTACGTTAGCTTCTCTGTTACCAGTCACTCCAGTGGTGGATAGTACATTAGCATCTCTGTTACCATTCACTCCAGTGGTGGATAGTACGTTAGCTTCTCTGTTACCAATCACTCCAGTGGTGGATAGTACGTTAGCATATCTGTTACCATTCACTCCAGTGGTGGATACTACGTTAGCTTCTCTGTTACCAGTCACTCCAGTGGTGGATAGTACGTTAGCATCTCTGTTACCAGTCACTCCAGTGGTGGATAGTACGTTAGCATCTCTGTTACCAGTCACTCCAGTGGTGGATAGTACGTTAGCTTCTCTGTTACCAGTCACTCCAGTGGTGGATAGTACGTTAGCTTCTCTGTTACCAGTCACTACAGTGGTGGATAGTACGTTAGCATCTCTGTTACCAGTCACTCCAGTGGTGGATAGTACGTTAGCATCTCTGTTACCAGTCACTCCAGTGGTGGATAGTACGTTAGCTTCTCTGTTACCAGTCACTCCAGTGGTGGATAGTACGTTAGCTTCTCTGTTACCAGTCACTCCAGTGGTGGATAGTACGTTAGCATCTCTGTTACCAGTCACTCCAGTGATGGATAGTACCTTAGCTTCTCTATTACCAGTCACTCCAGTGGTGAATAGTACGTTAGCATCTCTGTTACCATTCACTCCAGTGGTGGATAGTACGTTAGCTTCTCTGTTACCAGTCACTCCAGTGGTGGATAGTACATTAGCATCTCTGTTACCATTCACTCCAATGGTGGATAGTACGTTAGCTTCTCTGTTAACAGTCACTCCAGTGGTGGATAGTACATTAGCATCTCTGTTACCATTCACTCCAGTGGTGAATAGTACATTAGCATCTCTGTTACCATTCACTCCAGTGGTGGATAGTACATTAGCATCTCTGTTACCATTCACTCCAGTGGTGAATAGTACATTAGCATCTCTGTTACCATTCACTCCAGTGGTGAATAGTACATTAGCATCTCTGTTACCAGTCACGCCAGTGGTGGATAGTACATTAGCATCTCTGTTACCATTCACTCCAGTGGTGAATAGTACATTAGCATCTCTGTTACCATTCACTCCAGTGGTGGATAGTACGTTAGCATCTCTGTTACCAGTCACTCCAGTGGTGAATAGTACGTTAGCATCTCTGTTACCAGTCACTCCAGTGGTAGATAGTACGTTAGCATCTCTGTTACCATTCACTCCAGTGGTGGATAGTACGTTAGCTTCTCTGTTACCAGTCACTCCAGTGGTGGATAGTACATTAGCATCTCTGTTACCATTCACTCCAGTGGTGGATAGTACGTTAGCTTCTCTGTTACCAATCACTCCAGTGGTGGATAGTACGTTAGCATATCTGTTACCATTCACTCCAGTGGTGGATACTACGTTAGCTTCTCTGTTACCAGTCACTCCAGTGGTGGATAGTACGTTAGCATCTCTGTTACCAGTCACTCCAGTGGTGGATAGTACGTTAGCATCTCTGTTACCAGTCACTCCAGTGGTGGATAGTACGTTAGCTTCTCTGTTACCAGTCACTCCAGTGGTGGATAGTACGTTAGCTTCTCTGTTACCAGTCACTACAGTGGTGGATAGTACGTTAGCATCTCTGTTACCAGTCACTCCAGTGGTGGATAGTACGTTAGCATCTCTGTTACCAGTCACTCCAGTGGTGGATAGTACGTTAGCTTCTCTGTTACCAGTCACTCCAGTGGTGGATAGTACGTTAGCTTCTCTGTTACCAGTCACTCCAGTGGTGGATAGTACGTTAGCATCTCTGTTACCAGTCACTCCAGTGGTGGATAGTACCTTAGCTTCTCTATTACCAGTCACTCCAGTGGTGGATAGTATGTTAGCTTCTCTGTTACCAGTCACTCCAGTGGTGGATAGTACGTTAGCTTCTCTATTACCAGTCACTCCAGTGGTGGATAGTATGTTAGCTTCTCTGTTACCAGTCACTCCAGTGGTGGATAGTACGTTAGCTTCTCTGTTACCAGTCACTCCAGTGGTGGATAGTAAATTAGCATCTCTGTTACCAGTCACTCCAGTGGTGGATAGTACATTAGCATCTCGGTTACCAGTCACTCCAGTGGTGAATAGTACGTTAGCATCTCTGTTACCATTCACTCCAGTGGTGGATAGTACGTTAGCTTCTCTGTTACCAGTCACTCCAGTGGTGGATAGTACGTTAGCTTCTCTATTACCAGTCACTCCAGTGGTGGATAGTATGTTAGCTTCTCTATTACCAGTCACTCCAGTGGTGGATAGTATGTTAGCTTCTCTGTTACCAGTCACTCCAGTGATGGATAGTATCTTAGCTTCTCTGTTACCAGTCACTCCAGTGGTGGATAGTATGTTAGCTTCTCTGTTACCATTCACTCCAGTGGTGGATAGTACGTTAGCTTCTCTATTACCATTCACTCCAGTGGTGGATAGTATCTTAGCTTCTCTATTACCAGTCACTCCAGTGGTGGATAGTACGTTAGCTTCTCTGTTACTAGTCACTCCAGTGGTGGATAGTACGTTAGCTTCTCTATTACCAGTCACTCCAGTGGTGGATAGTATGTTAGCTTCTCTGTTACCAGTCACTCCAGTGGTGGATAGTACGTTAGCTTCTCTGTTACCAGTCACTCCAGTGGTGGATAGTAAATTAGCATCTCTGTTACCAGTCACTCCAGTGGTGGATAGTACATTAGCATCTCGGTTACCAGTCACTCCAGTGGTGGATAGTACATTAGCATCTCTGTTACCAGTCACTCCAGTGGTGAATAGTACGTTAGCATCTCTGTTACCATTCACTCCAGTGGTGGATAGTACATTAGCATCTCTGTTACCAGTCACTCCAGTGGTGAATAGTACATTAGCATCTCTGTTACCAGTCACTCCAGTGGTGAATAGTACATTAGCATCTCTGTTACCAGTCACTCCAGTGGTGAATAGTACGTTAGCATATCTGTTACCATTCACTCCAGTGGTGGATAGTACGTTAGCTTCTCTGTTACCAGTCACTCCAGTGGTGGATAGTACGTTAGCTTCTCTGTTAACAGTCACTCCAGTGGTGGATAGTACGTTAGCATCTCTGTTACCATTCACTCCAGTGGTGAATAGTACATTAGCATCTCTGTTACCATTCACTCAAGTGGTGGATAGTACATTAGCATCTCTGTTATCAGTCACTCCAGTGGTGAATAGTACATTAGCATCTCTGTTACCAGTCACTCCAGTGGTGGATAGTACGTTAGCATCTCTGTTACCAGTCACTCCAGTGGTGGATAGTACGTTAGCATCTCTGTTACCAGTCACTCCAGTGGTGGATAGTACGTTAGCATCTCTGTTACCAGTCACTCCAGTGGTGGATAGTACGTTAGCATCTGTGTTACCAGTCACTCCAGTGGTGGATAGTACGTTGGCTTCTCTGTTACCAGTCACTCCAGTGGTGGATAGTATGTTAACATCTCTGTTACCAGTCACTCCAGTGGTGGATAGTATGTTAACATCTCTGTTACCAGTCACTCCATTGGTGGATAGTATGTTAACATCTCTGTTACCAGTCACTCCAGTGGTGGATAGTATGTTAGCATCTCTGTTACCAGTCACTCCAGTGGTGGATAGTACGTTAGCTTCTCTGTTACTAGTCACTCCAGTGGTGGATAGTATGTTAACATCTCTGTTACCAGTCACTCCAGTGGTGGATAGTATGTTAGCATCTCTGTTACCAGTCACTCCAGTGGTAGATAGTACGTTAGCTTCTCTGTTACTAGTCACTCCAGTGGTGGATAGTATGTTAACATCTCTGTTACCAGTCACTCCAGTGGTGGATAGTATGTTAGCATCTCTGTTACCAGTCACTCCAGTGGTGGATAGTACGTTAGCATCTCTGTTACCAGTCACTCTAGTGGTGGATAGTACGTTAGCATCTCTGTTACTAGTCACTCCAGTGGTGGATAGTACGTTAGCATCTCTGTTACCAGTCACTCCAGTGGTGGATAGTACGTTAGCATCTCTGTTACCAGTCACTCCAATGGTGGATAGTATGTTAGCATCTCTGTTACCAGTCACTCCAATGGTGGATAGTACGTTAGCATCTCTGTTACCAGTCACTCCAATGGTGGATAGTATGTTAGCATCTCTGTTACCAGTCACTCCAATGGTGGATAGTATGTTAGCATCTCTGTTACCAGTCACTCCAGTGGTGGATAGTACGTTAGCATCTCTGTTACCAGTCACTCCAGTGGTGGATAGTATGTTAGCATCTCTGTTACCAGTCACTCCAATGGTGGATAGTACATTAGCATCTCTGTTACCAGTCACTCCAGTGGTGGATAGTACGTTAGCATCTCTGTTACCAGTCACTCCAGTGGTGGATAGTATGTTAGCATCTCTGTTACCAGTCACTCCAGTGGTGGATAGTACATTAGCATCTCTGTTACCAGTCACTCCAATGGTGGATAGTATGTTAGCATCTCTGTTACTAGTCACTCCAGTGGTGGATAGTACATTAGCATCTCTGTTACCAGTCACTGCAGTGGTGGATAGTACATTAACTTCTCTGTTACCAGTCACGCCAGTGGTGGATAGTACATTAGCTTCTCTGTTACCAATCACTCCAGTGGTGGATAATATGTTAGCATCTCTGTTACCAGTCACTCCAGTGGTGGATAGTACATTAGCATCTCTGTTACTAGTCACTCCAGTGGTGAATAGTACGTTAGCATCTCTGTTACCAGTCACTCCAGTGGTGGATAGTACGTTAGCTTCTCTGTTACCAGTCACTCCAGTGGTGGATAGTATGTTAACATCTCTGTTACCAGTCACTCCATTGGTGGATAGTATGTTAACATCTCTGTTACCAGTCACTCCAGTGGTGGATAGTACGTTAGCATCTGTGTTACCAGTCACTCCAGTGGTGGATAGTACGTTAGCTTCTCTGTTACTAGTCACTCCAGTGGTGGATAGTATGTTAACATCTCTGTTACCAGTCACTCCAGTGGTGGATAGTACGTTAGCTTCTCTGTTACCAGTCACTCCAGTGGTGGATAGTATGTTAGCATCTCTGTTACTAGTCACTCCAGTGGTGGATAGTATGTTAGCATCTCTGTTACCAGTCACTCCAGTGGTGGATAGTACGTTAGCATCTCTGTTACCAGTCACTCCAGTGGTGGATAGTACGTTAGCATCTCTGTTACTAGTCACTCCAGTGGTGGATAGTACGTTAGCATCTCTGTTACCAGTCACTCCAGTGGTGGATAGTACGTTAGCATCTCTGTTACCAGTCACTCCAATGGTGGATAGTACGTTAGCATCTCTGTTACTAGTCACTCCAGTGGTGGATAGTACATTAGCATCTCTGTTACCAGTCACTGCAGTGGTGGATAGTACATTAGCTTCTCTGTTACCAGTCACGCTAGTGGTGGATAGTACATTAGCTTCTCTGTTACCAATCACTCCAGTGGTGGATAATATGTTAGCATCTCTGTTACCAGTCACTCCAGTGGTGGATAGTACATTAGCATCTCTGTTACTAGTCACTCCAGTGGTGAATAGTACGTTAGCATCTCTGTTACCAGTCACTCCAGTGGTGGATAGTACGTTAGCTTCTCTGTTACCAGTCACTCCAGTGGTGGATAGTACGTTAGCTTCTCTGTTACCAGTCACTCCAGTGGTGGATAGTATGTTAACATCTCTGTTACCAGTCACTCCAGTGGTGGATAGTACGTTAGCCTCTCTGTTACTAGTCACTCCAGTGGTGGATAGTACGTTAGCATCTCTGTTACCAGTCACTCCAGTGGTAGATAGTACGTTAGCATCTCTGTTACTAGTCACTCCAGTGGTGGATAGTACGTTAGCTTCTCTGTTACCAGTCACTCCAGTGGTGGATAGTACGTTAGCTTCTCTGTTACTAGTCACTCCAGTGGTGGATAGTATGTTAACATCTCTGTTACCAGTCACTCCAGTGGTGGATAGTATGTTAGCATCTCTGTTACCAGTCACTCCAGTGGTGGATAGTACGTTAGCATCTCTGTTACCAGTCACTCTAGTGGTGGATAGTACGTTAGCATCTCTGTTACTAGTCACTCCAGTGGTGGATAGTATGTTAGCATCTCTGTTACCAGTCACTCCAGTGGTGGATAGTATGTTAGCATCTCTGTTACCAGTCACTCCAATGGTGGATAGTATGTTAGCATCTCTGTTACTAGTCACTCCAGTGGTGGATAGTACATTAGCATCTCTGTTACCAGTCACTGCAGTGGTGGATAGTACATTAACTTCTCTGTTACCAGTCACGCCAGTGGTGGATAGTACATTAGCTTCTCTGTTACCAATCACTCCAGTGGTGGATAATATGTTAGCATCTCTGTTACCAGTCACTCCAGTGGTGGATAGTACATTAGCATCTCTGTTACTAGTCACTCCAGTGGTGAATAGTACGTTAGCATCTCTGTTACCAGTCACTCCAGTGGTGGATAGTACGTTAGCTTCTCTGTTACCAGTCACTCCAGTGGTGGATAGTATGTTAACATCTCTGTTACCAGTCACTCCATTGGTGGATAGTATGTTAACATCTCTGTTACCAGTCACTCCAGTGGTGGATAGTACGTTAGCATCTGTGTTACCAGTCACTCCAGTGGTGGATAGTACGTTAGCTTCTCTGTTACTAGTCACTCCAGTGGTGGATAGTATGTTAACATCTCTGTTACCAGTCACTCCAGTGGTGGATAGTACGTTAGCTTCTCTGTTACCAGTCACTCCAGTGGTGGATAGTATGTTAGCATCTCTGTTACTAGTCACTCCAGTGGTGGATAGTATGTTAGCATCTCTGTTACCAGTCACTCCAGTGGTGGATAGTACGTTAGCATCTCTGTTACCAGTCACTCCAGTGGTGGATAGTACGTTAGCATCTGTGTTACTAGTCACTCCAGTGGTGGATAGTACGTTAGCATCTCTGTTACCAGTCACTCCAGTGGTGGATAGTACGTTAGCATCTCTGTTACCAGTCACTCCAATGGTGGATAGTACGTTAGCATCTCTGTTACTAGTCACTCCAGTGGTGGATAGTACATTAGCATCTCTGTTACCAGTCACTGCAGTGGTGGATAGTACATTAGCTTCTCTGTTACCAGTCACGCCAGTGGTGGATAGTACATTAGCTTCTCTGTTACCAATCACTCCAGTGGTGGATAATATGTTAGCATCTCTGTTACCAGTCACTCCAGTGGTGGATAGTACATTAGCATCTCTGTTACTAGTCACTCCAGTGGTGAATAGTACGTTAGCATCTCTGTTACCAGTCACTCCAGTGGTGGATAGTACGTTAGCTTCTCTGTTACCAGTCACTCCAGTGGTGGATAGTACGTTAGCTTCTCTGTTACCAGTCACTCCAGTGGTGGATAGTATGTTAACATCTCTGTTACCAGTCACTCCAGTGGTGGATACTACGTTAGCCTCTCTGTTACTAGTCACTCCAGTGGTGGATAGTACGTTAGCATCTCTGTTACCAGTCACTCCAGTGGTAGATAGTACGTTAGCATCTCTGTTACTAGTCACTCCAGTGGTGGATAGTACGTTAGCTTCTCTGTTACCAGTCACTCCAGTGGTGGATAGTACGTTAGCTTCTCTGTTACCAGTCACTCCAGTGGTGGATAGTACATTAGCTTCTCTGTTACTAGTCACTCCAGTGGTGGATAGTACATTAGCATCTCTGTTACCAGTCACTCCAGTGGTGGATAGTACATTAGCTTCTCTGTTACCAGTCACTCCTGTGGTGGATAGTACGTTAGCTTCTCTGTTACCAGTCACTCCTGTGGTGGATAGTACGTTAGCTTCTCTGTTACCAGTCACTCCAGTGGTGGATAGTACATTAGCTTCTCTGTTACCAGTCACTCCTGTGGTGGATAGTACGTTAGCTTCTCTGTTACCAGTCACTCCAGTGGTGGATAGTACATTAGCTTCTCTGTTACCAGTCACTCCAGTGGTGGATAGTACATTAGCTTCTCTGTTACCAGTCACTCCAATGGTGGATAGTACATTAGCATCTCTGTTACCAGTCACTCCTGTGGTGGATAGTACGTTAGCTTCTCTGTTACCAGTCACTCCAGTGGTGGATAGTACATTAGCATCTCTGTTACCAGTCACTCCTGTGGTGGATAGTACATTAGCTTCTCTGTTACCAGTCACTCCAGTGGTGGATAGTATGTTAACATCTCTGTTACCAGTCACTCCAGTGATGGATAGTACCTTAGCTTCTCTATTACCAGTCACTCCAGTGGTGAATAGTACGTTAGCATCTCTGTTACCATTCACTCCTGTGGTGGATAGTACATTAGCATCTCTGTTACCAGTCACTCCAATGGTGGATAGTACATTAGCATCTCTGTTACCAGTCACTCCAGTGGTGAATAGTACATTAACATCTCTGTTACCATTCACTCCTGTGGTGGATAGTACATTAGCATCTCTGTTACTAGTCACTCCAATGGTGGATAGTACGTTAGCATCTGTGTTACCAGTCACTCCAGTGGTGGATAGTATGTTAACATCTCTGTTACCAGTCACTCCTGTGGTGGATAGTACATTAGCTTCTCTGTTACCAGTCACTCCAGTGGTGGATAGTACATTAGCTTCTCTGTTACCAGTCACTCCTGTGGTGGATAGTACGTTAGCTTCTCTGTTACCAGTCACTCCTGTGGTGGATAGTACATTAGCTTCTCTGTTACCAGTCACTCCAGTGGTGGATAGTATGTTAACATCTCTGTTACCAGTCACTCCTGTGGTGGATAGTACATTAGCTTCTCTGTTACCAGTCACTCCAGTGGTGGATAGTACATTAGCTTCTCTGTTACCAGTCACTCCTGTGGTGGATAGTACGTTAGCTTCTCTGTTACCAGTCACTCCAGTGGTGGATAGTACATTAGCTTCTCTGTTACCAGTCACTCCTGTGGTGGATAGTACGTTAGCTTCTCTGTTACCAGTCACTCCAGTGGTGGATAGTACGTTAGCTTCTCTGTTACCAGTCACTCCTGTGGTGGATAGTACATTAGCTTCTCTGTTACCAGTCACTCCTGTGGTGGATAGTACGTTAGCATCTGTGTTACCAGTCACTCCAGTGGTGGATAGTATGTTAACATCTCTGTTACCAGTCACTCCAGTGATGGATAGTACCTTAGCTTCTCTATTACCAGTCACTCCAGTGGTGAATAGTACGTTAGCATCTCTGTTACCATTCACTCCAGTGGTGAATAGTACGTTAGCATCTCTGTTACCAGTCACTCCAGTGGTGGATAGTACATTAGCATCTCTGTTACTAGTCACTCCAGTGGTGGATAGTACATTAGCATCTCTGTTACCAGTCACTCCAGTGGTGGATAGTACATTAGCTTCTCTGTTACCAGTCACTCCTGTGGTGGATAGTACGTTAGCTTCTCTGTTACCAGTCACTCCAGTGGTGGATAGTACATTAGCTTCTCTGTTACCAGTCACTCCAGTGGTGGATAGTACATTAGCTTCTCTGTTACCAGTCACTCCAGTGGTGGATAGTACGTTAGCTTCACTGTTACCAGTCACTCCAGTGGTGGATAGTACGTTAGCTTCACTGTTACCAGTCACTCCAGTGGTGGATAGTACGTTAGCATCTCTGTTACCAGTCACTCCAGTGGTGGATAGTACATTAGCATCTCTGTTACTAGTCACTCCAGTGGTGGATAGTACATTAGCATCTCTGTTACCAGTCACTCCAGTGGTGGATAGTACATTAGCTTCTCTGTTACCAGTCACTGCAGTGGTGGATAGTACGTTAGCTTCTCTGTTACCATTCACTCCAGTGGTGGATAGTACGTTAGCATCTCTGTTACTAGTCACTCCAATGGTGGATAGTACATTAGCATCTCTGTTACCAGTCACTCCTGTGGTGGATAGTACGTTAGCTTCACTGTTACCAGTCACTCCAGTGGTGGATAGTACGTTAGCTTCACTGTTACCAGTCACTCCAGTGGTGGATAGTACGTTAGCATCTCTGTTACCAGTCACTCCAGTGGTGGATAGTACATTAGCATCTCTGTTACTAGTCACTCCAGTGGTGGATAGTACATTAGCATCTCTGTTACCAGTCACTCCAGTGGTGGATAGTACATTAGCTTCTCTGTTACCAGTCACTCCTGTGGTGGATAGTACGTTAGCTTCTCTGTTACCAGTCACTCCAGTGGTGGATAGTACGTTAGCCTCTCTGTTACTAGTCACTCCAGTGGTGGATAGTACGTTAGCTTCTCTGTTACCAGTCACTCCAGTGGTGGATAGTACGTTAGCATCTCTGTTACCAGTCACTCCAGTGGTGGATAGTACGTTAGCTTCTCTGTTACCAGTCACTCCAGTGGTGGATAGTATGTTAGCTTCTCTGTTACCAGTCACTCCAGTGGTGGATAGTACGTTAGCTTCTCTGTTACCAGTCACTCCAGTGGTGGATAGTACGTTAGCTTCTCTGTTACCAGTCACTCCAGTGGTGGATAGTACGTTAGCATCTCTGTTACCAGTCACTCCAGTGGTGGATAGTACGTTAGCTTCTCTGTTACCAGTCACTCCAGTGGTGGATAGTACGTTAGCTTCTCTGTTACCAGTCACTCCAGTGGTGGATAGTACATTAGCTTCTCTGTTACCAGTCACTCCAGTGGTGGATAGTACATTAGCTTCTCTGTTACCAGTCACTCCAGTGGTGGATAGTACGTTAGCTTCACTGTTACCAGTCACTCCAGTGGTGGATAGTACGTTAGCTTCACTGTTACCAGTCACTCCAGTGGTGGATAGTACGTTAGCATCTCTGTTACCAGTCACTCCAGTGGTGGATAGTATGTTAGCTTCTCTGTTACCAGTCACTCCAGTGGTGGATAGTACGTTAGCTTCTCTGTTACCAGTCACTCCAGTGGTGGATAGTACGTTAGCTTCTCTGTTACCAGTCACTCCAGTGGTGGATAGTACATTAGCTTCTCTGTTACCAGTCACTCCAGTGGTGGATAGTACATTAGCTTCTCTGTTACCAGTCACTCCAGTGGTGGATAGTACGTTAGCTTCACTGTTACCAGTCACTCCAGTGGTGGATAGTACGTTAGCTTCACTGTTACCAGTCACTCCAGTGGTGGATAGTACGTTAGCATCTCTGTTACCAGTCACTCCAGTGGTGGATAGTACATTAGCATCTCTGTTACTAGTCACTCCAGTGGTGGATAGTACATTAGCATCTCTGTTACCAGTCACTCCAGTGGTGGATAGTACATTAGCTTCTCTGTTACCAGTCACTGCAGTGGTGGATAGTACGTTAGCTTCTCTGTTACCATTCACTCCAGTGGTGGATAGTACATTAGCTTCTCTGTTACCAGTCACTCCTGTGGTGGATAGTACGTTAGCTTCTCTGTTACCAGTCACTCCAGTGGTGGATAGTACGTTAGCTTCTCTGTTACCAGTCACTCCAGTGGTGGATAGTACATTAGCATCTCTGTTACCAGTCACTCCAGTGGTGGATAGTACATTAGCTTCTCTGTTACCAGTCACTCCAGTGGTGGATAGTACGTTAGCATCTCTGTTACCAGTCACTCCAGTGGTGGATAGTACGTTAGCTTCTCTGTTCTTATTTTGTTGCTGTGATGAATATAAATAGTGCACATGCGTCTTTGTTACTGGTTATGAATATGGAATTACTATGAGATACGGTGTGTGCATTATATACGTCAATTTTAAGCCAGTTTGCATGGTCGTAAATCAATGTTACACATACAAATGTGTGCAAGGGGGTGATTTTAATGCACACTTTACACAACACACACACACACTGCATTCACTCAAGTTTAGTTGTATTTGATTTACCACGTTAACTTATTTATGTTGGTTGCTGCAGTGGACAGGGTTTGACATGCGCTAACTTGTACGTTTTACCATAGTTGTCTACTAAAGTCAGACAATGCATTTGCCATTGTCTCCTGTTTTCTACTTGATTATTGTTATCCAACAACAGTGAAGTAGACCAGTGAATCAGGCAATGTATGTATGTGTATTGTTCACTATAAAATTAAATAAAAAATGTAGTACCTAATATGCATCAATTCTGTATGCTTGAGAATTAAACTCTGTAGGTTCGCATCATAAGTCATCAAGATATAGGTCAGGTTTCCTTATTGGCAATCCCTACAGCAGCTGTATTTCAGTGGTGATTGATAAAACATGACATGTTTTATGGCATAAAACATACTGAAAAGTAGTTATTATGAGGAAAAAGTAAATTGTTGGTACAGTCAACCAATCCATCATAACAGACACTGATGTTCTGGGTACCTTGTACACATTGAAGACATCACTGCTGGTACTTCTTGTACACATTGAAGACATCACTGCTGGTACTTCTTGTACACATTGAAGACATCACTGTTGGTACTTCTTGTACACATTGAAGACATCGCTGCTGGTACTTCGTAGAGCTCTACGTAGCTACTAGCTACAACTAACATTCAGCAGCAGACAGACAGACAGAGTTATTTATTTATTCAGTTGTACAATAAAGTATAATAATAATGTACATTATGATATAACAGGGTAATGATGTAAAATTTAAATTGGGTGTCATTAAATGTACAACTTGGATATGGGGACTCCTATTAAGACTAAAAATGTCGCTGTCATAGGAGCCACCCTGGTGGGTGTTCAATGAGTTTATTTAACATCTATTTTCGCTTATATAAATTGATATGTTACTATAGATTAAGTATATTCCGTTTGCATACCATACTTCAACCAATGTCTGTGTGCGTCTATATGTATATTTATATGTAAAAGTGATTGCTACGTATAGTGATAAGTGCATACTTAAGTGTCATTTATATATTAGTGATGTGTATACCATAATGAAATATTTATTCTTGGCTATGTGTACATATATAGCAGTCGATATCGATAATTGAGCATATGCTTAGTTATCGACTAAGTCTAACTGTACGTCCCTGGAATTGTTCTTTAAACTTGGCTGGGTCCCACAATGAAGATCAGAAGTGGGTCAGCAGCAGCAGCAGCATTTGCTCGCTGTCAATGAAAGACATCGCTTCTTGTGATCATGACTAATTTATGTGACAGGGCCACGACATATGACGTCACCAACACGACTAGGTCAAGGTGATGACGAGTTCTACAATGCAGTTGACACTGGCCTCGTTATGGAAGTGTCACCACAACATAACAGCTCCACAGATGGTGAGTGTGTGACATGTGTTAGTGATAACAAACTAAAGTAACACAACTTACAACTGCATAGTTGGTCATTATGCACTTCAGTAGCACACCTGACAACTGGGCACCTAGCATTGACTGTACCTATCAGTAAATCAGAACAGGTCGCTTTGATATTGTAGAACCAGGTATAACCTCGCCGGGCCATTGTCCGCCGCACACCAAAATGCGTCATCTCGAATCTCGCGAGATGTAACCATTAGGTGTGGCAGCATCATCCTGCAATGACTTAGGAGAATTGAGTGTGACTTCCCAAGGCAGTTACATCAACATCCCCAACATCTGTTTTTCATTGGTTATAACCGCCCTGTCACTTAACGTTGTTAGCAAAATGTTTGCTGGGTGGTGTATTTTCGCATGCAAACTGTAAATATTTCACTAAAACCAACTTTTCTGACAATTTATTTGCATAACATGACACAAATAAGTGGTAGGGAGTTACAATATGGATATGTTTCGCAAATGTTTCTACAGATCTTGATGAAAACGGCATGTTTATATTAAAGTAACGCTCGTCAACAAGCCCAGTATATATTTTGGTATCCTAAATTATTATAAATTATTTCTTCCGTGTCACAGAAGTTGAGGAGGATGGGAAGGGGGAGAAGTTGTCTCCAATGGAGCGGATTAGGGTGGAGATAGCAGCCCTCGAGGAGCAGAGGTCAAGGTCACTGTTCAGCCGGCGAGTCATCGGCAAAGTGAGCAGCTGGAAGGGAGATATCACCTACAACATCAACATCCGTCGGGTGAACTTCAAGTGGCAGAGGGGCAACAAGATAGGTGGGTCGAGTGGGGTGAAATGGGGGGAGATAAGTGGGTGAAATGGGGTAAAATTGGGCAACAAGATAGGTGTACCGAGTGGGGTGAAATCAGGAAAGAAAAGTGGGTCAAATGGGGTAAAAATAGATGGGTCAGGTGGGATGAAATGGGGTGAGATAGGTGTGCCAAGTGAGGTGAAATGGGGCACCAAGATAGATGAGTCAAGTGGAGTAAAACCATGCAAGCTAGGTTCTGACCAGTGGGGTAAGACCGTAAGATGGGCAAAACATAGTTGGGTTTAGTGGGATAAAATGTGGCAAAAGAGTGGTTGGTCAGGTGTGGTCAAATCAGGCAAGATAGGTGGGTTAATTTGGGTAAAAAATCAGGTGATATAGGTGGGTTAAGTAGGGTAAAATCAGGTAAGATAGTTAGTTAAGTTGGATAAAATCAGGTAAGATAGTTAGGTTAAGTTGGGTAAAATCAGGTAAGATAGTTAGGTTAAATTGGGTAAAATCAGGTGAGGTAGTTAGGTTTAAATTGGGTAAAATCAGATGAGATAGGTGGGTTAAGTATGGTAAAATCAGTTAAGATAGTTAGATTAAGTTGGATAAAATCAGGTGAGATGGGTGGGTCCTGTGGGAGTAAATTGAGGCAACAACATAGGTAAGTTGAGTGGAGTAGAATTGGTTCACAAGACTGGTGGGTCTGGTTTGAACAGGTGAGAAAGATAGGTTGTGCAGGCATGGTAAAACAGGCCAATAGTGTAGCCCTGTCAAATTGGATATGGTAAGATACCTGGGACAAAACAGTGCATCCGGCAACAACAACTTTCTGTGAAAATGGGAAATGTGGCAGAAATACATGACACTATCACATGGTTGATCGATAAAATGCCAAAAAATGCTCAAAGATTATAGGTGGGTCAAACTGGGTAGTTATGAAAGATGGGTGAGTCAGACAAGGTGTAACTTCACGTAACTACGATATTCTCCTCAAGGGATGTTTGGTTTCAACTTTACAAAGGTCCTTTGCTTGGGGATATGACTATGAATGCATCTGGTCAGTTTGATTGAGTCCATGTTGTGTCTACCAGGTGATGGTCAGTTTGGGAAAGTGTATGCTGCCGTGAACATGAAGACAGGAGAACTGATGGCTCTCAAAGAGGTAAGGACGCAAATAATATTATTGATACATTTATATTATACTTGTTTAAATAGACTTGAACAGAAGCTAGAATTCTAAGGATGAATGTTGTATTTTTATTAAAAGTTTTTGTTGTTGAAATAATGTGTTGTTTATCAATATAACTGGTTTTAATTAAGATTCCTTTATGTGAAAATTTGTTTCAAGGGCACATACGTTTTAATTGTTTTATCAATTGTACATCTGCAATGTGCATCGTATGCCGTCAGTTGAGGGTGACACTGCTTAGAAGCACAGATGCGAGAACAGTTCATGGTAGTTATAGTGTATCCTACTCTCTTTCAGGTTCGCTTTCAACCAAATGACCACCAGACAATAAAGGACATAGCGGATGAGATAAAGATCTTTGAAGGCATCTCTCACCCCAGTCTTGTCAAGTACTACGGGGTTGAAGTGCACAGGGTAGGTGGAGTGTTTGTCTCCTTCCAATTCACCAACCGACTTCAGCATTTTAAAGATAAAACTCTTGGTATTGGTAGATTAGAGAATGAGATCCCAAATCAGTGAATCCATGACTGGTTTTCCATTTCCCTGCATGTTTTGTTTTACTTCCCCTGGCATAGACACCAGACAGAAGGGACCAACGGTTTAAAGTGTCTCTTTTGAAAGACACAGGCAATGCAGGGTGAATTAAATTTCCCAAGTTTCAACATGGTGGCCCGACCACTTTATCCCTTGGTCTGCTAGTGTTTTTTTATTTTGTAATGTTGCGTGGAAGAGAATGATTCAAATGTTATCAATTATCATAGTGTTTGCATGTCATGTCAATGACTTGCTACTGGATGAGATGTTATTGGTGATAGTGTCTGATGTTCATATCCTTCAGAAGAGATGTTCTTTGTGAGTGTCTGATGTATGTATTACTGTGTTCAGGATGAGATGTTTTTGGTGATAGTGTCTGATGTTCATATCCTTCAGAAGAGATGTTCTTTGTGAGTGTCTGATGTATGTATTACTGTGTTCAGGATGATATGTTTTTGGTGATAGTGTCTGATGTTCATATCCTTCAGAAGAGATGTTCTTTGTGAGTGTCTGATGTATGTATTACTGTGTTCAGGATGAGATGTTTTGGTGATAGTGTCTGATGTTCATATCCTTCAGAAGAGATGTTCTTTGTGAGTGTCTGATGTATGTATTACTGTGTTCAGGATGAGATGTTTTTGGTGATAGCCTAATGTACACATTACTGTCATCATGATGAAATGTTCTTTGTGATAGTATCTATGTACATGTCACTGCCTTCAGGATGAGGTGTTCGTTGTGATAGTGTTGGGTATACAGCAGTACCTCCCTTCAGCGGACACATCTGTATCCAGGCAGGAGTGTCCCGACATTGCAGGTGTCTGCTCGTCGGAGGGACAGGCATTTCGGTGCGGGAGTTCAGACTTCAGTGCAACCGGCACATGGACATGGCAGAAATACATCTACGCATTATTTGATAGTAATTAATTCCTATGCATATTTATGATCACTATATAACTGTGTTGTACTAAAATAAAATAGTAACCTGGAGATGAGCAACTGAGTATTTAAGTCGATTGACACACTCAGTGCTAATTTGTATTAAAAACTAGAACGGTTACAATCAATAATTATCTCATTTCGTCTTTCATCCAATCTTGAAAGATTCGTGAATGCACATGTTGTGTGTCACTTCATAATGCGATCCACCGTTTCATACGCTAGGGCCCAGTTTATCTTTTCCAAGCACAAGTAACCTGCTTTGTAATCATGCCGTTTGGCATAGCAGAGCATAATTTTATGATACTTTCATATTATTTCACCACAGATTAGGATTAATGTTAGACCACATTGAAAACAATTGATCTGAATCTTGTATACATTGTATTTGTGAATCTTAATTGCAATGTACATGCAGCAAAAGGCAACACCAAGATGAAGCCTTGGCCCAAAGCCATGTTGACATCATTGAACTTGATTGATGCCAGCTAAAATAAACAATACCTTGCTCTACATTCAGTCTGCCTACAGTTTATTGAGCACCATCAAAGGAATTCTAGGTAGTCAGGACAAACACCAGGAGTACAGCGAGGAAGACAAGATTGTTGTTACGGGTACACGTGTAACTTGATATTTTCATTGCTACACACCGCACTGATTGTCCGCCATTTTCTAATTGTTAAATTGTTTAATTAATACTGTCTGCCTTAGCAGGGACATATAACCAAAATATCCTGTGCGCGTCCACGAGGTGTCCCCTCATCAGAGGGCCATTAACGTGACAAAACAGTCCATACATTGACAAACTGTCCCAATGTAGCAGGTGTCCCCTTGTTAGAGGGTTTGCCGAATGGAAGGACTACTGTATATATTACTGCCTTCAGGATGAAATATTCTTTGTATTAGTGTCTGATGTACACATTACTGTCTTTAGGATGAGATGTCCTGATGTACACAATATTGCCATCAGGAAAAGATGTTCTTTTTGACAGTGTCTGAAGTACATATCACTGTCTTCAGGACGAGATGCTCTTTGTGACAGTGTCTAATGTACTTATTACTGCCTCCGGGATGAGATGTTTTTGGTAATAGTTTGTTGTACTTTACTGTCTTCAAGATAAGATGTTCTTGGTGATAGTCTGATGTACATATTGCTGCCTTCAGGACAAGATGTTTTGATGATAGTCTGATGTACACATTGCTTACTTCAGGACGAGATGCTGATTTTCATGGAGTATTGCGCGGAGGGAACCATTGAGGAGGTGGCAAAGCAAGGCCTTCCTGAGAGCATGGTGCGCAAGTACACGGCAGAGATTCTCATCGCCATCAACGTTCTCCATGACAACGGCATCGTTCACAGAGATATCAAAGGTTGTTGTTCTCTTGTTTCCCTGTCTATCAGGGGTAAGGCTCGCCTCAATTCAGATCCATTATTTCTGTTTTCCCTCACTGAGCTTGCATTGGGGTCTCCACCAACCATCTCTATCCCCCTCTGTCTTTCACTCCTCTCCCAATATTTAAAAATATCTCTTTACACAATCAGGTAGCAGGTATTATGCCACACTGTGTTGGTTTTTATTCATATTTTGTACAGATGTGAATTGATTCTCTTTGTGCAGTGAGTGCAGCATTGCAAAATGTTTCCCAGATAAGTTGAGACGGTGTTAGAACGTATTCACAGTTATTTGCCTGTTTCTGTTGCAAAAATTATCGCAACTGCACTTGTTACTACATTGTAGTAGGTTTGACTATTGTAATTCCCTTTTTCACAGTCTTGCCCATAAAGATATCACAAAGTTACAATGTGTACATAATTGCTTAGCTAGGGTTGTGACTCGGTCTCCGCGATTTTCTCACTCTGTGCCTCATCTGAAGTCCTTGCACTGGATTCCTGTACGATATTGTATTATTTTTAAGATCTGTAACATTACCTATCAGGCACTTTCATGTAAGCAACCAGCATATTTATATTCATTGTTTTCTCCTATAAAAAAGCCTATCCAGCTTCAATCATCTAGTTCTGATTTATTTTTTGTTCCTAGAGTCAATACTAATATTGGAACTATGGCATTTTCTGTTGCTGCACCATCCCTCTGGAATATGCTCCCTCTTAGTGTTAGATCAGTTGAAAATATTATACAAGTCATTTAAAAACTGACCTTTATAACCTTGCGTATCCACCTTAGCTCCCTGGCGTACCGAGCCATCTGTTAACGACTTTAATATGGCTTATCAACTCTGATATTGAATTATTGACCAACCCTTTTGTCTTGATGCACCTCTGAGCTTGGTTTCCGAGGATTTAGGCACAAAAGAAATTACCTTATTATTATTATTAGAATGAACAGTGCTGCCACGAGGGGAAGTGTGAAGCATTTTGAGCAATCCAAAGGACTGGATACTGGAACATGTAAGAATTTACCTTTATATGTTTGTTTTGTTACTCACACATTGGATTGCTGTGTCGCTTTTTTAGGAGCAAACATCTTTCTCACTTCTGATGGGCCACTGAAGTTGGGAGATTTTGGGAGTGCCGTGAAACTAAAGAATCAACTGACAATGCCGGGGGAAGTGAACAACTTGGTGGGAACGGCAGGTGAGTTCCTGCTCCCTCACTCCTACGGGGGAACTGTGTCATTTGTAATGATGCACCTGTGGCCAATTAACCCTGCCATCAGGTGACCTGTTGCCTAGCAAAAGCTCTCCCAATCCATCAAAAAATTTATGCCGAACACGTGGTGAGTTCGTGCATTCCGTTGTATGTATTTTTTGGAAATTCTGGCGTTTTTATCATAAAGTGTTTCCTTATAAAAAAACATAACATGCAGCAGTAGTAATGTAATCCATCTATGTTGTATCTATCTATTTTATCTATTCTATTTTTGCTTTATGAATGGTAAAGCTTGACGAAAGTCACGTGCAAAAATTTGATAGTGACATATGTCAACAGAGACATACTAGATGCATCAGTTTACTCAATGAGAGACAGTTGATTGAATTCCCTGGGTTACCACATGTTTCCTGATTCAGGTATTAGTGCAATGATTCTGGATACAATTACTAGAAATAATATTTTTGCTTCCTAAATGTTTTACCAGATTTATACTGTATCCCTGGGCTTGCTCTGCAACAACATTATTAAGCTTTATTATGTTGATTTACATCCATAACTCATTAATTGATAGTATGCAGTTACTACAGCAAATAAACTGAATAATGCCAATAAACTTAATGAAAATGATGTTTAAGTTTGGTTGTGTGGCTGTAGTTATGGTTATTTGTTTGTGGTTGCATGATTGTGGTTGTGTTTGCATAATCTGCTTTGTGTGGTGTTTACAAGATGCTGTCCTCCCAAGCCAGGGGTGTGACTACATTCATTACCCCTGGCAGATCTCCTATGCATTGTATGGAAGTTAGATGAATAACACTAATTGTAATTGACTTCCCTGGTCACAACTCTGCCACAGGTGAGAACCTTGCAGACACCTGTCCAACAACTTGCTCTCCAGTTTCAAGACAAAGACCTCAAGTTCCAGGAATCCCAGTATAATTACCCATTCAACCATTGTCACGAGACACTGAGCCGCATGGCTACTGTTGTGTGTGTGTATACATATGCAGTGGCTACTGTTGTGTGTGGGTATACATATGTAATGGCTACTGTTGTGTGTAGGTATACATATGCAGTGGCTACTGTTGTGTGTGGGTATACATATGCAGTGGCTACTGTTATGTGTAGGTATACATATGCAGTGGCTACTGTTATGTGTAGGTATACATATGTAGTGACTACTGTTGTGTGTGGGTATACATATGCAGTGGCTACTGTTGTGTGTGGGTATACATATGCAGTGGCTACTGTTATGTGTAGGTATACATATGTAGTGACTACTGTTGTGTGTGGGTATACATATGCAGTGGCTACTGTTGTGTGTGGGTATACATATGCAGTGGCTACTGTTATGTGTAGGTATACATATGCAGTGGCTACTGTTGTGTGTGTGTGTATACGTATGCAATGGCTACTGTTGTGTGTAGGTATACATGTGCAGTGACTACTGTTGTGTGTAGGTATACATATGCAGTGGCTACTGTTGTGTGTGGGTATACATATGCAGTGGCTACTGTTATGTGTAGGTATACATATGCAGTGGCTACTGTTGTGTGTGTGTGTATACATATGCAATGGCTACTGTTGTGTGTAGGTATACATATGCAGTGGCTACTGTTGTGTGTGGGTATACATATGCAGTGGCTACTGTTATGTGTAGGTATACATATGCAGTGGCTACTGTTGTGTGTGTGTGTATACATATGCAATGGCTACTGTTGTGTGTAGGTATACATGTGCAGTGACTACTGTTGTGTGTAGGTATACATGTGCAGTGACTACTGTTGTGTATAGGTATACATGTGCAGTGACTACTGTTGTGTGTAGGTATACATGTGCAGTGACTACTGTTGTGTATAGGTATACATGTGCAGTGACTACTGTTGTGTATAGGTATACATGTGCAGTGACTACTGTTGTGTGTAGGTATACATGTGCAGTGACTACTGTTGTGTGTAGGTATACATGTGCAGTGACTACTGTTGTGTGTAGGTATACATGTGCAGTGACTACTGTTGTATGTAGGTATACATGTGCAGTGACTACTGTTGTGTGTAGGTATACATATGCAGTGACTACTGTTGTGTATAGGTATACATATGCAGTGGCTACTGTTGTGTATAGGTATACATGTGCAGTGGCTACTGTTGTGTATAGGTATACATGTGCAGTGGCTACTGTTGTGTATAGGTATACATATGCAATGGCTACTATTGTGTGTAGGTATACATGTGCAGTGATTACTGTTGTATGTAGGTATACATGTGCAGTGATTACTGTTGTGTATAGGTATACATATGCAGTGGCTACTGTTGTGTATAGGTATACATATGCAGTGGCTACTGTTGTGTATAGGTATACATGTACAGTGACTACTGTTGTGTATAGGTATACATGTGCAGTGACTACTGTTGTGTGTAGGTATACATATGCAGTGGCTACTGTTGTGTATAGGTATACATATGCAGTGGCTACTGTTGTGTATAGGTATACATATGCAGTGGCTACTGTTGTGTATAGGTATACATGTGCAGTGGCTACTGTTGTGTATAGGTATACATATGCAATGGCTACTATTGTGTGTAGGTATACATGTGCAGTGATTACTGTTGTATGTAGGTATACATGTGCAGTGATTACTGTTGTGTATAGGTATACATATGCAGTGGCTACTGTTGTGTATAGGTATACATATGCAGTGGCTACTGTTGTGTATAGGTATACATATGCAGTGGCTACTGTTGTGTATAGGTATACATGTGCAGTGACTACTGTTGTGTATAGGTATACATATGCAATGGCTACTGTTGTGTGTAGGTATACATGTGCAGTGACTACTGTTGTGTATAGGTATACATATGCAGTGGCTACTGTTGTGTATAGGTATACATATGCAGTGGCTACTGTTGTGTATAGGTATACATGTGCAGTGACTACTGTTGTGTATAGGTATACATATGCAATGGCTACTATTGTGTGTAGGTATACATGTGCAGTGATTACTGTTGTATGTAGGTATACATGTGCAGTGATTACTGTTGTGTGTAGGTATACATGTGCAGTGATTACTGTTGTATGTAGGTATACATGTGCAGTGACTACTGTTGTGTGTAGGTATACATGTGCAGTGATTACTGTTGTATGTAGGTATACATGTGCAGTGACTACTGTTGTATGTAGGTATACATGTGCAGTGATTATTGTTTTGTCTGCAGCTTTCATGGCCCCGGAAGTGATCACGCACAACGACGGAGCCGGGTCGGGCCGTGCCTCAGACATCTGGAGTCTTGGCTGTGTCGTCATTGAGATGGCTTCTGGCAAGGTATCACTCCTTCTTGCCTGTTGATCAGACTTAATGAAGTATCGCACTGAAAGAAGAATTCACCACCCCTATATAGTACATGTTGTATGGTAAATTGTTACACAGGCACCGACATTATATAGATTCTGTTTGTGTTGGCTAGAATTGTATTTGTTTTGCTGCTCAATTGAACTATAAACAGTGATGTAAATATATGGTACGTCTACTGTTAATATGTTGACATTATAATCTAATAACGTCATGGAATCTTATTGAACTGTAATTGGAGTGGATTGTAAATATAGATTTTTCAAAATTCGTCTGGCTGGTGGGGTTCTTGGGGGGGTCAAAATTTTTATTTATTAAAATGTTTGTTCATCTGCAAGTGTATCACGTGATTGCCATCATGTGACTGTTGTTCTTTCACTTTACGTTGCTCTAATTCACTCGGCTTTATGAATGAGTACCTGGCTATAGACAGTGGGTGATATTTGTACACGAATAGTCTTCGCGCATTAATTGCAGCATGGCTGAATGCTTCCCAGAGAAGTCGAGATGGTGTTTGACTGAGCAGGTCTGCCAGGGAGTAAAGTGTAAAGCACATTGAGCAGTCTTAAGGATTGGAACTACAATATACAAGAACTTACCTTTTTTCTTTATCCAGAATTGATGGTTTGAAACATAATTAATTTCACAAATGAAAAATCCAAACGAAGGACAAATTATTGGCATATAGCATCATTCCATATAGTTTGAAGCTTGTTCGTTGTTTGGTTGTAACTACATGCAATGACATGTGCGGTGCGTGGCTTGTCTTCGATTTTGGTTCATATTCGGTGACTGTTACATTGTTTGGGAAAATGTAAGCATTATTAGTTGACCCGGTATACAGAACTATACATACCATATGGTATGCCGGTTTGGCTGAATAAAAAACGGTTTCAAAACCATATAGAAAAACGGTTAACCGGTATACCGGTATGTGGTCCACAACACTACTGGATACTGCGATATGTAAGAACTTACCTGTACTTTGTTTTGCTGTGCTTGCAGCGGCCGTGGTATGAGTTGGAGAACAGTGTGATGATCATGTTCCGGGTGGGGATGGGGAACTGTCCCGCTGTACCGGACAGTCTCAGTCAGGAGGGGAAGGACTTCCTTAGTCACTGCCTTGTCCATGACCCCAACGAACGCTGGACGGCAAGTCGGCTCCAGGACCACACGTTTGTTAAGGTATGACAGCGTTACGCTGACAAAATACTGTATTAGTTCTATTAAGCATACAGTACTCTATGTAATATGCTCCCTCTTAGTGTTAGATTAGTTGAAAATATTACACAATTTTGTCGTCTTTTAAAAAATTACCTTTATAACCACGGGTGTCCACCTTAGTTCCTTGGTATATATTAATCCATCTGTTTGGCGACTTTAATATGGCTTATTGATTCTGACATTGATTATCCCTTTTATATTGATATGCCGCTGAGCTTTGTTTTCGAGAATTTAGGTGCAAAAGACATTACCTTATTATTAATATATTTCAGACACAAAAATGTGTCAAATTTAATATTTCAATAAGCATACAGGGGTGTACACCGATTTTCTGTATTTTCTGTGGTTCCTGGGCACAGTCATCTCAGCAGACGTAACTGGCAAGCAGTTTATGAATCCACATATGAGCAAAAGGATACCAGAACACTGTAAAGTCTGATAATTTAGGTGGACCTTTCAATATTTTGTCATCACTGAGCTTTGAATTTAGTGTGACATTGGTAGAAATTAACAGAATTACTATGATGAGATCACTGTCGTAGCATCAGATGCTGCTAAAAAGGGGGGTATACGCAAATTAGGGCATGTACGCTTAATACAACGAATACGGTCAATCATCTATGTTGATAAGTGACCGTGACTGTGTTGTCATTAATGGTTAAATAACAACCTTAAGTTATTTCTCTAATTAGGGTGGACATAATTGCAAATTTTAAAATGGGTAAAATCCAGAATTATACTTCAGAAATGTAATTATTTAAAAACTGCTATATTTCATTTATGATAATTATAATAAGTTTTAGTTACGAAAACATGAACTAAATTGTACCAAAGCCTTGCAGTATAATAAAATGTACCTTACAGATCCCAATGAAAAAAAAAAGTTGTATGCAAGTGATAGAACTTTATGTATGTTTTGGTAATGTTTGTTGTGAATTATAATTATAGACTAGCACCATATAATTAGCGTAATAAATAATGTTACTCATCGAGCTTGGACTGTATAGTTTTGTTTGTATGTTCAGGTCTATTCCGACGATGAGACAGATTGCATCTGCAAGTGACCAGAAAGTTCAGTGTTAGCCAAGGTCTCAAGCCAGTATTGGATGTGGCTGGAGCAAATGTTGGGTGTGGCCTATGGAAAGTGTTGGATGTGGCCTAGGGCAAGTGTTGGATGTGGCCTAGGGCAAGTGTTGGATGTGGCCTAGGGCAAGTGTTGGATGTGGCCTAGGGCAAGTGTTGGATGTGGCCTAGGGCAAGTGTTTGGATGTGGCCTAGGGCAAGTGTTGGATGTGGCCTAGGGCAAGTGTTGGATGTGGCCAAGGGCAAGTGTTTGGATGTGGCCTAGGGCAAATGTTGGATGTGGCCTAGGTCAAGTGTTGGATGTAGCCTACAAAATGTATTGGCTAGTGACTGGAGCACGTGTTGGCCATTACTTAGAGCACTTATTGGCTGTGCCTTTAAACACATCTTTTGATGACAATAATACATGATTCGCAACTAAAAATAGCAATGTTTCCATAATACTTGAAATATTCATGGGTACAAAGTTCTGTTATTATTTTGTTCTAAAGAAATATGTGGTGTATGCCAAGAAAATGTAATCTTTGTATTCCTTTGACAAAATGCACGATATAATTATTTAAGAGATTTTATGTTTTGGTAATGTTTGTTGTGAATTATAATTATAGACTAGCACCATATAATTAGCGTAATAAATAATGTTACTCATCGAGCTTGGACTGTATAGTTTTGTTTGTATGTTCAGGTCTATTCCGACGATGAGACAGATTGCATCTGCAAGTGACCAGAAAGTTAAGTGTTAGCCAAGGTCTCAAGCCAGTATTGGATGTGGCTGGAGCAAATGTTAGGTGTGGCCTATGGAAAGTGTTGGATGTGGCCTAGGGCAAGTGTTGGATGTGGCCTAGAGAAAGTGTTGGATGTGGCCTAGGGCAAGTGTTGGATGTGGCCTAGGGCAAGTGTTGGATGTGGCCTAGGGCAAGTTTTGGATGTGGCCTAGGGCAAGTGTTTGGATGTGGCCTAGGGCAAGTGTTGGATGTGGCCTAGGGCAAGTGTTGGATGTGGCCTAGGGCAAGTGTTGGATGTGGCCTAGGGCAAGTGTTGGATGTGGCCTAGGGCAAGTGTTGGATGTGGCCTAGGGCAAGTGTTGGATGTGGCCTAGGGCAAGTGTTGGATGTGGCCTAGGGCAAGTGTTGGATGTGGCCTAGGGCAAGTGTTGGATGTGGCCTAGGGCAAGTGTTGGATGTGGCCTAGGTCAAGTGTTGGATGTGGCCTACAAAATGTATTGGCTAGTGACTGGAGCACGTGTTGGCCATTACTTAGAGCACTTATTGGCTGTGCCTTTAAACACATCTTTTGATGACAATAATACATGATTCGCAACTAAAAATAGCAATGTTTCCATCATACTTGAAATATTCATGGGTACAAAGTTCTGTTATTATTTTGTTCTAAAGAAATATGTGGTGTATGCCAAGAAAATGTAATCTTTTTATTCCTTTGACAAAATGCACGATATAATTATTTAAGAGATTTTACTAATGGTTTCCTGTAAAAAACCAGACAGTGGTCAACCAGCTAGACTGTTATAGCATACTGTTGTAATTTAGCGTATCTACCAACAAACTGCACATTAGAAGTACAATATGTTGTTATTGGAGTAAACCAACTATTTATTATGCTATGTTGTATGGTGAAGAAATCTCTCTGTAGCTTTCTTTGAATTCTTCAGTGCAGTGATCCTGATGAATGTTTGGGAATGCAATTCACTAGAATCAACAAACTACATAATCCTATGTTTCGGTCACAAAGAAAATCTAACAAAATGCAGCGATAACTACTGCAAGAGTCGCTGAAAATAATATGAATCTAGTGTCTTAACTCTAATGGAGGCACATGTGGAATTAGATCACTTATGATGAGTCACTATAACTAGTTCTAGAATTGTTTTTGTTTGTGTAAAGACATAGTTTAAATGTACACTGGTAAACATAAAACATACTTAGCTGCCTTGTTTGAGTACTGGGCATCCCATATGTGTTTGAGTCAACGTTTAGCCTAATGCCTTAATCACCCACGTAGTAACTATAACTTATAAGACACGTGTTCTTTAGAAATTTGTTCGCAGGCTTATGTCAAATGACTTCCTCAAATTGCAATGGGTTGCCAAATTTTGTATCATTTGCGTTGCGATCTTAATTTCCAGTTTTAAACCCTAGGTCATGGCTGTCAGTACCAACATATGTGAGTGCATGGTTACCTGGTTACCTGGTTACCTGGTTTCCTCACTTGGTAACCAGTGTTCCAGTCGAGACGCTGGTTCATTCTCTCATTGGGAATCAAAACCAGATTTTTACGGAGTTTTTCTGCCACTCGCCATTTGTAATATGTTGGCTCTGTTTGACGCCATGAAGAGCATTCCAATGTAGTTAGTATCCATCCAATTGCGTTTCTAATGTAGATATCATTGTCCAGGCTACACAGCCATACAGTAACACACACTCTATGAAAACACAGTTTTCTAGTTTTATAAACTACCAGCTTACTATCTTAAATATTCTGGACTACCACGTCTTTCATGGGAATTGCATTCTGTTTTAGTGATGCCAAGGACTTGTGGTGGAAAGAATTGTTAGCTGTATCGAAGTGCCAACATACTATTGGTGTTGTGCAGAATGCATGCAAATGTGTAATATGTATGTAGGTGGTGGAAGTAGTGTCTCGGCTTCTGGATGCGAGTTAGAGATCATCTCAGGACATCGATGTCCAATATCAGATTATATCACTTTTGTTGGGGGAGGAGGGTTCAGAGGCAGTTTCATCTGGCGTCGGGCATCAATATTTTATGCGTCAGACTGATACTATTAATATATTGATATCATCATATCAGTTTACAAACTTTTATCTGAGGGGGTGGAGGGCTAAGGCCAGATGAAAGTAATTTTGTTTGATATTGGACATCAATGTTCTGAGATGATCCCTTAGCTTGTTTCCTTTGTGACATTAAATGTCACATTTTAATACTTATTGTTCCACACAATCTTAGTTACAACATGTCAAGGGAATAGTATGATGCTACTTGATATTTGGCATCGTTGTACTTCGCATAATACTAACAAGTGCAAAATGTGGATGTAGATGTGTTTTGTTTGTACACTGATAACGACAAACGTACATACAACGATAGACTATTGTGGTAACTTTCCCTTGTGCGGGGGGAAACATTTTGGGTGTGAATATGTGATCTTGGATACAGTAGCCAAAATAACTTCTCATCATTTGTGCCACATTGTGTAAAAAATATATTCCACTGGAGGGGTGGCTATTGTGTCATAATAACATCTTTCAGAGATGGGTTATAAAACATTGTCACAAGTAGCATGGAGAAAAAATATTGAATTGGTTGTTTGAAGTATGTGTGCATGTGTAAAGTTACTTTAAAAATTGTACAGTAATTTTCCTTTGTTAACTGATATGCAGTTATAGTTTGGATTTTGTAGAATTAAAATACCCAAATTGTTTAATTTGTTATGTTATAGCCCATCTAGATTAACAGTGTTACACAAGTACTAATTTCCTACTCTATTGTTTATTGCAGTGGGATATTTGCCAGGAAATTGTATTATAAACCAGAAATTTGTCAGCCCAATATATCATCTGGTCGAAACGTTATAATCCACATTCACATATTTATTTGTCAGTTTTTAATTGCAGTAGGATGGACTATGTATTTAATAATTATATTTGTGAAAATATTAAGGGGTGAAAGGTCATGGTGGTTACACACTTTAAGTAGATGTTATTTTTAATAAACCAAAATTGTATTCGGACTAGCAGTGTCCAGTAAAAACAGTAATTCAGTTAATGAAAGAAAGTCATTGTACAATAATTATTACTTTTGTGTCTTTGTGCGCATGGTGGAATGTATAAAGTTACTGCAGTGAAGTCTGTACTGTTCAAAGTTCTCGCCAATAGAAGGAAGTATATAATCATGTACCTGTGTATAGCAGCCACATGGGATTGTCCTTGTTATCACTGTTTGACACAACAGTAATTAAAACAACAAGTAATGAATATTGTAAATAGTTCCTTGGAATGTGACGCACACTGGATGTGAATAATAAAATCATGTTGGAAGTGAAATCTATTATAAGCTTGTTCTGTTTTATTCATACTTCACTTGTTTCAGAGCAGTATGGGATTGCAGTTTTGAATGGTAATCAAATGTCTGCAGTAATTAGGAGAACAATAACATACAATGACATACATCTAATTATGCCACCGTGTGATAGGCTTCAACCATTTACAATGTTGTATACAAACTACTTGTATGCAGAGTATACTACTCCACAGTTCTTAAAAATTAGACAAGATAACAATTTACACATGTACACACGCACACACGCACAGGTGAGGAATCAAACAATTTTTTAAAGATATTTCATGGTTATGACAGTTTTTATAGAAGTTTTTTAAATAATTTAATAAAGATAAAAAACAAAAGGACACAAAGCAATGTTAGCGAAGGAACAATGTATAGATTAGATATATCAGAAGAAATCATTATCACAATGCATAGCCATAGGACTATACAAATTAATTCATGCAACCAATGATGTAATAGTTTTGTTTTTTATTAAACTGTCTGCACATCTAATACAAATCAAATGAGTACCATTTAGAGTGACCCAATTTTTTTAAGTGTTAGCTAGTTTTTTGGTACATTTATTATTCATTAAACAGCTTGGAATAAATCAGAAATAACAACCACACACTAAATCTAATGTGTATTGCGAGTAGTCAGTTGCGAGTGGTCACATAGTCACAACTCGGCGCTCGACTTGCATACAATTTGGTTTACCATTCATTCGCCAGATGGCAGACGAAGCGATCATATGATCGCCGAACTAACAGCCGCGGCGCGTGACGACCTAAGATAAAAGGCAGGATAGTGTTGTGAACTTCAATACGGTGTACTCTGTGCCTGGACTTTTAATTTAACTGCAACAATGACTGTATCGTTCATATCTTTACTTGTGTGTCTTACTGTCGTATGTATGTTTGAAACGCGGTGTGTTCAATCAAAAGATTCGAAGTTATGCATCCCGGACCCTGAAGTGTGTATGAATGCGGTAGGCACATGTCATATGTCTTCTTCTTCTTCTTCTTCTTCTTCTTCCAGGAATCCACTACCGTCATTACTGACGACTTCGTGGATGGTGTGGTGTTTGTTGCGTGCGCCAGGTGTGCATGTGTGCAATGCTGGTTTTAACTGTTAATAAAATCATGTGCAAGTGCAAGTTAAAAACAAACAGGGTTCACTCTGTTGAAGCGATACTAACTAGGCACTTAAAAACAAATTAAATATGCTAGAACTTTGGGAATGGGCTTAAATTAAAGGGAATAACTTAAGGATCACATATCTGTTTATTTTATTAAGCTGCATAATATCCATGACTATGAAGATATTATGCAATGTCTATAACCACATTAATAATGGTAATAAATATACATTAACAAATCATTTAAGAATTTATTTAATTAGTCATTGTACAAAAGTGGCTCTGAGACTGAGAACTGATGTGTACTGGACGAACAAATGTATTATTAAAAAGAAATAAAAGAAATACTTTAAAACTCTAATATGTAAACATGATGTTATTTACAAATGCAATCACACACTGCCACCATCATCAGAAATGGTCAGGGAAAGGATATCAATTATTTTAAAATTAAACATTAATATTAGGTGTACACCATTAATTATAGTTCTTTGAAATATATACAAATGAATAAAACAGCTTACATTCTATAATTTTGAAAATGCAGTTTTGTTTGGGGTAATATATTTCAGTCGCAACTGATTCGAAGCAAAGGCTACCCGTGCGAGGAGTACACGGTTCAGACACCAGATGGCTTCCTGTTGGGCATGCAACGCATCCCCCACGGTCGGCACGGAAGGGGTAACAGTGTCCTCCCTCGGCCAGTTGTTTTTCTGCAGCACGGACTTCTCTGTGCCTCTACAAACTGGCTCACAAACCTCGCCAACGAAAGCTTCGGTAAATCACATACTGTGGAGTACTCGCTCTTTGCATATATTTCTATTTATACTTACATCCTGAGATCATCCATTTGTTACATAAACATTTCTAGTGAATCAGCATGTCCCATGCCCCACACTTTGCACACACACTGTATGTCACTTTCCTCAATACCCTATAAACATTTGTTCTATTTTAAGACAAAATTGTGCAAAAGATAAAAAATTATATCCGCGTGCCATACATTTATTATTCTGCTGCTGGCTGGACCAGGCGACCAGAAACTTTGTAAAAGCAGAATTTATGGAATGCCAAAGTGACAATATGGTAGCAATCAAATAAGTAAATATTTGTCATGTTATACTTGTTATCAATAGACTTTCTTAAACAGTTAAAAATGGTAGTTTAACTCAGAATCAACTTTAGAGCTTTGTCTTCAGTTCATTGAAGCCAACACAAACTTATTTGAGTTAAATTGTACGGTTGATATTTGCAACTTTTGTATTTGTAGGTTACCTATTGGCTGATGCTGGCTTTGACGTGTGGATGGGGAACAGCAGGGGCAATACTTACTCAAGACATCACGTGAAATACAAGTCAACTGACAAAGAGTTCTGGGACTGGAGGTCAGATGCTGTTTGTAATCTGGCCCGCAATATCAGGCATCGGCTAAACAAAACTATTTTATTGCATTGGTCGTACATCATTGATGAGTGCAAAAAAGAAATGTACAATATGTTCTTAAATTGTTACAAATACATGTAGTTCTTTTAGAAGTTTGTGGAAACATTTCTGCTGCATAGTACACATTGCAACATTGATAAGTAATAAGACATGGTGTTATATAAGTATTGTTTAGTTCATAGTCAACACACACACATTTTCTCTCGTGCTGTCTGTGTCACATTGAATGTGTATCATATTTAAACGTTCTTCCTCAATTTTAATTTTTCACTTGGCTACTTTCAGACTCATTTAATGACAATTTGAATCAGTCTAGTAACATGATGACATGGTAGCTTTTTTGTTCAAATAAGTTATGGCTTGCTGGAAGTGACCTAAATATAGGGTTGGGCAAAATGCTTTGTTTGCTAATATTCAATTGACTTTATAAGAAACCTCAAAAGTATTAAAATACTCAAAATATATTATTGTAATACTTCGGATAAAGTAAAAGGTAAGTTTGTGTATAGTGTAGTACCAATCCTTAGGACTGCTAAATGTGCTTTACACTTTACTCCATGGCAGACCTGTTCAGTCGAACACCATCTCAACTTCTTTGGGAAGCATTCAGCTATGCTACAGTTACTGCACAAAGACTATTCTTACAAATCTCCACCACTTTCTACAGCCAGGTACTCATTTATACAGCTGAGTGACATAGTCTAATGTAGAGTGAACAAACAGGCTCAGGATTCGAAATGGCTGCAAGAATATTCAAACACGGAATTTCTTGATTGAGAGCCCGACACTGTAACCTACACACTGTGCTCCACAATGTTGAAGCAATATTGACCTTTATCTCTGGTTCAGGTGAATTAATTATCACGCTGTGCTAGTTCTAGTTGATGTGTGGATTAAAATGTATGATAGTAGAGATCCTTAAGTTCGTGGGTGAATGCAACTAGATGCTTATCAATTATATATTTGCACCTTCCAAAATTCCTGAGACTGAGAATTCATGTGTACTTGACCAACAATGTATTACTGTCTGCAATTTGCAATAGTTGGAGTTTTGCAGTGCTGTAATATGCAGTACTCTGAATAACACTCTAATATGTAATGGGCAGTAATAAAAAATTTAAGGAGGATATGCAGTATTTAAAAGATAAGTCTTTAAATGACAGCGAAATGAAGCTATATTTGCAGCTCACTTAACACTGACAGGGAGTGTTAAGTGAGCCGCAAATATAGTTGGTGCATCAGTCGAGAAGGCCAGAGTTCCAGTATTCATCTTAACTGTGGAAACAAAGTAGATTAGAACCAGCCGACTGAAGCTGTCTAGGCTCTCTTGCAGGGGTGTGCACAATAAATGTAGGTGTACAGATAGGTAGGGCTTGATAGGTAATTGTACAGATAATGTGATATCGCACATCGAGCCAATGCAGTGATTTTGGAAGTGGCACTGAGCAATAATAACAATCACTACATGTTTCAGTTGGGACGAGATGGCCCGCTATGACCTGCCAACAATGGTTGACTTTGTGGTGAACCACACGAGACAGAAACAGTTGTACTACATCGGACACTCCCAGGGCACTCTCATAGCCTTCGCTCACTCATCACAGCACCCTCAGTTCGCTAAACAGGTAGTCAGTTTATATCTGTTAAGATTGTGTTGTGATCAGTTATTTTTAACCACGTGTGCCCTGCCACAGAAAGTGGATATTAATTTGCACAATTGTAAAATGGAATTTTGTAAAAACAATTATTCCATTGGTCAAACTTTAAAATGATGTCTCGTTTGTTGAAATATCTTCAGTAGTTTGTGATTTATTGCTACAATTGAAGCTGACTTTAAAAAAGTTATGTTTTGTCTCACCTTGTCTGTTGTTTTCCGATCTATGCAGGCCTCAACATTAACACTGGCCCGCTGGCCTCGCACCTTTTTTTAATGAAGCTGTTGGGTCAGTTCGGGCCACCAGTTTTCATATCTTACTGGCCTGACGAGCCACTGGTTTCAATCCGGTTGATCACCACCATGTTTCTGGTAACCCGACCCTACCTAGCAAAATGTCTGATCCTGGCAATACCAGCCATAGCATTGGGCCTCGGGTACAACCAAAACAAAAAATGCTTTTCATGTGCTGATGACAGCCAGTTGAAATTTCAAGGCCACGCGCACACCCCGGAAAATACCTGCCACCTATCCAAACACCTGGGTACCTGCCACCTATCCAGACACCTAGGTACCAGCCACGTATCCAAACACCGAGGTACCTGCCACCTATCCAAACACCGAGTTACCCGCCACCTATCCAAACACCTAGGTACCTGCCACCTATCCAAACACTTAATAGCCGGGTCGCTGTGTCGGTCACATATTATAAAATTGTTTAGTGAAATCACTTTTCACTCACATCGTAAATTAGTTTAGTGTAGCAGAAGCCATGCACAGGTACCATCAGTTGCTACGATGTACGTAGAGTTACTTCAGAAAACTGCTTCAAGGTACGACTGACTGAGGACTTTCCCATAATGGCGACTCGTCTAAATTTGCATGTCACTCTACAGATTAAATAAAGTTTGCAGTGGTTAGTCGCTCCATTACTGACCAGATCACCCAATTATGTTATATTTTTGGACACCCTAAAAATCTATAAAAATAATTATTTTCTGTACTGTACTGTACTGTAAGTTTTTGGACACCTTGGTCAACTGTGAGAGACTCACTGATTGTGGCATACCAAAAACTGTGAAGGATCAGCCAATGTGTGTATTAAGAATTTTTTATATTTTTGTACTGTATTTTTTGTGTACAGCTGATAATTTAATTATTTTTAGGCATACATATATTATGGTAATGTGTTATATTTATTATTGCACCAATACAAATTACGGTGTATTCTAGTAAGGTTATCACGTTTGCTGTTGGTCATGACTTTGTACGTACTGTCACTTGCTGTTGTACAGATCAAGTTGTTCTTCGCCCTTGCCCCTGTTGCCACGGTAGCACATATCAAGGGACCTCTCAAAATACTATCTTACTTCACCTGGGAATTCGAGGTAAGTCTGTTGAAAAAAATATTCAAAGTAATGCCTGGTTTTACAACATATGATCTTCACTTATCATTTCTTGTTATTATTGTGTTATCAGTATTACATTAATAAGTAGATTACATCCACCCATGGACCAAGACACTACTCGTTTGCATTTGCGCCATCTGGGCAAATTTTTGTCTCCTGTGTTTTTTTAGACTTCAACTCCTTATTAAAAAATCCGAAACATAGCCACCTTTCGTAAAAGAACTCAAAATTTTTTGGTTTGAAATTGCATTCCCACCGTAAATCTTCAGCAGTCCCATGCTCCAATGATGACCCTTGTATGTCCCTGTTCATAATTATGCCTAACGATTCTACTCTGTTGCACCTCTGAGCTCAGGTTCTTGAGGATGTAAACCCCTTACTAATAGACATTATTAGTACTAATTTTATTATTATCATTACAAGTTTTGGTTATTTTTGTTTTTTTAATTACACTACAGCAAACATAATTGAGAGTTATTGTATGCGTATTTAATCTCACTTTTTTCCTTAAGTTTTCGTAGCAAGCACCCAAAACATTTGTAATGATTGCCATGTTGTATATAACTAATTAATTTAGCATCATGTAAAACGAAAGCTGCTAGAAATTGTCAACAAAGGAGAAGCATGCCTTTACAAGTAATGTTACTTCTATGCTTCTCCTTTCAAACTTGTCACCCATAGGTTTTGTATGTCTCATTCACTTGTACACTTGAATTGTTTGAATAAATGCTTTTGACTTTTACTTATCTCCCGAGGGTGTTCGTCATCTTGCTGCAGGACTTGTTGAAGTGGCTGGGTGTGCATGAGTTCCTGCCAGACAGCTACCTCATTAAACTACTGGGGATGACAGTGTGTGACGCAGACACGAGAGTCTTCTGTGAAGACATCCTATTCATCATATGTGGCTTCGACAAACAGCAGCTCAACATTGTATGTATCTCTCAACATTGTATGTATCTCTCAATTTTTTTTGATAATAATAGCTTTTATGCAAGCACCAACACAAGTCATAAATAGTGATGAAATAAGGCCAAATGAATGACGTTTATTAAAGAGTTTAAGTTAAAGAGAGAGAAATGTGGGCTCTACATCCCAAGGCCAGGCCTGTGATTGAGCCCATACTAGTCTCCTGTACCTCTGGATGACAGAGCCCACATTTCGGCATATACAACATTAGCAGTATTGTTATAGATATATAAAACAACAGCATTACATAGCTTTTTTCACCAAAATATAAATCAGTACAGTGAAATTGAGGTTGGGTCACAAGAATAAGTTGTTTGTCAAGCTAATGACCTGATTTTTACTACATGTTAGTAAAAAATTGACGCTTCATACAATTAGTACATAGTATGCCTGACTATTTGTCGTACGTAGACATTAAATAACTGCTAACAATATGAAAGAACAAATATTTTGTTTTGCAAATGCTTTTAAAGTGCAGTTATTTGTTATACTTTCTGGTTGAGAATTCCGTAATTTAGATTGTACTATCGGTGTCAATGCACCACAATAAACATTGTTGAATCTTGGGAAAGTACTGGTTATGGTTTTATGGAAAAGTCATTTTTTCTCTTTTGCTTTTCTATTACATCTTTGGCACTCGTTTATTGTACAATTTTCAATATGCTGTTGTCCTTCATTTCGACATAGAGAAAATATCACATCAGACTTTCACAAAGCTGATGATACTGGATGTGTTCACAGACTCGCCTTCCTGTCTATTTCAACCATGTTCCGGCTGGCACTTCGACCCGTGATATAGTACACTTTGCACAGGTAAGTGCTTGCGGATTGTCATCAGACGTACATTCAGGTTGCCACTTATTCTATTGAGTATTATCGTACCGACTATGTATGTGGACGCTATGTTTTCGGACACTGCAAGTGATTTCTTTGTACTGTACGTTTGGTGGTCCGACTACATACAGCCAATGCTTTGTATGTATGTGTGCGTGCGTGTGTGCATGCGTGTCTTACTGTAAGTCCTCACCTTAAGGTGTCATCTTAAGCATGGCCAATATTTGCGATAGTTTAACAGTGAGACTGTCTCAGAGTAGCTTCTCTGTTGACATCTCTAGTTTTTGTTGATATTGATAGTATCGTAGTTTGCATTCCATGGTTTGTCTAGTTTGTAAACTGCAAGCTGCACAGGTCAGGATGGTCTCTCCATTGTCTTTCGAATCATGGTTTGAGCTGGTTGTGTGTTAACTGTGGTATGAACTGCTTTCTCAAACAATGTGTGCATGCGTATGACATTGCATCCTGAGAATAACATTAACAAAATATAACAAAACAAATTTTTCATCAATATCTGGGTTGAGGTCTATTCTTTTCTAAAAAAAAGTATGCACTAAATTATGGTTAAGTTTTTGTTATTGGAAACACACAAACCCATTTATGCAAGCAACAACACGGAGACAATATAGATATGAAAAAGGCCAAATGGATGACGTTTGTTTATTATGGGTAACCAGTGTATAAGCCTTTTTGGCACACTGTAATATTTAAATAAAAGAAATGTGGACTCTACAACCCAATGCCAGGCCTGTGACTGAGCCCATACTAGTCTCCTGAGCATCAGGCTGTTAGAGCCCACATTTCAACATATAAAGCAGCAGTGGTATTCCTAGAACAATTGAAAGGAATGACATGTAATCACAGCAGAGCTTGTTATGTGTAGTTAATTTTAAAGCCAACATGATTAACTAAGCCAACATGATTAACTAAAAAGTGCCTTTCTGAATACCACGCTATCTGCTGCCAAAAACACTAAATCTAAAATTATAATAATCCCAAATGTGGGGGTATTTCGCCACAGGTCACCGAACATGTGACCCCCCCACATAAACACACAAACCCATTTTGTATTGCTTGTATTTATGTTGTTTGTATTTGTATGGTTTGTATTACAGATGGTGAAGACGGGAAAGTTCCAGATGTACGACTTTGGATCAAAGAAGAAAAACTTGGACCATTATGGACAGGTACACAAATTTTTTTAAAGTTAAGTTTGACATAAAATCCATATTCAAGGTTTAATTGACTGTTGAAATTATTGCATAAATTTATTAGATATTAAAAACTGTAATGCTGTTAATTATATTCATATTTTATTACATATTCAACTTAGTAAGACGGGTCATGTTCAAGTTGTTTTAATTTACTGTACTGAACTATACAAATATGTGACTGTTCTTTTGTTTGTTCCTGATCAAGGTTATGAACTGTGACTGCTGTGTAACAGTTGCTCTAAGGGTCTCTCCTTTTGTTGTATGATGTTAAGGAAGAAACTGTAAGAGTGACTACTTTATTGCAGACACACCCTCCAGTGTACAATTTGACAGCAGTCAACATCCCAGTTGTTGTTGTGTCAGGGGAGAAGGACTGGCTCGCTGATCCACAGGTATCTTACTTCCATTTTGTGTTGTTATTCTCCTCGTATACTCCCTGTATGTCCAAGGTGAGACTGGCCTCGATATTGGGCCTCGATTTTTGTCTTTCTTTCCCTTTCATTGATCATGCATTGCTGTCTCCACCAACCATATCCACTCAGCTGTATCTTTCACTCACATTCTCCACTCCTCTAAGTCTATCTTCACACAATCCTCTGATCTCGGTGTTAGTCAACCTTGTGTCATTTTACTTTCCACATTCCGTCGCTGACTATTCTCCCATTCACTACACTTGTTCAGCCCATTTTAGCTGACTCCTCACCAGCTTTTTCTTTAAACTTTCTTTCATCATCATGTTTAATTTGTTATCTCCTAGCTACCAAGGATCTTCTTTGAATCCCTTGCGGAGTGAAGTCTACATCATCTGGACCATTCCACCCTGTCTATGATGCCTATGCATCTATCCCAGTGTTCTGTGTTGTTCTTTCACTCTCAGCTGTTCACTCCTGCCCTTTCTAGATCTCTTCACGTTGTTTCTCCATCCTAACTTCTCCTCTTCTTCTAACTCCCTCTTCTGTTTTCCGTGCTCTCTTTGCAGATCTTCCCTCATCCAGCCTCTGTACGTGACCAGCCCATCTCAATATGTTCCTAGGCACTTTCATGTGTTTTGTCATTCCAATCTTTCAATTTTCTTCTTATGTCACTTTGCATATTCCTTGTGCCCATTGTGTGCTGCTAACTGTAACTTCCTGCCTCTGCCCTAGCTAAACAACATTTGCATAGTCCAGTTAATTACCTTTTTTACATGGTGAAGTTTGCAGACAACTCACATACATATACATAGATTAAATGTGGACCAAGATATATATCTTTGTAGAACCGCACTTTTAATAATCATGTCATCATAGGATGATTAAATAGTAATGTTCTTGCGTGTCTCCATGTACAAATTCTACTGTTGAATGTTGTCTCCTCACAGGATGTGACACACTTACTGTCACAGCTTCCAAATGTTGTCAAGCACCTGCAGATCCGTGAGTGGGACCACCTTGACTTTATATGGGGTATGGACGCCCCTCGCCTCATCTACCACCCCATCATTGAGATGATGAAGAAGGACATTGCTGGTTTACCCCTGTAGCATGGCTGTATCTCCTCTCCAGCATAGAGAATATCCACAGAACAGCCAAACCTCACTTTACGGTCACCTCAGTAATACAGCCACCTTGCAATTAAGGTCACCTTGGGACTGTCCCAAATTATTTCTGTAACAATAAAGTATACAAAATCAGTCCCGCTAATAAGGTCACCTCGCCATTCAGGTCACCTTTCCCGAGGGTGACCTTAACAGTCAGGTTCCACTGTATTTACATACCACAAGTGTTAACTGTCAACACCAATTTATTGACATCTATATTTTGTACATTGTCATTAAATGTTCCTGTTTTCATGGTGGCCATGTAGGTGTAATAATTAATTCAGATAAATTCTCTGTAGCCATTTTGTAACCGGACTTTGTCAGACGACATTTCAGTTTATGAGAGATCTGCCTTGTTGTGTGGCTTTGGTATTATTGTAGAAAGGGAGTAGGGAACTTTGAATATCCTGTGATTATACTAAGCTTAGTCTATGCTTTTGTTGAGGAGATGGCATAATAGTCATGACAGAAAACAGTCGTTCTGCAATGTGCCATTGTGCATTCTCTTCATTTAAAGGCACTGAATGAAGTTATTATTAGTTGTAGAAAGAATTGTTCATAATAAGTATTAAACGTAATGTGGTGGTTCATTAAGATTTATACCATTTTCTGCTGACAGAATGATTGTTGCTTAAATGAGTAGGTGTCGCTACAATTTGTTATTAGTAGGCCTACGTCGGTGAATGTTTGATACAATTATAGGCTGTTGTTTGTGTCTGTAGACAGGCATCATAAAAACGGGTATTTGTTGAAGTTTGTCATAATGGCTTAACACGTAAATGTTTTCGTTTTGAAGGCATGTATTCTGCTGCTATACACGCCTGGCTTCTGTATTTCATTTCACATACAAAAACTGCAATTGTCGTGTTATTTGTTTTTAACCAAGCTGCTAATTATTACTATTTTTGTATAAAATTGTAAACATTTACATGATACTTGTGCAGTTTCCTGCACAACGTGATTTGCTGTAGATATAGATTACTTTTTTAGATTTCTACAGCCCGCTTGTGGATTATATGTAACGTGATTATATCTGCTGTCTGCTATTTGGTATGGATATCAAGATATGTGATTTCAAGGTGCAGTAACATAATGATATTCTCGCTGTAGCTATTGTTTATTAAATACCAGATATTTTAGTTGTGTGTTTGTTTGGCTTGTAATATGTTTGAGTATAATTAGCACTATGGTGCTTAAAATAAGAACAAGTATTGATCATAAGACAAACATTGTCTCCAATTTTGAAATGATTCACACCACTCGTCACTCGACATCTCAAGTCCTTTCACAAGTTGTGAGTCTGGAGTTCTTGAATGTTGAGAGCTGAATGTGATGACAAGAGTACATTCAAGTTACATATGGGCCCTTTCCAAAATAGTTGAATTATGCATAACGCATATTAACTAATAAATGAATATTGAATTTTATGTGCTTTTAATACACTTAGTTATGAATGTTTATTAGTTAGCCTTCGCTAGGTGGCACTAGGGGTTTGGTCAATTATGGTTGGTGTATTCGGTAGGTGGCGCTAAAGTTGCTTTGTCACGCTGTCCAGCCAAAACACGAGATCGGTTCATAGGTCAGTGACTTAAATCGAGTATAAATACTCCAGCATGTCAGCCCCTCCTTCAAAAGCCGCGAAGATGTCATCAATGTTGGACCAGCTGAAGGCGCACACAGTCGTAGTGGCCGATACGGGCGATTTTGAAGGTGGGCAGCGCTGCTGACAGCGTCGTCACACGCACATGGAATGTCTTCTGCGAACGTGCGGTAGACCTGTCCAAGCTGCAGTGTCACTATTATTTAAATTACTTCTCCGTTTATACTTTAGTACTAGATTTTGGATACACTGACTTTCTCATTGAACCCGTAAATAACTATGCTTCTTTTGTCTTGACAGTCGGTACACAAACCTCTCGAACTCGGTGACAGCCTGTCAATTTATAATTGCTGAATAATTCGACACCGTCCGCACAGACCCCTGTGGAAAGTCTGCAAAAACGGTTCTTTAAGACTTGATGAACAGTCGAGATTGTAATGCAATGTGTAGGCCTGCTGGCATTATGACATTAAGCTGTTTGACCATGTTCTGCTTTCTTGGGTAATGCCGAACTCTGAAATACTGTGCTGACTACTGCCTGGTCACAGGCTGGTGCAGGAAATGTCAAGATTTATTTTTTGTCAAAATGTCAGCTATTTCCGCCAGGTAGCGCAGTTTGAGTTTGTTTTCATTTATAAAAAAAATCAAATGTTATAATCATTACAAATCTATGTGTTATGTCTTATCATTGATGTTGGACCACAGGTCTGTTTATTCCAAAAGTGTGCATGTTTAGTAATTAAATTTGTTAACTGTATTTTACATACCATAGGCATAGCCATAGCATAGCATATCATACATACATGTGTAATATAATTATTAAATATTATATATTTTATTCTGTTGATAATAAATCTGTGACTAGTTTTTTATTTTCATATAATTGTGTGATATCTACTACCATTTTTATTTGTTTTCAAAATTATTGTAATTATTTCACCCTATGCCCTGGGCAAACTTCATGCCTTCCTCATGCTCTTTGACCTTTGTACCTCTGTGTCAGTGGCTTCATTCTGATCAGGCAGAGTGTTGCACCTCTGAGCTTGGGTTCCTGACAGTTTAGGCACAATAAAAGCACTTTAGTATATGTAATAAAGTGTGAAAATTATTATCAGGGACATTGATATGGATGTTATTTTTCAGCCATAGCAAAGTACAAGCCAACAGATGCAACGACCAATCCATCACTGATTTTGCAGGCTTCTCTGAAACCACAATATGAGAAACTCATAGATGTGGCAGTTGAGTATGCCAAGAAACAGTCCAGGTTTGTTAATATATTGATTAATTTTATTACCATAAAGATTTATTCATAATTATCATAATAGAAATAAATTTGCTGTTTTTTATAAACTTCCATCATGTGTGTACATAAATGGTTATATGCTCTTGTAAATCATTCATTACATTTAACATTTAGTAAGTTGTTCATCAAGCCCTATAGGTGTGCCAAATTTCAAATCTGAGAGATCTAGAACTGCTTAATGATTTCATATGTGCCTCACAAACTAAAAATGTCAAATATGTACAAAAATAGCTAATGGTCTTTCACTTACTTGTGGGGTAATCTGCAGTGTATTGAGGATTCAGTCAGTTCCACACTCATGCATGAACAATTGGAAAATGCAGGCCATGACAATTTTGGTTGACCAGTTATTATTACATAATTCTGTCCAAACCGTGTTGGACAGAATCTGTTTGGCGGACAGCCTGACACTTGTCACATCTAACGTGCGTTTTTTATGATGATTAGTCACCCTAGTCACAATATTGAACCCTTCCCCTTTATTGATAAGAGCACAGATTGTCCGTCCTAATGTTTTATGCCATTTTGACAACAAAACCTGAAGAAATTCTCTAATGCATGTGTTCAGTTTGTTGAAACACAAGCTGTTAGAAAAATCATTTTTAGTGAAGTACTTATGAAAATATACTGGCGGAATAAAATGTTGTAAAAGACACCTAAAAAACCATGCATCCTTCCTGCTCTGTGTAAATCACTGTATGGCCAATAGAATCAGCATGAGTCCAGACAGTGTATTAAAAATAGGCCAAGAGCGTTTAAGGGCACAATATTTCAGTGAAGCAGATTTTTACCAGGGGCACAAATTTTCCAGTCGTGAGTATACATGAGACATTGATTTGTTTGTTACAGTTCTCTGGAGGAGCAGGTGACTGCAGCCATGGACAAACTGTTTGTGTTGTTTGGCTGCGAGATCCTTAACATCATCCCCGGCCGCGTCTCCACTGAGGTCGATGCCAGGTAAACACTCATTTGAGGCTCATTCTTTCATCAACCGGAATCCTATCTGGGTCTCCAGAGATCCGTAATTTCATGTCCTTAGGCATCTTTGATAATTGTCCAGATTTTTGTTGAACATGGGTTAGGCAATGGGATATTGAGGTGTTCAGTTGAACAGGTCTGCCAGGGAGTAAAGTGAGTTCTCTGAGCAGTCCTAAAGACAGGATACTGTGATATATGAACTTATTTTAACTTAGTGCTTATAGGTTTTAGGTGGTAGCAGATGATGTCTCTCGTAAATTTAACAATCTTAGGTAAGATTGTGATGAGTAATGTCCTTGTTGCTACTCTTGCAGACTGTCGTTTGACAAGGAGGGGATGATTGCAAAGGCATTGAAACTGATCAAGTTGTATGAGGATGAAGGCATCAGTAAGGAGAAGGTTCTTATCAAACTCACCTCAACCTGGGAGGGCATACAAGCTGGCAAGTGAGTGTTACAGTCAGCTCGCAATAAAGTATGCTACTTGCCGTGTCTGACTTTCTAACTGTATCATCGACTGTAGCATGTATGCTGGTTCTTGTCTTGGTTAATAATACAAGTCTGACTGACCGACTGACCAATTAGGTCTTGTTTATCCACTGCAGGACATAGCTCTATGTTAGAACTTCTTTCTATGTGCTATGGCTGTTCTTGTCAAAAGCAACAACTGTGTATTACTAATGTTGCGTTCCAATCGCCTCGTGTTTACTTCACCACTTATAAATTAATTCAACGGGGTCACAAAGTCGTATTTATGCTAAGCACAAGCCCATTGGAATGCAGCATAATTCAATGTTTGGAAGATGACATAATCTCAGTCATTCAGTCTCTTCTAGAAGACACTGATGCATGGTACTTTGTAGACAGGGAAGCTTATAAGGGTAGTTGTGTTATGTAATACAGACATGGGCAGTAACAGTGGCTACATTGACACTGCTTTCAGCATGGTGAGGCGACAGACCATGACAAAAAGGCGACAGACTGTGACAAAGTTCTACACTACAGTATGGGATGACATTGACATGTAACTTTAAATGGGGGCAAAAGGTGTGAAACAACATGTCAGCAGATGATAAAACCACGAATCTGCATAAAAGCGTAATAGGAGATTGACAGTTCTAAACAAATCTATCAGTTGCAAGAGGTGGAAATACTGAATACTTAAGTTGTTAAAAAAATGGGAATTCATTTTATATAAATAATACTGTGAAATGCAAGCAGGTTGCTTCCAGGAGAGATTCTACGTTGTGTGAATAGAAGCAGGATTGACGTATGTAACGTAATTAGACATGGAACTGTGTTTGTTCACCCAGGGTGTTGGAGGAAGAACATGGAGTGCACTGCAACCTGACCCTGTTGTTTGCATTCTGTCAGGTGAGAGTGATTCAGACTAACTAATAAAAGTATAATTTTATTTAAAAATTAATACTGTCATGAGAAAATGTCAAGTACATAATTATATAAGGTATATTTTTCGTATCATAATGACCGTATGTATTTGGACAACGTATGTTTTGGGACGCCCTAAAAATCAAGAACACTTATTATTTTTCTGTACCGTATGTTTTGGGACACCTTTGTAAATGTAGCTGCTTTGATGTAAACAACACAAACGTGGGTGATATAAATTATTGTAGCACCAGGAACAATATTTGCCCTTCTCTCAGCTACCAGCTGGCCTTTATACATTTTGGAAATGTCACAATACACATCTAAAATCCTAGTTGCCGTCACCCAATGTTTGGCTGTAATGTACAAAACAGCATGACCTCTCGACTGTGTATTGTCACAAGACTTGCACATTGATTCACGTATAGTTGATGTTTTAATCTGCATATATGGACATACAACATCCTGTTAATACCAGAGGTAGTTCAGTGAGGATCACATGATGTTTTGTAACTGTTGCATTTCTGCAAGTTTATCTTCTATATTTTAATAACAAATGCTTTTCTGTATGTGGCTGGTATGAGGTGGGCTGTAATGCGGTTATGGGCAGTACTGCGGTCAAATACGGTACAACCTGTCATTCAGTAAATAGTCTGAACAAGTGCGGGAACCTGGTACCAGAGAGACTAAACATTTCACATGGCTAAGGATATAGTTCCTACATATAACATTTGTTTCACAGAATATAGGGGCATTCAGCCATTCATAAAATAGTTAGTAGCAGGGTAATAGACAAGGTAACCATGGTGAAGTTACAAAGCCATGTTAACACCAGAGTAAAAAAACGGTGACGACATGATGCCAGATTTCGTTCATGTCCCTAAGTATTGGGACAGTGAATCTGAGAATTATTTTTGTGCACCCTATGTTTTGGGACAGCTGGTAAATTAATTATTTTTAAGAGTCCCAAAATTACAGTAGTTTTAAATTATTGCCAACTTTGTTTTTGATTGACAAACATTTTATAGTTTGACATCTGGATAAAATGTGAAGAAATTCATTAGACTGAGTAATGGGTAAAATATAGTATTGATATTTCTTAATTTTGTTTATTAATAATGTTGTTTAGAAAAAATGGTCAGAGTGTCTAGACTTATGACATGCATACTAATGTCTTCACATGGAATGGCCAAAATTTATTAGCATATATGTACACACCAAATGTATTAGTGTAACAGTTAGCCAACCATGTTATCATTATATGCATTTTATAATAATGCTAAACTATTTGTTTGTGTCTACAGGCGGTGGCTTGTGCAGAAGCTGGTGTCACTCTCATTTCACCTTTTGTTGGCCGAATTTACGACTGGTATGTGAAAAATACAGAAGAGAAGACATTCAAACCTTTGGATGATCCAGGTATGATACAGTCAAAAATTGGTTTGATATAATTTGATAGAAAGTATTAAAGTGGTAATCTAGGACAAAAATATACTGTTCTGGCTATTTGAAAAAGAGATTAAGCTTATTTTAGAACCGAGAGAGCTTAGTTATGAAAAACCACCTACAAGTGTGGTTCAGCAGTTAGTCTAACATACCGATTTATAAATTTATAAAACTTTGGATGGTTATAAAGTGGATAAAAGTGTTTGTTCAAATAAATAGCAGGTTATTTAGGAGGATGAAATCTTCTAAATCAATCTTTCCTCTACAGTTCTCGCGTAAAAAAAATTTGCCTTGTTATTTTCATTGTTTGCTATAAAGAAAAACATTTCGGGCCAGAATTTCAACAAAATGCCCAACTAAATTTCCTAACGTGGCATCCATTTTTAATGGTTTATGGGAATTGTTGCTAGGCAACAGATCATGTGATAAATGTCCATTGATGGAAAGCCAAAGCTTCCTTGTCCTCCAAAGCTTTTACACTGGATGGCAGTTGTAAAAATGTTGTAAACAAAATCCATTACACTTTGCAGGAGTGAAAGGTGTGACTAAAATCTATAACTACTACAAGAAGTTTGGCTACAAGACGGTGGTGATGGGTGCGTCCTTCCGTAACTCTGGCCAGATCACAGCACTGACCGGCTGCGACTTCCTCACCATTAGGTGTGTATGTTGTTGTTATTTTCAGCTTTGTGGCTGAATTTATATATCCAGTGCATTGCGGTTTGCCTTTGTCACAATCACAGTTTTGCACATGACCTCTGTCAAGCCTTGCCTTTGCCAGCAATGTTGATTGCAGCTGTATGTGTGAATTACGTTGTCACTGCTGCAGTACATCTCATAAATAAAATATTCCCAGATACAGTTGTCACTTTAAACTTTGTCTTATGTTCTTTTCATAAGGAAACTCTTTTGGGGCCAGAATTTCAACAAAATGTACGACAGAATGTCCAAACCCGCCACGCGTTCAGCATCCATTTTTTTCATGGCTTGATGGAGCTATTGCTAGGCAACAGATCACGTGATGAATAGGTTAATTCCGGGGTTAGGCTACGGTATGGGTCCTCAGTTTGTTATTCCCTCCGCCATTGATCTATTTTCACTACCATTTTCACTCCCACCTGTCGTTTCTTCTAGTTCTACTCTCCCAATCCCCAGAAATGTTCTGTTTACTCCCATCTCTACCACCTGTTGCTCTCTTTCTTAGACATTCCATTCATTCCATGACTCTCCCTTTAGCTACGTCATATAGATTAAGTAATCCATCAACAAAATTCACAAGATGCCGTCAGTCTTGAAGAGTACAGTGTTTTGTATCAAAATGTGAACAGTGAAATTGCAAGGCGGGTAAACAAGTTATTGGTGAGATTTTGATGGGAAAAATCACCCATTGTTTAGTTTCTCTGAGGTTTACTGCCAGGTTGAAGTTACTGGATGTTGCTGGTCACTGATTGGTCATCTTATTTCAGTCCATCACTGCTGGAGGAACTGGACAAATCATCTGACGCACTTGAAGTCTACCTCTCCGAGACAGCAGGTCAGTAATTGAGAGGGGCAAACATTTCTCTCATTGACACATGCAAGGATATGAGACATGTATGATGCACATCTATTAGGTATAATAAGTTTTAATGACATGGACTTTGTGTTTATTTGTTTACCTAACATGTTTACTTATTTTACCTTGTTAGAGCCTTTGAGCAGGTTTTTACCTAGATACACAGTGCGTTATGTCTAATTTATAATTTTCAGTCGGGACTATCATAAGCAATCTACCAAAATATGTTGCCTATATGCATAACAGCACGTATTTTAGTCAGACCGTATACGATTATGTTGTCGTTTTAGCGAAGAAGATGGATATTGAGAAAGTCAGCTTGGATGAGAAGAAGTTCCGATGGGAGCTGAATGAAGATGAGATGGCAACAGACAAACTCGCAGAGGGAATCCGCAAGTTCTCTGCAGATGCCATCAAACTGGAGAACATTATCAAGAAGCATCTCACGCTGTAATATGCTGCAACGCGCACACTGTGTCTGGGAAATCGGGCAACGTCAACTTGATTATTGCCATTCAGGTGGATCGGCAATCGTGTTTTCAATACAGGCAAACACAATCCAAAGAGTGCTTACAGAATGCTGCTAATGGTTATTATTATGTTGCTTTTGGGATAAAATATTTGTCGGAAATGTTATGTTTAGTAGAGGTAAGTTTGCTGTATAGCTGCAGAATGTATGTTTCACCATGTTGAACAGGTGGAATTGGACCAGACGTTGCCGAAACCATTTTGTAAGAAGCTGTTTGTTCTATAGAGAGCGTATATATTTGTAACCACTGAGCCCATCGATTTAGCAGGTCATCACATGTATAATCCACTGTGTACTTAAGTCATTGTTGTCTCTTTCATCAGGTGCTGGGATATGGAAAATGCATTTATAATCAAATTTCCTCATTTATGAATGGATTGTTGTTTTAAATATCATGGACCAATATCATACTTTATTTTGTTCTGAGTAGGAAAAGAACTGTTGAATACTGCCGTGGTTTGCCTCTACTGGTTCCATTCAGGACTGCAGTGTGGTGATTCTTTGTCTTTAGAGAAGTCAAGTCTTTATATACTACATCTTGTTGATAGCTACCTTAATAAATTGTTTACTTTAGTATTCTTTGTTATTTTGTTCTTTAAAAAAAATCTGAATGGACAGTGTACTGTACGGATAACGTTTTGTATGAGATGCAAGGTGGTACTGTTTGCTGCATTACACGGTGGAACCTTGCTTTACGGTCACCTTGGTAATGCAGCCACCTCAGTTAAGGTAACCCTAGGATAGAGCCAAATTATTTATGTAAATAATAGGAAAATAACCTCGCTAATATGGTCACCTCACCATTGAGGTAACTTGCCAAGTCCTGAGGGTGACCTTGTTAGTGAGGTTCAGCTGTATTTGATATTCGAGTGGAGAGTGGAAACTTTTTTTTATAAAGAACATGTTAGGATCTGGTCAGACTGTTCCCTATGTCATGTTTTTTTTTATATCCAAGGGAACATAAAACACTGCCAGATAGGGATTTAAAAGTTGTTAATTTTGTGTTGCCCTCACTAACGTTTTCATATATGTAGGTATGTACAGACAGTCAAGTGTTGCTAATGGGAGATGAAGACTTTTTTAGGTGAAATGTTAACGCGGCCAATTTCCGCAAGCAGTGAAATTGCCCAACATAATTATATATTGGTAGTTGGCAGGTGCTAGGATCGAGTGTCAGAAAATGTAGAGATTTATGAGTTCACACTGATGCAAAATAAAAACAGTAAAAGTACTGTGGTATTCCTGATTATGATACATAGCCACCTTCCAAGGACACTTAAACAGAGATGGATGGGGCTGCTGATTGTGTCAGTTTGCCAGAGTTTTTGCCAGTAATTGAGGGTTGGGAGAAGAATTACTCAAACTTGTTATATGTGGTCGTAAAATTGATGTCTATGGCAGTGAGCTGGGTTCTTTTTAGACGCCAACATTTTGACAGTTATCCTGGTGTAAAAAAGGTGGTTAAAGGGTGGTTGTCCGTTTATGATTATTGTAAAATCTTGTGATGATATAAACACTGTGTATGCTAAAGTACCATGCAAATGTTTTAACATAGCTGAAGCAACTTTTGAAATCGTCATTTAATATTTACAAAAAAATCGCCAAACTGTTGCACAAATTCCTGAATTGCAAGCTCCTATATTTCTGGGGCATATTACACAATGCACATATCCAGGTCATTAATAATCGGACTTGAACCGTGCTGCCATGTAAACAAATTGTTTCAGCCTGGACGTTTTTATTAAAACACATTTTGGTGGACGATTTGTTATATTAGATATCGTTTAAATACTGCATAACATGATTTTATTATGAATTGACTATTTCCTTTTCATTACTCTTATAAGATATGAAAACAAATTCACTTTTTCAAATTTTGATTGATCTGTATAATAATAAACCTGAATGCCAGTCGCTCAGGAAGTTTGGTACAAATCATCCCGGTACCCAACCGAGTACCCTTCCCCAGTAGATATCTACTTGTAATCTTATACATGTATGCCAGTTTATAAGTGCATGAATATTAATTTCTTGTTAATCATGCAATGGATAAAATGTTCTTCAAGTGAACGTCTTAGCAATGTTTTGAATGTTTTATTACTCCCAACTAGTTTTATATCCCTGGATAAAAGCAAGCATTGGAATAAGGGTTTTTCTTTAGTCCATTAATGTCAAGTCAATAAGAAATATGATTTTCAGTGTCGGCTTGTTGAAGTTGTGTAGTGATTATTAGTGTGTATACAAGTGACAAGTTGTCAGGCGCAGTTACTAATATAGTAAGTATTCTACTAGCCAGAACAAGGCTAAACTATAATTATATACTGGTAGTTCCTTCCTTCATCTAAACAGTTGGTCATGTGGATGCAGGTTTCTAGTCACTGGTGGTGTTACATTAATCTTAGCCTGGATTGGTGCCAAGATCACTGGCCACCTCAATCAGAATAGTTCTAGAATTGGTGCTATTGTTAGTACAGGAACAAATACTGTACCTATTCAAGCTATTAATGACTTGGAATTGTAGATATATGCATTACGTATGACCACCATTAATTCGGCTTCCAAGTAAAGGCCAGCAAGAAACACAAACATCACATATTAAATTTTTCCAGCAGAAAACACAATGTTCCTTCAACATGATTTTATTAATAGCTTCACCACATACATAGCTGAATCCACAGGCCCCGTCCCAATCAACCCACCCTCCCTCCCCTACTAACCATCCCAATCCCTTCCCTTGTAGACTGGTGCAGCTTTTCCTGTTCACTAGACATTTAAACCAGCGAGCAGTATTGCCCTATCTGCTGCCACTACACATTGAGGTCTACTCCAGAATGAAGTAAACCTCAATACTGGTGGCAGGATGATGTCTCACAAATACATGCGAATTGTACATGCATATCAAATCTCATGGTTTACCCCTAACTCTTATGGATTTTTGCAAAGTTCATAGTCTTGTGTGCATAGGAGACATTCCTTTCTGTTTTAGCAATGTCATTTCTGTATTATCAAAAATTGTCAACTGGCATGCAAATATCAGATCATTAATACAAAAACACATCCGAAGAGTGTCTTGTGAATATTTTCTTTGTTTAGTCAACCGTGAAGGCAAGATTCCATAAACACATTTTTACGATGAGCACCTTTCGAGCAGGCACTGTAAATCAGCATCATTCATTTGTGGATCTTATGGATTTATGTCCAGTCTTACTGGCTCTTAGAGTCCGGTCGTTATGAGTGGATATAAGCAACAGATACAGTCCACAGTGGATAAGGCACTGTATGTGGTCAGTCGGAGTGGTCATAGGAGGGGTCAGTCTGTGAGCCAGTGGTCTGTCGTTGGCGTCCCAGACTGGAGTAGTGCATGCGACGGGGCACTGTCAAACCCAGCATCTGCATGAGGTTCTGACGCACAGAGTTGAACTCGTGTGAACTGCTGCTGCTGCCTGCCTTCTCTGATGTCTCGTCACACCTGTCACACAACACACCTCAACATCAGCCACATCTTGGCAGGATACGACGCAGTATTCGTTCTATTAAAGGGAGCCAGACAGTTCCTTCACCCAGAATAAAAGGCAAAATACTTTGTAACAGGAAGTCTGTTGTGTTGAATGTGGGAAAATGGGACATTGTTGAAAAATCAAAGGGTATTGCAGCTAACTCAGCCCGACTTGGCCGCTTTGCCAATAAAGCTTGTTTTGAAACTGAATACCTTCAAACTGCAAATGTTGTTACAAGCTTAGTAAACACAGGTTGGTGGGCAACATACCTCCAACATAGTCTTAAGAACATTATATTAATTCATAAATGAAAAGCTAGGAACAGACTGCCTCCTTTTAAGGGTACATACCCTAATTTGCATACACCCCTTTATTTTTAGCAGGGCCAACCTGGACTGTTGAATGCATCATTGTAATTTAATGTCTACCAATGTCACTATAAGCAACTTTCTTAACCATTTCAGTACTACAGCCCTGACCAGCTGTGGCCACCGCAGATTTTGATAATCCATCATTAAAAACCACGAAAATCACCGTAAACTATTATTAAGTGATAATAAACGATGACCACTGCTGAATAACTAATTTATTCGCCTTGACAACCATGCACAATAAGTGGCTCCACGAAGTTGATTATTATGAATAAAAACGATTTGAATAGCAGACATCGTCAATGCCGAAAAACTGGCCTGTCGTACTGAAGCGTCACAGACAGTGCGGCAGGAGAACCGACCTGTCATACTGAAATGGTTAAATACACTGAACAATGTCACTAAGATTTACCTACACTGTTTTACTCACCCCGGGGTACAGATATGTAGATCACCCTTGTTGGTGGCGTAAGCGATACCCTGGCCCACACCTGGCAGCCAACAGGCTGTGTTGACGCTCACGTGACTTTGCATGTCCGTGTCGCATGGATGCATCAAGTCACACACATGCTGGAAGTCACACGAAGTCTGAAGGTCACAAACAGTGACAGACACGATTGGTAACATATTCAGTGAAGTACATAAGTAGAACGATATAAATAACAATCCTAATTGATTACTCCACAAAGAGGCCCGTAACTAATTCAGAGACAATTATATCTGACCAAGTCATGTATATATATTTAAAACTTATTTTAAGTTTACTTAATTATTACTTAGCATTTCATTGTGGTACTTTACAGTAGTGTAAACAGACCATATGGAAACAGCTTTAGGTAAGGTGGAATATGTACTAAATCACAGAACTTAACATACAGTATTTGTGGTGAAAGTGGTATCATCGCTAGTGCTATTTATTAGAAACGTGCTACATTAGAGCATACAAAACATCAGAACAATAACAGCGCATCGGAAATTGTAGACAAAATGGTACATTACTTAGATCTGCAAGGAAGTGATCTACAAGGAAGACACACAATGAAAGGATTTGACGAACCTGCATCGAGTCCTCTCCTGCCACAGCCGTCTTCAGTCTGTACACCTGGCCCACCATCTAGACACAGAACGACAATCAATGTAGAAATCATCACAACTTGGGTAGTGCTACAAAACAATAGAGAGTGTCTGCAAGTGCCCCGAATTTGACTCCTTTCCCAATCCCGATCACTCCACGTAATCAGTGTGTTTGTCCAACAATCGCGCCATGCGATTTGTTCGAATGTTTAACAACTGAAATGATTGTGTGGCGCGATGGGCATTGGAAATCGAATTGAGATCGTGGCGCTGGCAGACACTCTCTATTGTCCTCATGAGCAATTCCGAAGCAGATTCAGTTGGCAACTGCAGGACCGCAATACTGCAAGCCGTCATCATCTAAATGTCATACGTTTGACAGTAACTAGGGGTGTGAGGACACTCACGCACTAGCAGCATTGTGTTGGTCTTAAATATAGTTTCATTTCGTCATCATCAAGATACCTATCTTTTTAATATTGCATATCCTCCTTAGCTTCTTAGCAATTCCATCCATATGTTGAAGACTTTTGTTTTGTACATGATTATGAGAACACTTAATCTTTTGGTTTGTTGCGCCACTGGGCTTGGATTTTTCGAGGATATTGGCACTAAAGAAGTTGTTTTATTATTACAGACCAAATTAATATACAGTGCAACACGCTTATAACGAACACAGATACAACGAATTGACGGATATAACAAAAACAATTTTGTACATACGTATTTTTTCCCCTATCTTTTCCATTATAAGCATTCACACATATTACGAACACGGGTATAATGAATTCACGGTTATTACGAACAACTTTTCCTGAACAAATTTCGCCATATAACGAATTTCTGTCCAACTGAAAATCACCCGGCTGTTCGCAAATATTTCCCGCCCGTGACCTGGAAGCCATGCCGTGGCTGCACAAAGCGCCAGTGCCAAAGTAATTAGGTCAATGAGGGAACTCATCTGTAACAGGGCTACGGAGTCAGACGACGCTACAGCGCACTGCGACTGGCTTGAGGATTTCCTTTTGTCTGGTGCCCTAGCCAACAGCAAACAAATGTCAATGGAGGACTTCTCCAAACAGATTAACTTGTGTCATTCTGTGTGTGTTAGGTCAAATGGAAATCATCAAAGGTGATTGTTAGCTGCGCGTTATACGACAGTTCATCCGTAACAGGGCTACGCAGTCATACGATGCTGCAGCGCACTGCAACTGACTTGAGGAGTTCCTGGTGTCTGGTGTTCTAGCCAACAGCAAACAAACGACAATGGAGGACTTCTTCAAAGCAGATTAACTGGTGTCATTCTGTGTGTGCTGTACAAAAAGTAGTACTAGTTACCGTGGCTCCATCCTGCCATAGTTCGTGTTTTAGTGTGCTTGGACACGACGTGCTCGCTATGTGTCTACATCATACTGTATTTCGTTACTTTTTCACATATGTTTGGACTGTGATCTTATACTATAACTATACTTAATACTGACATTTGTAAATGTTTTGTGTCATCTAAATAAATGTTACACAACAAAATGTCTTTGCGTTTGATTAGACACCTGGCGAATACTTTAAAAACTCACATACAACACTGCCACCTAGCGGGTAAACACGTACACGCATATAACGGATTTATTACACAAGCTTCTTGTGTAATCGTTTTACGGTCATCTCGATAATACAGCACCTCACAATTATGGTTTATGGTCACCCTGGGACAGTCCCAGATTATTTCCACATACAGTAAAGTATGGGAAATTAGTCTGGCTAATACAGTCACCTTGCTATTCAGGTCATGTTTGTCCAAGGGCGACCTTAATAGTGGGTTTCCACTGTAATTAGAACCAAAGTAGCTTTAATTACCTGCTGGGCAAAGACCCAGGCGAGGCGTCTGGCTGCCAGACCAACCAACACATAGTTGTTGAGTGGCGACAGACTCACAGAGATCGCATTCGGACCTAACAAACAACAGACAGATCAACAGAGGATCACTGTAAATATACATATGCACAATCACTGATAATCATTGTAAATATACATATGCACAATCACAGAGGATCATAGTAAATACACATGAGTACAATCACAGAGGATCATTGTAAATATACATAACAACAAATACAGAGGATCATAGTAAATATACATAAGCACAATCACAGAGGATCATAGTAAATATACATAAGCACAATCACAGAGGATCATATGAGACAATCTAGTATCCATAGTGAAGTGTTTGCTCGTTTATGAAAATTATATTTTTAGAAAAACTGCTCAATTGGACCCAATCAAAACTTTGCGTGAAATTACAGTAGAAAGTGGTCCAGCTCTGTATACTAAGCTTTACTTTTTCAGTCAGTATATCTTGTGATGTTCTGACAGCTCCTAGCAATCACACCAGTGATACGTCTATGAGAATGACTGACAGCTCCTAGCAATCACACCAGTGATACGTCTATGAGAATGACTGACAGCTCCTAGCAATCACACCAGTGATATGTCTATGCAGAATGTCTGACAGCTCCTAGCAATCACACCAGTGATACGTCTATGAGAATGACTGACAGCTCCTAGCAATCACACCAGTGATACGTCTATGAGAATGACTGACAGCTCCTAGCAATCACACCAGTGATATGTCTATGAGAATGACTGACAGCTCCTAGCAATCACACCAGTGATACGTCTATGAGAATGACTGACAGCTCCTAGCAATCACACCAGTGATACGTCTATGAGAATGACTGACAGCTCCTAGCAATCACACCAGTGATACGTCTATGAGAATGACTGACAGCTCCTAGCAATCACACCAGTGATATGTCTATGAGAATGACTGACAGCTCCTAGCAATCACACCAGTGATATGTCTATGTAGAATGACTGACAGCTCCTAGCAATCACACCAGTGATACGTCTATGAGAATGACTGACAGCTCCTAGCAATCACACCAGTGATATGTCTATGAGAATGACTGACAGCTCCTAGCAATCACACCAGTGATATGTCTATGAGAATGACTGACAGCTCCTAGCAATCACACCAGTGATACGTCTATGCAGAATGACTAGTCTAGTGGTAGCCATCTCATGAAGATTGCCGAGAGCAATCGAAACATCACGAGATATAAGGGTAAACTGACTGTGAACACATTAAAACTACTACTAATAATAATCAACAATGATGGTTTGTGATGGACTAAATGAGTTGTTTTAAGTGGCGACTCACCAAAGCTCTTTGTAAACATGCATTGTCCCAAGGTCTCAGGACACAGAGAGAACACACCAAGTATCGTATCGTCAGGAAAGCCGTGGTGACTTGGCACAAACGTTGTAAGTAGAGTACCGTCCTTCGAGATATCACAGCTCGTGTCGTTGTGCATTTTACAGTGAGACACAACCACATTGACGTCACCTGAAACAAATGCACGTCACAAGTGTGTATATATAGCCACAAGCGTGTGTGAGTGCGTTGCAGTTAATAAATAAAAGTATAAATTCAAATGTTTATCATAAAACAATTTTATTTAAATCTTGCAGTATAAACTACATCTGTATGCTCACATCGACCTCTCAAATGTGTTTTCACTGCTTTGTGCTGGTGGAGACATTTCATGCAAGCAACGTAAACACGCTATTCTGGTATAAATGTTCCGATTAACCCGGCAACAGTCAAATGCTATGAAAAATATGAAGTTCGTTGAAACATACTTGTTCATTAAAACATACCTGACCGCTAGAATTAAACTAACGTATAATATATAAAATGTCATGACAAAAAAACAGACTTGATCCCTTCAATAAACTGTTGAGCTGGAGGCCATTAATTATCCTAACAATGTTAATTTGCGTAACCAATATGTTAATTTTAGCCATCATCATGGCATGCACTGCTAGCACAAACCACTGTGGTGCTTCCTGGGATATCACCTAAGAACAAGAAAGTTAATATATGTATTCAATATATACAAGTGACACGTAATTTGTATTAAAGGGGTCAGTGACTCCTATTAAGACTAACAGTCGTTCTCAATGGAGCCACTAAGGTGTGTCACTGCATCACTGCGTCACTGCGTCACTGTGTCACTTACTGTTATCAATGTCAGGCATCTGAAACCTGCTGCTGATGTCCCACCGCTGTATCCTGTGTGTCAGGTTGTCAATGTTTGACGCAACCGACGCCTCGCCTCGTGCAGTAAAGGCACCTGTCAACAAATGACACGTGTCAACAAATATGTCCAAAAAAAATGTCAACAAACATGTCAAATACAGTGTCAACAAACATGTCAAATACAGTGTCAACAAATATGTCAAATATAGTGTCAACAAACATGTCAAATACAGTGTCAACAAACATGTCAAATACAGTGTCAACAAATATGTCAAATACAGTGTCAACAAACATGTCAAATACAGTGTCAACAGACCTCTAAAATAACAGGTGTCAGTCATCAAATATATAAAATAACAGGTGTCAAGAAATATCTCCAATAATTGGTGTCAACAAATGTGTTATCTACTGACTCAAGTAAATGCAAATTAGCAACTGTTGACTTTCAACATTACATAACAAAATTCGCAAATTTTGCTAATACGCTCTCATTATACCACAATCAGATCCCCATCTGTAGTGATGGCCCTGTTGATGGCACCTAATATATCAGGGATGAGTGACATTCTGAAAAAAAACAAGAAATTTTGCTGTGGCCCACATTTCAGCTCGAGAGGACCGTCTCATTTAATCGGGGGAAGGGGGACTCCGCGGAGATATGTTTTAATAATATGGTGTATTTTGAGCAATAATAAATAGAAAATCTTAACATTTCCAATAGCAAAAAACGCACACTGACTCCCGCACACATGTCACAGTACTAACTCACTTGTTAATTATATTTTCTGGGCTGAACCCAAGTTGGCTGATGGGCAGCTTTCTCCTTGGCCAGCTTTGTCAAAACAGCCCGTTGATGGGCCATTCTATACTATAGCTTTCTTCGTTGCCAGCTCAACTGGTTCCTTAGCTTTGTACTTGGTGGCTGCCTTCGTCTTTGACATGTTCAGCTCAGTTTTCTTCTCCTCCTTCATCTTTCCTTCCTTGGCAAGATGGATGGAGTAAATTTTTTATGCACACCTCGTGTTGTGAACGAGGCGACCAGTCTTGTTTGTGGAAGTCCTGTATAACAGTCTTGTTGCTTGCCATGAGTGAGTACGTCACTGTCTGGATAGTGTTGAATGTACTAACATTCTTTCTGGCAGTGGCAGTATTCATGACGCTAGACATTTGACTAAAACTCCCTTCCACTTGAGGACCATGAAAGCAGCTCATCATTGCAGCCACCAGCTTTGGTAGCCCATCACGAGTCCAATCTGGAACTTGTGGGTGCTTGTGGAAGTGTGTTGTCTACATGGAATCGGCGAACTTCCATGTGATACGCCCTCTGTTCAGGTTCTAATAGAACATTGGTGACCAGCGTGGGCAGTGCCAGCGTGTACTTCAATGCCTTCGGTTCCCATCTGACTGTAGCCTGTAGGATCCAATCCGCATAGTTGACATCGGCCTTGCACCACAAACAGTAGGCATTCCCTGGTGCTGATAATTTACTGATGAATTAAAATAGTGTCTCCAGCCGATCTCCCCAGCCACGCCCAATTCCACTTATTCTTGACACTTTTGTCAATGTCCTTCACGCAACATTTGTCTTGCCGTACAACAAATCGTCGATTAGCCATTGTGTTCGAAAATGATCGACACAAAATACATCGTTGTTTCCTATTGGTCCACTGCTTTTGTGCGCGCACTTCGAAAGCGCTGAAGCAAACAGCCGACAGAACTAAGGGTTTTACTTTGCAGATTCACGGGTTCAGTTGGGTCGGTTCTGTCTCTAATCGCCAGGCAGCATCATTAACACGTGGCGACACCCGGTGGATAGATGGTTAACTCAATCCGCAGATAGATCGTAGGTGAATTGTCCAGGATTTTATATGCCCTACCCCCCCAACATTCATTTTTTTTCTCCCCGGATTTACACGATTCACAAAAGTGATCTTTGGAGCAGTATAAAAACCGGAATTCTGGCAAAAACCGGAAATTTCTCATCCCTGATATATTTATTTATACCATTTTATTGCTGTATTCATTTAACATTCTTAGTATTATTATTATTATTATTTTTTTTAATACATTATTATTTTATTATTATAAGTTTTTTTAATTCTACACTATTTGATGTATTTTAATATGTTGTGAAGTGCCACAAACACATATGGATCTGGCGCTATATCAAATGAAATATATTATATATTATTACCAGCAATGGCCCTGTTGATGGTCTGTAGCCTGTTACACATACCAGCAATGGCCCTGTTGATGGCCTGTAGCCTGTTACATCTACCAGCAATGGCCCTGTTGATGGCCTGTAGCCTGTTACACATACCAGCAGTGGCCCTGTTGATGGCCTGTAGCCTGTTACACCTACCAGCAGTGGCCCTGTTGATGGCCTGTAGCCTGTTACACCTACCAGCAGTGGCCCTGTTGATTGCCTGTAGCCTGTTACACCTACCAGCAGTGGCCCTGTTGATGGCCTGTAGCCTGTTACACATACTAGCAATGGCCCTGTTGATGGTCTGTAGCCTGTTACACATACCAGCAATGGCCCTGTTGATGGTCTGTAGCCTGTTACACCTACCAGCAATGGCCCTGTTGATGGTCTGTAGCCTGTTACACATACCAGCAATGGCCCTGTTGATGGCCCGTAGCCTGTTACACCTACCAGCAATGGCCCTGTTGATGGCCTGTAGCCTGTTACACCTACCAGCAATGGCCCTGTTGATGGCCTGTAGCCTTTTACACCTACCAGCAATGGCCCTGTTGATGGCGGCCTGTAGCCCGTTGTTACTGCGGTTGTTGCCATCCAGGATGCTGACAGAGTAGTGTGGATGCAAGTGGTGGCGCGGTGACATGTGCCAGCGCCGCTGAGTCTCGCGCCGTTCTAATCTCCGTCGTGCCAGCTCACGTCGCATCCTGCCATTGAACAACATGTGTTCAGGCCGCAATCCAAGGTCACACTGATTTTTGCAACGTTTAAAAAATCACAAAACATGAGAGGAAAGTTCTTATAGAACACAGCACCCAGTCTTTAGGACTATGCAAAGAGCCTTCTTACACTTCACCCCAGTTCATTCAAACACTTTGTCAACTTTTCTATGGGAAGTATTCAGCCATACATAAATTACTACACAATGACTATTTGTACACAAATATCCACCACTGTCAGGAAATTGTCCATACAGCCGGGTGAACTGTGATAAAATGTAGTTAATGAACCTGGGTTCTCTCGATTGAGAGTATGATATAAGTGGTTTATTCTCCGTGTTCTCCTTACCTCGAGTCCATATCAGGTTACACACTTTATGCTATCTTTAACTTTCGGTGGCACAGACACCAGGTAAAAGGAACTAACAACTCAGTGTCTCTTCCAAACGACACAGGTAAAATGGGGTGACTGAAATTTTTCGTTTTGAAACGGCAAGTGGACTTCACCCCTGGTCCTCTCCACTGACAGACTACCTCTCAGCATCCCTACCCCACTGTTGTGATGAACATCTTTAGGGATCATCTCAGTACGTCGATGTCTGATATCAGATTAAATTACTTTCGCTTGTGGGGAAGTCAGAGGCAGTTTCATATGGCATCGGACATCAATGTTTTATGTTTTGGACCGATACTGTTAATATTTTGATATCGTCATATCAATGTTTACAAACTTTCGTTTGAGGGAAGGTGGGGGACTCAGACCAGATGAAAGTAATTTCATCTGATATCGGACATCAATGCTCTGCGATGATCCCTTAGAAAGCACCTGATCAATATTATACTCATTGTGATATTGCAATGCAGCACCTACGTCCACACTCGTTGTTGAAGTGCGCCTGACCATCGTCTATGAACGCTCCAGTTGGCACCAGCTTCTGCAAACACAACTAAGGTCTTAGCCACAGACCCGTCTGCCCGTCTTCAAGACTGGCAGGTGACTGGCCAAGACAGGTAATTACAACTGATAAGTCTGGTGGAACTTAGAGGGGGCCAGCCTACCACTAGGTTAACTAATAGTTCCAAGTCTAGGGGCTCACATTAATGACTACCATTGGCACAACTGGTAGTGAAACAAACCAAATGGATCAGTATTATTTAAATAAATGGCTCAAATGACACTGGTTTGTCTTTGAAAAACTAATCTGGCTAATAAAGGCTGTGATTGATATGAATGCCTTCCATGCAAGCCATTCGTGCACTAAAAGGCCCACTCAAAACTGACAACAATTTATTTCTGACTGACAGACAACTGCATCATTGTCATCCTTGTCAACAAACATCTGTGTAATAGTCAACCGGTACCAATGCCCCATTACTGTGAACAAGTTTTAGAATTGTGTTTAATTGTTTATTTAGGATCAACAATATTAAGAAATCCTGTCCCATGTGTACATGTGCAGACATACACATATAGTTATTGCTGTAACATAAAATTAACCCAATACAGAAAACAACCTGTTTCATGTATCTATGTTGTAGTTTGGCACAGCACATACAGAGAATGAATGAGCAGAGATTACCAAACAGAGCGTGTTTGTAGGAGAAGAGGAAAGCGCAAATTAAGATGGAAAGATAGTGTCAGGAGAGATCTGAAAAGGATAGGAGAGGTGATCAGTCACACGTTGGAGAGAGAGGCACAGGACTGCAACAGATGGGGAGAGCTGAACAAACTAAGTGATGTGGCGCTTGTGCCTCCCCCCTCCCCTCACTCCCAAGGGATCACCGGAAAGATGACGAGTGTTACGATTGTGCGTGTACTACCTACCTCCTGTGTCAGACTGTCGGTTTGCTGACAAGTCAATCCTGTGGAGCCCTGGCCACTCCGTACCTGCTCCGTCCTGCTCCACTTCCTCTCCACCCTGCTCCCGTCTGCTCCACCGTGCAGTCCCACGCTGTCACAGCAACACAGAGTGTCTTATTTACAATTTATTAACATACAGCATATATAAATATAATTATTACAGTGGAATGTTTTAAATGTACAATAACATCTTGTGTGATGGGAGACAAACGCAAATAGCTTAAGCTCAAAAGAAAGGGTACAGGTTTGTGAAAACAATTGGGTCAGAAGAACTGCAGGAGTGAATAGAAGTGATAGTCGAAGAATGGAGGAGCTGAGAGAGGAGTTTGGCATAAAAGAAAGTTTTAAGCTGGTGAGGAGTCGATTAAAGTGGGCTGGACATGTGGAGAGAATGGGAGGAGAAGAATGGTTGGCAAAGAAAGCAGATGCCCGGAAAGTGGAGGAGAAAAGGAGGTGAGGATGACCTAGACTGCGATGAGAGGATTGAGTAAAGAGAGATTTGGGAGGATTGGGAGAGGAATGGAGAATGAGAGCAAAAGATAGAGGGGAATGGAGACAGTTGACGGAGAGAGCAGTGCAAGATCAGTGAGGAAAGAAAGAAAGAAAAAAATAACAGAAGCCAAGGATTGGAATCTAGGCCAGTCTCACCCCTGACAGACAGGGAAATAAGAGAACAACACAACTGTATTTTGTAAATAACACACTACTTTACACACACGTACCCACGTGTCACACCCTCGCACAACTCACACGTACCCACGTGTCACACCCTCGCACAACTCACACGTACCCACGTGTCACACCCTCGCACAACTCACACGTACCCACGTGTCACACCCTCGCACAACTCACACGTACCCACGTGTCACACCCTCGCACAACTCACACGTACCCACGAGTCACACCCTCGCACAACTCACACGTACCCACGTGTCACACCCTCGCACAACTCACACGTACCCACGTGTCACACCCTCGCACAACTCACACGTACCCACGTGTCACACCCTCGCACAACTCACACGTACTCACGTGTCACACCCTCGCACAACTCACACGTACCCACGTGTCACACCCTCGCACAACTCACAAATAAATCAAACTTAGATCACTGCAATTTCTTGCCAAGCTATTCATTGCTCAATCATGTCTAGACTAGTAGTGTAATATGTTTACGTTTACAGCATCACACCCTGGGCGACTTACCGCGGTAATATTGCTGCTGCTCCTACCACCAGGTGGCGCTCCCGTTGAGATGTTCGTGCGAGGAAGGCGAACAACTAGCCTTGGCCTCGTTCTCATACTCTCACTTTCCCCCATCGTAATCGGTGGCGTCTGCTCTGAACTTGTGCTGCCCCCGTGTGAGTGAGATCCCAGTGACCGTGCGTGCACACTAGAGAAGGCTGTCGACCTTCTGCTCTCTCCTAACACCGTGCAGCGGTGGTGACTATCTGACGACACATCTGGTACACAAGTAGCAGATGGGTAATGATTGACGATACATGGCACTTTGCTCTGGCATTACAAATTTTGGTCATAGCATCAACAAAACTGGACCAAATAGGATGAAAAATGGCTGAAGCCAAGTCACATGTATGTATAATTAGACTACATTTACAATTAAATGTGAGGAGAGAACTGGATAAACTAAGTGATGTGCAGTTGTGCCCCCCCTCCTCCTTTCACAAAGGATCAAGTTAATAATTGTGAAAAAGGAGATGTCAATTTAATTGACCTGGTAAATGTGAGGTTCATTTATTTTATTCAGAAATTTCTGAGTTAATTGTAATTTAATCAACTCTGTGAAATGCAAATTAATCTCCCTGTGCCTGCGGCCTACCTGCAGTGTCCGACTGTCGACTGGCCAGTTCGTCCACTGTGTGGAGCCCTGGCAACTCCATAGCCGCTCCGTCCTGGTCCACTTCCTCTCCACCTTGCTCCCGCCTGCTGCGCCAGACTGTCGCACGCTGTCGCAGCAACACTGACTGTTTTACTTACAATTCAGAGATCATCTCTGAATGTTGACGTCATATCAGACAAAATTACTTTCATTTGGGGAAGAGGTCAGAGGCAGTTTCATTTGGCATCGGACATTGATAGCTTACACTTTGGACTGATATTGTTAATAAAATTATATTGATATCATCATATCAATGTTTACAAACTTTCGTCTGGGGGTCTGATGCGAGATGAAAGTAAATTCGTCTGATATCAGACATTGACATTATGAAATAATCCCTTGTTAAAAAGCAATTCAAGTGGAAAGATTGTTGTACAATAACATACAGCATTTAAGTACAAGATGTTCTCAATGCACAGTAACATTTTGTGCACCACAGTATTTGGTAAGATGCATACCGCACTACACTCACTCACTCACTCACTCACTCACTCACTCACTCACTCACTCACTCACTCACTCACTCACTCACTCACTCACTCACTCACTCACTCACTCACTCACTCACTCACTCACTCACTCACTCACTCACTCACTCACTCAATCATAAACACAATATACATATAAATGATAAAACTTAATAAATGTATATTAGTCAGATGTAATAAACAGCAACTACCGTAAATTCTGTATTTGTAGCCGCACCCCTATTTAAAGCCGCAACCCGACTTTGGCCATGATCATTTTAGTCCTGCGTGTGACATACTTCCGTAGTGCACACAATTAGAAAAAATTAAGAGGTTCCATAAAGAAAGTCATAACTTTGCTATTAATTATCATAAATGAATGAATAAGGTATAATGTTAATGGTAAAAGACTTGATTGTACTGATCGATAATAACTACATCAGATAACTACATCACATTTTATATTAATGTTGGAATAATACTTTTTATATGAATGTTGTTAAAATTGAAAAAAAAAAAAATTGTTACCAGAAAATAACTGGGTGGCTGAATGTCCATACATTCAGTGAACGAAATGTAGCCATGCATTTAAGCTAAAGCTAGAATTATTAAAATATTTTGAGAAGTTTTATTTTTATGCTATTTATGTAGAATCATGTATAAAGTTGATGTTATAAATGCATTGAAAAGACTAGAGCTGGTTTAGTGCAGTAGTACCAGCTGTGTTGACTTCAAAGGTGTTTGATTGACAGCTAGTAATTACAATGCAATAATTGTAGTCACCAAGCTGCCCTGAGAAAGCAGCATCAGTAATCTTGCAGGTTTGGCCTATTTCTTCCAGTTCCAGACAGTTGACCCAGGCAGATGGGATTATAACAGGGTGTCTGTACCAGCGCAGGTGCAATTTACTCCAGTGCAAAGGGGCACTTGTAATGGTGTTGTGTTGACAATAAGTTGAACCCTGGCTTCAGTAAAGCCAAGGTGTGAACATTGTGCTTGCAACTCCTCTTAAAAACATCAACACCTGATACCAAGAGCAAGCCTCTGAACAAAGCAGACAGTTGCTACAGTTGATGTCTGCTAGTGTGGGACAGTTGCTAAGAACAGCAGTTGCTATCATATTCAAAATTACAAAGATGTTTGTGCACGGCCACGGTCCGCGATGCCGACGGCCCAGACACAGATACGCGGGATGATGCCGCCATGCCATTCCAGGCAGCGTTCTTTGATAGCGACAATGAAAGTTACTTTGGAGGAATTTAGTTATGAAATGGATGATGCCATCATATTTGAAGATGTTTGCCCAGTGTGCGCAGCATGGATACATGGAATGACACCGCCGGAACGGCATGGCATTCATCAACGGTGACGATGAAAGTGATTTCAATAACGATGGGTTTTAATATTTTAACGTTTTGATATTTGTTTCTGAACACTTTATGGACTGTAATTAAACTGTAGTACTGTAATTAAACGCGCGGCTACACATACAGAATTTACGGTATTCATTATTCCGTGACGTCTAGACTAGTACATGTGACCTGCCTCAGCGACCCGGGTAGTAAGTCGGACGGATCTATTCTGGACACCATTCTGGGTCATGTCCCGTCAATTTAGTGAAATGCACTCCTTATAATCTCATCTTTCAATGTCAAGTTTATTTTCCTCAACAAATAATCCCAAACTAATAAAACAGATGTATTTACAAACATATACATTAAAAACCAACAGCCACTAAAATTACCTCATTTCTCAAAAGTTTGCTTTCTAAAGTTTGCTTCAATTTTACCAATGAATCAGAAACTACTGAAGACATTTGAACAAATCAAGTATCGTTTTCAAGCACGTCACCTGTGGAATCCAAAAACTTTTGCGACTTAACATTACTATGGCAGGTCACATGTGTATGTCTTCAGCACTAAGCCCTGGGGCACGTACCTCACTTTGTGATAGCGTGGTACTACTGCTGCTGCTCCCACCAACATCTGACGCTCCTATTGAGGCATTCACGCGAGGAGCGCGAACAACTAGCCTTGGCCTCGTTCTCACACTCTCACTTTCCCCCGTCATAACTGGTGGCGTCTGCTCTGTACTGGCGCTGCCCCCATGTGGGTTAAATCCCAGCGATGTTGCTTGCACACTGGGTAAGTCCGAGGGCTGTCTGCTCTCCTCTGACACGGTGCAGTGGTGGTGACTTTCTGACGTGTCATCCGATACAGACGTTGCAGCTGCATTGTCGGATGAATGAGTATTACAACTAGGCATATGCACTGGAGAGAAATGACTTTCAACTGTCGTGCTCGGGGCACAGTTTCCTAACACAGGTGGCAGCACCATCCGACTGACGCGTCTCGTGCACGCAGAATCTGGCGTCTCTTCGTTGGCTCTCCTGCCAACGGCCGGCCGACTCAACACACTGCATTGTGGGAAGTCTGTCTGTGGAGCATCGGTTGAAGTGACAACACATCCTGTGCTAGAACTGGAGACTGTTTCATTGCACTGTAACGGCGCACTAGGCACCGATGTGGTGCACCGCATACTGCCTGAGTCTGCACCACCACGATGCACACCACCATCTGATCGCGGTGCATCTTCTGATGGAACTGTCGATCTTTGACGAGATGACCCAGATCTTGGGTCTTGAACAGTTGATGTGGACCCTAAGGTAGACCAAACCCCCACTGTTGGGGGAAATGACACGCTGGAGTGATCCGTCACAGACTGAGGGTCACTCGACACGTCATCTGTCGTCCCATGACCTGCTGACGTGCTTTGACGTGTCATCGATGATGACGTCCCAAGCCGTGTGATCATGGCCGCCCTCGTAGCGAGAGTCACCAATGAGGCGTAGTTAGTGGCGTCCTCTAGTGACTGCGAATGTTCTGGCGACTGGTGGAGAAACTCGTCATCGCCGTCAGATTCGACATCTGAAACACACAACTGGCGAGTAAAGAAGCAGTTTTCTTGTGAAGCTTCGCCAGCTTAAAACATTCATAAACAAGTCATTTTTAACGATTTGTATGTCCACTAACTTACATATTAAAGGTCAGACATGGCAGGTAGATAGAATTAGTTTTTATACAAAAACAGTGCAACACGCTTATAACGAACTACTTTGTGAGTAGCTAATGAGTTTGTTATATCCGTGAATTCATTATAAGCGTGTACACGTTTACCCGCTAGGTGGCAGTGTTGTATGTGACAGTTTTTAAAGTATTTGCCAGGTGTCTAACAAACGCAAAGACATTTTGTTGTGTAACATTTAGTTAGACGACACAAAACAGTTACAAATGTCACTATTAAGTGTAGTTATAGTATAAGATCGCAGTCCACCATCTGTGAAAAGTAACAAAATACAGTATGATGTAGACACATGGCGAGCACGTCACATCCAAGCACACTAAAACACGAACTGTGGCAGGATGGAGCCACGGTAACTACTACTTCTTGTACAACACACACAGAATGACGCCAGTTAATCTGCTTTGAAGAAGTCCTCCATTGTCGTTTGTTTGCTGTTGACTAGGGCACCAGACAACAGGAAATCTTCAAGCCAGATGCAGTGCACTGCAGCGTCGTATGACTACTTAGCCCTTTTACGGATGAACTGTTGTATAATGCGCAGCTAACAATCAACTTTGCTGATTTTCCTCATTGACCTAACACACACAGAATGACATCAGTTAAACTGTTTGGAGAAGTCCTCCATTGTCGTTTGTTTGCTGTTGGCCATTGCACCAGACAAAAGGAAATCTTCAAGCCAGTCGCAGTGCACTGCAGCGACATCCGACTGCATAGCCGTTACGGATAAATTCCCTCATTGACCTAATTACTTTGTGCAGCCACGGCATGGCTTCCAGGTCACGAGCGGGAAGTATTTGTGAACAACCGGGTGATTTTCAGTTGGACAGATATTCGTTATACGGCAAAATTTGTTCAGGAAAAGGTGTTCGTAATAACCGTGAATTCATTATGCCTGTGTTCGTAATATGCGTGAAAGCTTATAATGAAAAAGATATAGAAAAAAATCCGTACGTAAGAAATTTGTTCGTTATATCTGTCAATTTGTCGTATCCGTGTTCGTTATAGGTGTGTTGCATCGTATTCTAATTTTGTCTGTCCAATGTATAGAATGGGTCAGAATGAATAAAAATATATGTAACTTTTTCAGCCAGAACCCCATTTCCATGATAAAACACAAAATGTCTGCCATTTTGAGCAAATACTGGCAAATTTGGAAAGACTGTCATTCCTTATTTAACACATATATAATAATAATTCTTGAAAACCATGTTCAGTATACATTCTATTGACTAGAGCATTTGTTAAAATGTTGAGCTCTTAAATAATCTGTTTCTAAAGTTTGAGAAAAAAACCTTGGTTTTTTGCAGCAAATACTGGTTTATCTTTCAAACTATTGATAATTTTTTTGAAGTGTCTTGTTATTGCACAGAACAAAGTATGCTGATTGCCATATTCAAAACCTTAATTTGATGGCGTAACATAATTACTCTCAGATATTTTTTCCAAATGCAGAAATTTTACTAAAATGTTTTTGAGAAAATGGCTGTCAAAAATTTAATAATAGATTTAATTATTTCATATTGACATGCTTTATCCATGAATAAGTCCTTTTATTTTTATTTAGAGGTAAGTATTTGTTATAAAAGTGAACTTTGTTGATAGTAAACATATAAAGCTATTATAACCTGGCAGAAAACCAATTTGAGACTATTTTTTCAAAAAACACCATTTAATCTGGGAACACGAGTGGAACAATATCTTACCTTCACTAGTGCTAGGCCTACCACCAGTAGCTGGTGCGTCCACCTGCCCACTGTCCGGAGGGTCTGTCTGGCTGTCAGACTGACGTCTAGACATGACGTGCCAGTCGGACATGGTGCCTGACAAGGCACCGACCCTCTGCATGCTCGTGATCTGCTCCACTATCATCTGGTAGCGGTCCCGCAGCTGGTGACCATCTCCTCGTCTCAAGGACGAGTCACACTCTGTCGTGCTGAACAGATGGTCAAACACATGTTACCAGCTAGCAAGGTGTGTACACAGCTGTCAGATACAAAACAGATAAGGGAAATTTGGAATACTGTACAAGATATTCTTCATGTAAGAGTTGCAAATGTAATACAAGTGACGCATGCAATCATTCTGAGCAATGTACGCACACGTGTATGATGGGATATAAAGATGGGCAATCTTCCTTAACTGGCCTAAATTATAAGCAGCATCCACTTTGTAGGTATAGGTGTAGGGCTAGTAGATGAACAACTAATTTGGATCATTTAAGTAAGACTAGTCAAAGATAAAGCTATCAAGATTTCTAAAATTAACTGAAATCTTTGCAGACGTGGAAAACCATTTATTTGCTTGTAAAACAACTGTATGTAATGAAAGCAGAACATAGACTGCACAGAACAGAGATAATATTGTTCAAACCTTAATTACTTGACAGGTAATTTATCCATGATCCATGGATATATACAACCTATGGCAGAATACTAAAACTTAAAGATACCCTTGTAATGTTATCAAATGATGCCACTTACTGACAAATGTCAAAATCACATGACAAGCCCAACAAATACAAATTTTTTTTAACATAAACATCTGACAGAATTTTACAGGAACGACTGTCTAAACCAGAACAAGTCAACATGATATATGTATGATGTTACGTGTATAGCACTTGCCTGGTTTCTTCTGTCTCCTCTCCCTGTACAGACGTCGTGTTTGAGATGCCCGTGTAGAGGAAGTGCCCTAGACTGTCAAACTGCACCCACCTAGACACGGCACAATCATCTTATGGGACAGGAAAACGCATTTTAAAGATATGATTTTTGTGCTTGTCTCGTTATGGACTCATTTCCTGATAACATGCTGGCTTCTTTATACACATAGTTGTGGTTAAATCATCAGACAATTTACAGGAAAATATATTTATATGGGTGATTAATAACTGACACATTTTTACATAATTCTGTACAAACGTACTGTTTGCTGTTACTAGTCAAAATTTTAATGTATAATGTATGATGAGATGCTGACAAAATGCCGTCTTACTGCTGTTCATATTTTAAATGCATAGTTAACTGATGAAAAACAATCCAGATTTAAGGCCAGACACGGCAGGTAGATAGGATTATTTTTTAATTTGTGCAAACAGATCAATTTTTTCTGCCCAATGCATGAAATGGGTCCTACTGAGTAAAATATATGTATATTGATCTTTTTTCAGCCAGACCCCCGTTTCCATGGTAACAAACAAAATGGCCGCCATTTTGAGCAAATATTGGCAAATTTGGAAAAGCTGCCACTTTTTATTGAATCCATATATAGGTATAATTCTTGCCAATCCATGTTCTCTACAGAGTCTATTGTGCAATGATCAGAGCATTTTTTGAAATGTTGTGTTGTTGTTTTTTTGTGTGTAAAATACGAAAAAAAATCTTGTTTTTTGTAACAGATATGGCTATATCTTTCAAACTATTCATGATTTAAAAAAAGTGTCTGATCATTGCACACAGTAGAATATGCTGAATGCAACACTGAAAACTTTATTTACATAGCATAATTATTCCAAGAGATATCCCGTTTCCAAATGCAGAAATTTGAAGAAATTTTTTTTGGAGAAAATGGCTGTCAAAGATTGCATAATGGATTTCATTACATGATATCGACATGCTTGATCCATGATTAAAACTCACTTAGAGGTATGTAATTGTCATAGAAGTGAACTTTATTGATAGTATGCATACAAAGGTATAATAATCTGGCAGAAAACCATTTTCAGTATTTTTTGTTAAAAAACACCATTTCACCTGGGGTGTCTGGCCTTAAACAGAATTTCATATCAAAAATATGGATTTCAACCAAGAAAATGTGGCATGTCTGCATAATACATAACTGAGGAAGCCACCTGAATTGGTCAGCACTTGGGCACTTGTGTAGAATTCGGACCCATCTCAATTTCATTGTTATAACTATATTTTTCATAAATGTGATATATAAGTGTGTTAATTCCTTCATTCCATATCATCCCAAGCAAATTTGTTTTAAAAATAGTGCATCTTAGCGCACTTTTGAGGCCTGAAAGATGGTCTGGTCAGCTGTGGCGCAGTCGGATACAAACAGGAGCACTATTTGGGCTTCAAGATAAACTAAGATATACCAGGCTTTTATAGCATAAATATGCCTGGAATTATGTTGAATGATTGAATTAGTGCACTGATATATCATATGTAGGCAAAGATAGTTATAACAGTAAAATCGAGGTGGGTCCGGATTTTATACAAGTGCCAGAACTTGTACTGACCTGACTTTCTCGTAGACGCTGCGAGTGGCACACTGAGCGAATGGTTGAGGCTCAGACCAGTCCCAGAACAAGATGTTATTGCTGGTGGCAATAAGCAGTACTTGACCCGCAGGGTGAAAGGTCAGCGATGTCACAACTGTGTTCTTTGGTGTCTTCCATACTTCACTTCCCCCTCCCTGGATACACACACAGCAACAGTTTTGATACTTGGTCGCCATACATTTTTCTCACATTTTACGACCATCTCCACTTTGCTGTTTTTATGTGTTTTATGTGAACTACTATTTTATAAACACCCATGAACAAGGCATTTGTTGGTGTCTAAATAAAATACTATTATTATGATCATTGGTTAACTGAATGGTTTATGGGACATTGCTACAGTTAATTTATTAGCACTGATAATATCTCAGTCAGTTAGAAATTATACAAAATGTTTTACCTTTTAGAAAATAATAAATATAATAAACACACAACTCAACCAGTTTTACAACATATTTACAGCTTATAAGACTTTAATTAACAACAAACCAATCAATAATCACCTCTGATGGTGTAAAATGTTCTTCACCACAATACCTATCAGCTTCTCACACTAGAAATGTAGACAATGATTACAACTTTTAATGTTACACAAATGGCTGTAAATATACTACTTTTATTTTACTTGAATCATTACAAGATGTAGTTATATCAAAACCCCACCTGTTCTACCTGTTACTATTTTATTACATGGTCAGTTCCAGACAGTTGATCAACAAATGGATAAAAAGTTCACAATTGTTTGCAGTAAACCTTGACACTGCAACTATACATACGTGCAGGTCCCATATGCGTACGTGGCCAGCGAGACAACCAGAAGCAAGCAGGTTGTTGGAGATGGGGTGGAAGGCGATGGACCAGGGAGTGCGGGGGTGTCCCTTCAGTATGTGCAGACACTTTCCGCTGGTGACATCTGTCACCCGCACTGCGTGGTCACCGTGGGTTGAACCGATGAACTGGCTGTGTGTCAACAAGAATTCACAAGTGTCACATTAATTTTTACTCTTACTGCACAATAGTTTTAATTAAATGTATTTTTACTTGTACTTTTAATGTGTGGCATGTGTGTAATATTTCTATATTTTACACTTGTTGCTTGGTTTCAAAATGCAAAAATATATATCATACACGAATACTCTAACCTGTGTACAACTTGACCTAACACCTAACAAAATGTCAAAGGATGAACCTATATTTAACAAGATTTAACAAGATTGCCATCCAGAAAATTACTCTGGATGGCAGTTGGACAAGGAAGCCTTTTGGCTTATCGAGAGTCCAATACTTTTTATCTACATGTATCCCGCCTTTTTAAGGTGTGTCGATTTTATTTTTAAACATATTCACGCTACTAGCACCAACACAATCAGGAGATAATCTGTTCCATTCATTTACAGTCCTTTGTGAGAATGAGAACTTTCTTATATCTAATCTACACTGCTCCTTTACTAATGTAGCTTCATGTCCTCTGGTCCTTCTATCTTTCTTAACTGAGAAAAAAATGTTTCTATCAATATTTTCATAACCATTCAATATTTTAAACACTTCTATGTGATCTCCTCTCAATCTCCTGGTCTCTAGTGTTGTTAAACCACATTCTTTTAGGCGTATTTCGTAACTAAGATCCCTCAGATTTTGTATCATTTTAGTCGCTCTCCTCTGTACTCTTTCTAGCATATCTATGTCCTTCTTGCGATATGGCCTCCATGCTTGTATACAATATTCTAAATGAGGCCTCAATATTGTTTTGTACAGTGGTACTATTAATTCTTTTTTCTTATACGCTATATTTCGCCTAATTAATCCAAGGATTTGATTTCCCTTTGACGCTGCAATTCCGCACTGCTCTGAAACCTTCATATCAGCACTAATGGTTAACCCTAAGTCCTTTTCTTTTACAGTAGTACTTAGAACAGTACCCCCCATTTTATATTTTACCTCTTCATTCCCATGACCTGTGTGGAGGCATTTACATTTCCCAAAATTTAACAGCATTTGCCACTTTTCAGACCATTTGATCAACCTATCAAGATCATCTTGTAAATGCTGTCTGTCTCCATCACTTTTAATCCTTCTAAACACTTTTGTATCATCCGCAAATTTTAACACCTTGCTTGTTATATCATCGTCCAAATCGTTGATATATATTAAGAATAATATAGGTCCTAGTACTGATCCCTGTGGTACCCCACTCAATACCGATTTCCAGTTTGAAGCCTCCCCATCAACTATTATACGTTGTCTTCTGTCATTCAGCCATTTTTCTATCCAGTTTATTATACCATTTCCTATGCCATGGGCCTTTAGCTTAAGGAGTAATCTTTGATGTGGTACTTTGTCGAAAGCTTTTTGAAAATCTAAATAGATGATATCTACTGGTGATATTATAGTGACATCTACTGGTGATATTATAGTGACATAATTGTACATTGGTTAGAGGATTTGTGTATGATAAATATTATTTGAATTCTAAAACCAGCAATGTTTACATTGCACATAAGACAATTGATCAGTTCGAAAGTGGGGTTTGAATACAAATGTTTTAGACAAACCAATATTTATGATATTTAGTCAGCCTAACACAACATACTAATAAAAAGCTGCACTGACAGTGGTGTGGTGAAGTTTTAGATAACATTCTATTTAATACTTAGCAACTACAGATACAGTATGTTTTTAAGACACCACTACCGTAAATTCTGTATTTGTAGCCGCACCCCTAATTAAAGCTGCACCCCAACTTTTGACCTAAACCCTGACTTTCCTCCGTGCAGTTTGTCACAGGCAAAAACCTTACTTAAAGCTGCACCTGGACTTTGAGCCATGACCATTTTAGCTCTGCGTGTGACATACTTCCGTAGCGCACAAAATTAAAAAAATTTAAGAGGTTCCATAAAGAAAGTCATAACTTTGCAACTAATTACCATAAATGAATGAATAAGGTATATTTTTATTGGTAAAAGACTTGATTGTAATGCATTGATAATAACTACATCACATTTTATATTATCGTTGGAATATTACTATATGTGAATGTTGTCAAAATGGAAAACAAAAATAAACAAATTTCACCATGCTACCAGAAAATAACTGGGTGGCTGAATGCCTATACATCCAGTGAACGAAATTTAGCCACGCATTTAAACTATACGGTAAAGCTAGAATAATTAACATATTTTAAGAAGTTTTATTTTTATGTACAATCATGTATAAAGTCGGTGTTATAAATGCACTAAAAAGACTAGAGCTGGTTTAGTGCAGTTGTACCAGCTGTGTTGACTTCAAAGGTATTTGATTGACAGCCAGTAATTACAATGTAATAATTGTAGTCACTGCAGGGCTGTGAGAAAGCAGAGTGAGAACTGATGTAATCTTGTGGTTTGGTCTATTTCTTCCAGTTCCAGACAATTGGCCCAGGCAGATGGGATTATAACACTGTATCTTGTACCAGGGCAAGTGCAATTTACTCCAATGCAAAGTTGCAGCACCGATACATGGAATGACACCGCCGGAACGGCATGGCATTCTTCAACAGTGACAATGAAAGTGATTTCGATGATGATGGATTTCAATGTTTTGATCTTTGTTTCTGAACACTTTATCGACACAGGTTTTTGTTATGTAATTATTTTTTGTACCAGTGGTTGTTGTAATACAATGTTTTATGGATACATCTGACTTTGCTTTTTCAGTAAGTTTTTCACTTATTATAAACGTTACTACTGAGTGCTGACAACCCAGTGAGCCAATTTTCACACTATTTTCAGCACCCCAACTTTGCCGTCATCGTTACCATTACGGCTACACACTACTGTAAGCCGTGGCTACAAATACAGAATTTACGGTAGCCATGTCAAGCACACACAAAAATGGTTAGGTTGTAAGAAAGAATATGTGCAATACTCACCCATTCGGACTAAATGTGATTAAAAATGTGGAGCGACTACGTCCGGACAGCTCACAGGCCTGCAAAAAACACCATTTTGTGAATTTCTAGTGCAACATCATGCCTAAGGGTTAAGGTTTTCGTGGTGCAACTGTCGACTGCAAACTATTTGGACTGGTAAAATTTCCGGGCACGATGCATAGCGGTGTCATGACTGGCAATAATATTATCCTGAATTAGTCCTTGTATTAATGTAATTCTAGTTCTTCACCTCTTATCCCTTCAAACACCTGCTTGTACCCTCTCAAAAGTATTCAACATGCCTCAAGCTGTCAATGAATGTATTGAAGTAAGTTAAGTAATCCATTCACATACTTTCACAACCTATGCATTGCCTGGTAATTATTTATTGATGACACCATTTAACAATGTCGATGGAACAAAAGGCCTGGCTTGAAAATGGCAGCATCTTTTGACTACTGTATCATGATCGTGATATGCCATGTGATCACAAGACACAAATTACATCTTTACCATGTTTTTTGTAGGTGACGTTGCCTTTTCTTCGGCAAGAACAGATGCAGCATCATGCTGCCATGTACTCTGCTTCCTGCTAAATAAACTGTTGCCAATTTCACGATTACTCAGATATGAGACCAAGCTGTGTATTGTCTTCATGTTTGTGCACCTGCAACAAATTGCTGTCACAATGTGATCAATAACATAAAACTACAAGAGTTAGTTATCACATTCAGTGTCATTAAGTTAATACTCGCCATTGGTTAAGACAGTGCTGATATGTAACACAGTAAAAGCAGTTTGGTAGATTAGTTGAGTAGTTAGTTCAAGTAATGGTGTAACTAACCTAAACCTACTGATTGAGTGTACTACTACTTTGTACCATGCCATCTATTATTGAGTGTACCACTACTTTAACTTTGTTGTTTTAGTTATTCTGTGTTATTTAATTTAATAGTTAAGTGGTCTTTAAAAAGTTAGTTTACTGTAGTAGTTGTTAAGTTTATTTAATTTTACAACAAAAATACCAGGCACCATTAATTCGGTATAGATCACAACGCACTGGAAAAAGGTTCGTTGGTATGTTTGGAATTGAATTTGTGTATTGCCTCTAAAAGGCATTGTCACACAATTTTCAACGAAATGGAAATCTATTGGTTGATAATACAACATGTTTTACTGTTTAGAAAATAATAAATAGGCTGGAACACTGTGCATATTTCTACTTCCATAACTAGGCATTAGCAAGTGGTGATAGTCGGCTAGTGATAATTCTTCTTTAAACTTCTTGTTAATTCTCAATTTAAGTTCTGAAAATAATCAAGATTATGATCTACTTTTAATGTTTCGTTTATGTCCACATTTTTAAACTGTAATACACAGCCCTTCAAGTCCATGAAATGAGGTACGTCAAGTTCAACACAAATCTTGATTAAATTTCAAGGCAAGAACTGAAGAAGGGAGCTTGGAAGCTGGAATGGGCCCCTTCGTAACACCCGACGCTTCTGTGCGAAAGCACTAGTGATCATTTTCATGTCTATTTAACTGTATACTACTTTTAACCTTTCCTGTATACACGTGCATGATAAGCGTGATCACGTAACGCGGGGCAAACGATACAAAACAACGAAAATAATGGAACGGACTCTCATTCTCAGCAAACGCAGACAAATTGAAAATGGTTACCAACCAAGTAAAACTCCGCCCGACAGAGGCAACGTCGGGTTTAATTATAAACAAATTGGCACATCTATAAATTATATTTTATAACTTCATACTTCCAGCATGATTTGTACAATAACACAACGGAATATTTACAAATAACGTATTAAATAACTCGCTGCATTCTGAACACAGATTCATTCACTTTTCGTTTCCTTTATAATTCGCCAGAGGGAGACGTGTTAGACCACTGGATTTGACATTTGACACTGCGACATCAGTGTCGTGAAGACGTACGTGTTGCAGAAGCGTCTTTGTTGCCTAACAATTTATTTTCTTTGACGTATCAAAACTACGAATAATTGCCATACACAGTAAAACAATCGGCATGTGGACAAAGGAGCCATCGGTTTGGCGAGGGTCCAAACGTTGTAATAATTATTTGCCTAACTGCATGGTTGGCACATGTGTCGTAGTGCGATGTCGTGTGTCGTGCAATGTCGCAGTGCAAGAATTCGTTGTGTAAACCCCCAGGGAGAGCAATTAACAAGTCCAATTCTGATTAACATACCGCTACCGCAACCTCCGACAGCTGAAAGACGCGTTTATTCACTGTGACCTTTCATCAAAGCTGGAGTGGTGACTATACACCACCCATCTGAGATATCTGTAAAGTTTGTGTTCAACATATACACGCTGCTATCCCGAAAAGCATATTCGTAGAAACATAATCTATAATTTGCTACATTAACAAATCAATAAAAAACGGTTTTACAATAAATTCATGCCAAATACAGCAAATTTATAGCTTGCAAACTTTTTGAGAACGAATCAAAAAAGAATGTGCGCAAGCGATATCTTACGATTTCATTTGACAGACGCTCCTTAATTGGCAGGTGCAGTTAATGTATTGGTGGCAAATGGGCTTAGAAAACCATACATTCCGCTTAAGGACTGCATGCATGGACACTGCAGACTAGCTCAGGCACCATATGTGCACTCTAACTAATTAATAGCAAAATAATGTTAATAACAAAAGATTTGTCAAGAAAGTCGATAATTGAGATTTGAATTTGCATTCTTGGCAAAATGCGAACGTTTAATTGCACACACTTGGTGCACCTACGAAAACATATTTGCGTATCACAGTTTAAACATTGCAAATTAGTCGTAAACTAGCATCAGTCAAAACTTTACCATAGGAACAAGGGCCCTGCCCCCAATATGTTGGTGACGGGTGCGAGATTGAATTATAGTTCTCCAATATTTAGGAAACGGCCCAGGTGCATTTGAGATTATATTTGATGTTATGGTGAGCCTGAAGGTGTTTTGGAAAGCCTCGGGGGTTGGTTAATTGATGGGTGTGACGGTAGGGGTTGCAAATCAAGGTTTTTGGAGAGCCAAGAATTGTTGAACGCCATATGTTCAACAGCAACCCCCCCGTCTTCCGATGTCATGATCCGACAGCGGAATAATGCTAAAGCTCCGGCTCAGCCCACCAAAAATTAATTTCGTTCCGGCGCCTATATGTTAGCAGAAAATCGGTATCGTGCACTGTTTCTAATACTGATATTGGCAATCATTATTGCCAATACCAGTATTGGAATTCTATAGAAACCCATATAAAGATCGATTTAAAATTATATCTTTAGAATATATGTAGAATTATATAAACAATTATGTGGCCATGAACTATAGAATTTAATTATATAAATATCATAGCACGTTTGAGGTCGTTTAAATTTATATAAGCATATTCTCTAGAATCCACAGAATCGCCATGACAACGTAATTTTTATAGAAGTTGAAACAATATTATGTAGAATTATGTAGTAAAAAATATTCTATAAAAAACCATCCGCAAACATCCTACAGAATATATTACATTTATTTTTTGCTAAAGGGATCTGCCAGGAAATTACATTTCTGATATACTACTGTTCGTAATGGCCTTGTCGTACGAGGATGACGCATGCATGCATACACACACAAATGCACACACATATGCATGCACACTCACAGATACACACCTATACCCATCACACTTACACACACGCCGCACGAACACACGCACCCCATATATATATATCAGCGTTCGAAATAGCACTTGTTCGTTTGTCCGGGATAAGTGATTTTTGGCCCGGACAAGTAAAATGACTCTACATGGTTATCCGGTGGACAAGTGAAAATTTACAGTAAATAGTGACGCATGCAACATTGCAAACTTTTTATTTGAGGAAATTCAAACGTAAATGAAGTTCGCTAGCAATCGCGCACGTTGCAATCTTGTCAGTGTGTCGGCGCCTTGTCGTTCCGCCGCCAGTGTGTTGTACGTCAATGTTCGACCGAGTTTAGTGCCTGCGTTAACAGGGTCATCCGCTGAGCGCACCGATCTAGCTCTGTCACACGCGTAGAACAGACTCCGCATCAGCCATCGTTGATCGAGGCTGTATTTCATAAAATCGTAAATCGTTCAGTTTGGCCGACGTACAACTTGCTTCCACCCACGGATCACATTTGATGAACTTTGGAAATAATAGACTTTGTATCGCTACCTGTTATTTGAATAATTATATAGTTTTAACCATTATTACGCCTAACCCACGTGAACTCGCTATAGATCGGCACTCTTCCAAGTCATCGAACGACATTAGCCGATCAGTCCCAAATCGATAAAAAATTTCAAAACTTGTAACTGGCTCTCCGGTAAATCTGTTGACATGTCGGCTTCTGCCAACTACGGCGGTTTGCGCGCGGCAGCGACGTTACGTCGTAACTAAATCTATAAATTATATTCTGCCTGGTAGAGCACCGTTAAAACTGTTTATACATCATTGAAATGGTAATATAAAATTTAGTAAAAATATGCGTTTGTTTGCTCGTGATCAGTTGAATATTTTCTTCGTTTGTAAAATACAGAGCTTTGTTAATATTGAAGTTCATAGAGATTGAACAAAATAACATCAGATTATATTATAGTTTATTATGATGTTTGTGACATTTCCTGGCTTTGCATTGGTCGTGTTCCTGATGGTTGAGTGCCATCTTCAATGACAAACTGATGCTAAAATTGTACAGCAGTGTTATATGTTATATATGTATATACCATATTAAACAGAAACAGTTTTTGCAACATTATAACAAATAGCAATGATAACAATTGTCTCATTCCTATCATCGTAATAATTATTTGTTATTAATAAAAGCGTTCATATCAGCATCACTAAAATATTGGTATACATCATGTAACGTGTTTACTTTTAATATTCGTGATGAATATATATATATATAGTAATGATAATCGACCGAAAAAAATTGTTGCAAATATAATTTTGCAATTTCAAAATTTGCAGATTAAATCAAATTGTGTCTTTGATCACAAGTCACTCAGATGCACATGCAACGAAACAGCAGGAACATTGTGCTTGTTGTCATAAAAGTAAGACTGGCTTTTTTATGGGTTTTTTCCTAAGCTTCGAATCCCCTTGACAACCACTCGGACAAGTGAAAATGTTGGCGGACAAGTAGATTTCAAAACTTACTTGTCCGGCGGACAAGTAAATATTCTGCCTTATTTCTATCGCTGTATATATACATATATATATATATGTATGTGTATATATATATATATATATATATATATACAGTCATTTGCAAAAGTTTAAGACCAGGCACGATTTTAAAGTATTTTATGGTATGGCATCAGATTGTATCAGATAATGTCTGGATTGCATCATCCTATTTGGGCCTTGATACAATACGCCTAGTCAGTACTTTCAGTTTTGTCTTCATCCCTGAAATGGTAAAAAAAATCGTCTTTGACAGAGGTTCTAAGGGCACAAATAGTGACTCTACATGGAGAAGGATATACGGAAATATACATTAGTGCTAAATTACGTTATTCCACGACATCTGTGCGCAACGCCATCGTCAAATTCAATACTGATGGCACTTTTCGTGACAGTAAAAGGAGTGGTCGTCCACGGAAAACTACGCTCAGGGATGACCACGCAATGAGACGCATCGTGATGTGCTCGCCAATGTGCAATAAAATTCGGGCTGCTTTACGCTTAAAAGGTACGGAAATAAGTCTCAGTACTGTTTCGAGACGTCTCAGCAAGGAATTTGGGCTCAAGTCCCGCAAGCCGGTCCGGAAGCCACGCCTGCCTAACACCTGTGATGAAAAAAAGAGACTGGACTTTGCCAGACGACATCGCCACTGGACTCTCGCGCAGTGGAAGAAAGTGTTGTTCTCAGATGAATCGACCATGCAACAGTATATACCTGGCAAGAGGCATGTTAGGCGGCCAGTAGGTAAGCGATTTGATGAGAAATATGCAGCAGCCACAATGAAACACCCGCCAAGTCAGATGATTTGGGGTGCCATGTCATGTTTTGGCCCTTCTGGTCTGTACTTTATTCCACCTAACACCACTATGAATGGACTTAGGTACGTGGAGTTGCTGAAGGAGAAGCTGAAACTGCATTTGGACATCGACAAATGTACGATTTCCATGCAAGATGGCGCTCCTTGTCACCGATCGGTAGCCACTGATTTCCTCAAGAAGAACACAATCTCCGTGCTGGAATGGCCTGGGAACAGCCCAGATCTAAATCCCATTGAGAACCTGTGGACTATAATGACGGAAAAAGGTGGCAGACAAACAACCATCAAGCGCTCAAAACTTGAAACAAGCTATCAATGACGTTTGGGTCACCGAAATCACCCAGGAGTACTGCGAATCTCTGGTTTCTGGCATGCCATATCGCATCCAGGTGGTCATTGACAGCAAAGGAGGCCACACTAAATACTGAAAAGTAGAGACACTGACATTTTTGGGCGACATAAAGTTTCATATTATGTTGTACTACGTTTATTTGGCGAAATAAACTGATATAATGTTATGTGAAGGCCAAAAAATCATAGTTTTGTTAAATTTCTTCAAAAAATCGTGCCTGGTCTTAAACTTTTGCAAATTACTATATATATATATATACAGGGGGTGCGTGTGTTCGTGCGGCGTGTGTGTAGGTGTGATGGGTATAGGTGTGTGTGTGAGTGTGCATGCATATGTGTGTGTGCATTTGTGTGTGTATGCACGCACGAACACACGCACCCCATATATATATGCGACGATATATATATATACACCCACACGTACATGCACATTGACACATGCACACGCACACAGTTACACGCACGTGCGCACGCAAACGCAGGCAAGCACACATTCATGTACCTACCCACTCATTCGTGCACACGTACGCACACACCCCACCCGACGCGAGCACACGTGTACACGCGCACGCACGCACGCACATGTTAGCTTATATGTGGTGTGTTTGCTGTAAACATGTAAATGTAATTTTTTTTATTGGTTTCTATAGCACCATATTTATACAATAATATTCTATGGTGTTGTACAGTACAATAAATGGCGTAGTAGAAAGTTAAAACAACACAAGCATTCAACATGATACAAATATTTATATAAAAAGGTAAACTTATGAAATGATAACATTTATAATTTCAATAGAAACAACGAACAAACTGTTAATAATTAATGCGTCAGACATCTTTATTTCATAAAGAGACATTTATATAATATTTTGTAAATGTTCTCTAACATACGAATATGTGCAATAACTTTCCAGTTTTAGTGCGACTGAATAAGGTTTCGCAGAGGACAGCATGATGATGTTCTCTAGGCTGGATGGCGGTCTATCAAAATTGACAACAGTAACTGTAAACAGCAACAAGGGATGGCGAATGTTTACTGAATCGAAGGAAAATGTTTCCTTTAGTTACTCGTTAATATAAAAGCGGAAGTGGAGAAGGTGTAAGTAGATTGTTTGGACTGTATCATTTATGTACAGTAATCTTTGGAATATTAAATATGTTTCGTAGTAAAAAAACAGGATCGTGAGTTGTTAGACACGTAGGCCCACGAGCGCTTGAGTCGTTTATGCAATGTGTCTATTGTACAGTAAGTAATATAATAGAAGAGTACGCAACATTTGTCGACGTTCGCAAAGACCGCTCGCCGTTATACATCTGTATCGTTACAATGCGACGGCAAATCCAACTTCCACGAACACAATCATATCCCCAAATGAATAAACTTTCACAGGATCTGTCCTTTACTCAACATAACATTGTACGTATTATCGAAAGTGGTCATTAAATCACGGCACAAATCCGATACGACCAAAAAAGCCGACTCGCGTATGGTCGCGTGAAGTTTTAATCGAAAACGAGACGCGACACACGCCTTTTTGAAAATATTCTACCCAGCGAAATGCCAACAGCGCCCCCCCCCCCCCCCGTTGGAGTGCTCCTACCGCTAGCGTGATCGTGCACTTCACTTCTGTATAAGTCAGAAAACAACAACAATGAATTCATCAGAATACACAACATTTTGGTGAGTTTTAATAACTGGAAAAAATATAAATAATTATGCTGTGGAAGTTGTGTTAAATGTAGTGTTTTATAATATGGGATATATATTATATATACATATATATATGTATATATAATATACATATAAAATATATATATATATGTATATATTTCAATAGTAAAGAAATTTTTTTAACATTTACAAATGATTCACCAAAATGCATGCTAAATATATTGCTGTTGGCATTTCGCTGGGTAGAATATTTTCAAAAAGGCGTGTGTCGCGTCTCGTTTTCGATTAAAACTTCACGCGACCATACACGAGTCGGCTTTTTTGGTTGTATCGGATTTGTGCTTTCGACAATACGTACAATGTTATGTTGAGTAAAGGACAGGTCCTGTGAAAGTTGATTCATTTGGGGATATGATTGTGTTCGTGGAAGTTGGATTTGCCATGGCATTGGAACGATACAGAAGTTGAACGGCGAGCGGTCATTGCGAACGTCGACAAATGTTGCGCACTCTTCTATTATATTACTTACTGTACAGTAGACACATTGCACAAACGACTCAAGCGCTCGTGCGTAGGCCTACCTGTCCTACTGTCCCTACGCGACGGGCACGGTGCTACGCTGCTATGCTTATGCCATGGACGGTACGACGTTTCAGGCTTCGCTTTCAGTTCAGGCGCACACTACAAACTACAACTGGCACTGCCACGGCACAGGGCCAGACCACAACCCTATGACTTATGATATTTAACCCCAGGCAGCCCTGCCCACACCAAAATCCGTCGCTTTGAATCTTGCGAGATCTAGCCGCTGATCTCTCTCAGTGTATAACTAACGAGAATTGAGCGTGACTTCTCTAGGCAATTACGTCACTTGCATCAACATATCTTTTTCATTGGTTATAACTGCTAGCACGGTAAATGCTGTTACCAAACTTCGCGTGGCGCTGTATTTTTATATGGAAACTGTAATTAAAGTATTTAACGAAGACCAGATTTTCTGACAATTTATTTGCATAACATGAGAACGGGAGCACGGCTAGTGTAGTGGTTAGCACATTCGTCTGGCATGTCAGCACTCTGATTTTGAAGACCGGGCCGGCATGATATTTGGGGTATAAAAACCTGGCTCTCAACATTGGGGACTGTATATTGATCGTACCTCGGAGATCACATTAATGTCGGTCCCATCTCAATTTGGGATGTAAAAAAAACACTGAGATTGATAAGCACCCTGGCAGTGCCAGCATATAAAGGTCAGTTTGGCGATAATGTTCTGAAAAAGACTGACTAGTTGAATGAAACCCCATAAGACCATTACATTGTAACCACAATAATAGAGACTAGTCAGTTAATAGAACGTTGCCGAGCACTGGAAACAACTAGAACCTAGACAAGTTAGTGGTAAGGAGTTACAATATTATGAATATCTTTTGCAAATGTTTCTTCAGATTTTTATGAGAAACTGCATTATATTATTTACAAGTTCATCGGCAAGACCATGTTACATTTATAGTTTTGCATAAAATCTCAATTTGATGCCTCAGTTGGGCGCACACTTAAAGGCAGGTGGACCGGGCGGACCATATTCACAAGGATTCACATGATCACTGCGCTCCGTTTTTACATGCATTGTTGGTGTTCCGGTTGTAGACGTTTTTCGCGTTTGTTTTTAAACACTGATGATGTAATGTGCATGCATGCTTGTGTGTGTCAAATAATATAATAAACAACTATATTGTTTGTTGCAATGTTACACATTTATTGCAATGCTCTACGAAAAATTACACATCAAATTCTATTCACAATCCATTCATTTATTCCAAATTATTTAATTGTCCTAATACTAAAACTATACGAGTGAAATACATTGATGCAAAGTGAACAAACTTGTCACAATAATACAAAATGAAATAAATTACAAATTCACCACAGTTAAGATCAAATACAAATTATATGAGGCATGAGCAATGTAACAGCGTATATTGATACAAACAGTAAGTCCAGTAAACGTTATTTATGTGTCAAAATGTGTCAAGATGCAATTTTTTTAACTAAATGTAAATATGCCTAGGATGATGTTGAATGATGGAATTAATGCACTGGGGTATCAAATTTAGACAAATGTGTAGTTAAAACGACAAAATCAGATTCTACACAAGTGCCATAACCCTATCTATGCCTAACGTAGGAGTAGTTTTGTTATTTTAAGAATTTTCTTTCTCTGCATAGTTAGTGAGTCATTACATCTTGTGGCTGTGTGGGATCTTTCACTAGGCATATATAGACACCAAACCCGTAGAAGGGACCACAGGCTTATAGCGTCTCTTGTGGAAGGTACATGCAACATGGAGTGAACAAATTTGTCCAAGTTTTGAAATGGTGGTTGATAGTAGGATCTGAACCCTGGTCCCCTCGACCAACTGTCCGGCATCGATATGTGGTACAAAGGAAATCATAATTGATCGAGTGACCATGCTCCCCATGGCCATAGACAGGGGGTAATGATGTCATTTTGTCTCATATTCTCCACTGCTTTTGAATATGTTGTTTTGTAAATGAATGTATTTGGTTTATTTTGGATTATATGTTGAGGAAAATAAACTGGACATCAAAGGATGAGGTATGCATTTCTGCCAAAATGACACAATTGATGTATCGTGATTTAGACAGGTATTTTAGGTATTTTTGGTTCATGTACAGAACAGGCCTGTGACAGTGGCTTAGCCAGAGACCCGTCTGTCCGTTTTCAATACTGGCAGATGACTGGCATTACAACTGGTAAAACAGGTGGAATATAGAGGAGACCAGCTGGCCATTAGATTAACTAATAGTTCCAAGTCTAGGGGCTCACATTAATTAAAACTGTTATTAGCACAACTGATAGTGAAAGAAACCCAATGGATCAGTATTAATTAAATGAATAACTCAAATGACACTATTTTTCATTGAAAAAACTAAACTGGCCAGTAATGGCTGTGATTGACGTGAATGGCTTCCACACAAGCTGTTCGCGCACTAACCTTTTTTTTCATTCAACACTCGCAACAAATTATTTCTGGTTAAGGGTCTGCTGTGTGATTTAAAAGGAAATAAAAGGCATCTTTTCAGGCCTATGCCTCTAAAAGAGCTAACACAAATTAACCACTAGTAACTACAATCAAGACTATTATGCTTGTAGTTTACTAGAATAACCTTGTTGAAGACACAATATTTAAATTGCATGGACAGCGCCATTGTGATAGAAAATCTGATGTCACTGGTGCCAACTCTTCCCAATTTGCCAGTCCTGAGAACTTTACTCTAGTATGCATTGCCAAATTTGTTTTGGCGCTATAATGACTTCATGTTATGTCTTCATAGTGCACTGTCTGGCAGTTGTAAATCTGAATCGAAGGGAATATGAGAAACCAACATATGAGCTGGCATATTCATGTTGATGTCGAGGAAACAGGGGCATTCGACGCATCATCGCAGCGCCATAGTTGAGGAAGCTCTGGATGCTTATTAGTGAAGTATCTGTATGGCAGCCACCGGGAACTGTAAGATTTCACTAGAATCTCCCACTTTGAAAATAAATCCTATGTAAACGACAGGCGTGATATTGTTGATTGTAGTTGTGAATGGTTGGATTGTGTTAACTCTTTTAGGTATATAAGTCCACACGATTATCCTTTGTTTCTGTGTAATATCTGGTTCACTGTGGCAGGTCACATACGTACAAAACGTGTTAACATCATGACTTTAAACATTTTGTAATTAATTAAAGTGCCAATGGGGGCGCTTCTTTTACGACACATGTACATAGAGACAAATTTACGAAACTTTGTCAGTATTTAAAGACAGACCAACAAATCTTCCTGTTCAAAAGTAGAAAATAATTATCCCATCATGATGATCTGTCAGATATAATATTCTTTTAAAATAATTTCTCTGTATAAACATATTACAGCAGGTGAACATGAAATACAATATAATATATTTATGCTAGCTCGACATATATTTTAAGTTAAAAATATATTTTGGGCATTTTATTTATGCAAAACCCACAACTAGCAGTGTTATCAGTTAATCCTTTATTAGCATTTCCGGACTTCCTGCAGCTTGTTTTCATGTCTTATTATTTATAATGTTTCTGTTTAGGTGCAACTGTGACTGCATGTAATTGTCAGTTTATAAGAAGTTCAGATGCTGGCCTTCATGGGGAATTGTCTGTCATCCTGGAAAAAGGGAAATGGAAAAGGATGCAAGTAAGTCAATAGGGGTATGTTTGGTGGCAGACTTTGGGGCAAATCATTGGAGTTTACCAGCTGGGAGAAGGCGTAAATGTAACCCTACTAGTGTTTCTCGTCATATTCCATAAAATAACATGATGTTTCACCATTACACGGTCACCAAGAGATAAACAGTACAAGTGCATATGTCCATGAAATAGACTATGTAACATCACCTTTAATGGCATGTGTTCAATGTGAAAACTTGAATGTTCAGTACTCAGCATTGTGCATAGCCACACGCATCAGACTTTGGGTCAATATATATCAAATCCAATTACAGCATTCCAAATCAAACTCAAAAATACCAATTCTAAAATACAAATTTCAGTTATATTGAAGTAATAGTTTGTGAACAGAGCAACCATATACATACTTAATTTATCAGAAAAAAGGACATAAATTGTTATCGCTGTTTCTATTTATTTAACAAATATTTGTAATATCAAAAGCAATCTTCCATTCAAAGTTTGAGTATATTTTAAAGAAAGAAATGAAAGTTTTATTCTCCAGCCTTTGGTTGATAGTGTCATTGTAAAGGAAATTGAAAAGTAAATTAAAAAGCAATTATGTTTTCACTGATTCCAAATACAGTTTAAAAAACAATTCCGGAATTCATATTTCAATTCCAGTTACAGTGTAATTGACACAAATCTGGCATGTTTGCCTGACTATGCTAATTCTGAGGACATTGGTTGAGAAACCCGCTGTCATCCACAATATGCTGAAGGTCACACTCAGGTTAAGCAAAACCAATGTCTTGATTGTCCAATGAATATATATATAAATAAATATTGATCTGTATGCCAGCAATTGTATAATCAAATAATTGTTTCGATAATCAATGTGGAATATATTTGTTTTGATTTTCTCAAGTGCCAATATTATGTTGCCATATCCGGCTTAGCATGGTGGGGGGAGAAAGTTCTTGGTAAAGCCTGGTGTTGATGTTTCAGGAAAGTCACTCTGGCCATGCTTGGTCTGGACAATGCGGGGAAAACAGTCACTGCAAAGGGACTCCAAGGAGGTATGAGGAAGTCCGCATACACAATCTAGATCTCAGGATACAAGATGATATATATATATAATGTATATATATATATATATATACATGTCTATCATCTTATATGATATACAAGACGACTAGCACAGTGGTGATGTATTCTTGATAGCTTCAGTTGTCATTGAGCGTGACATTTTGAGTAGTGTACGTGGAAGAAAATGCACCAATATATTATTTTTAGCAAGGCTGGTTTAATTACATTAATCATTACTTAATTAATTACACAGCATCATAAAATCTTGATTAATGTTTATGTACAGTTACAATAATTGACTACACATACATGATCTCCAAAATTACAAATGTTAATATATATATATATATATATATCTGGTTATATACATTCTTGCAAAATTGATGAATTTCATTTATGCAACCTAATAAATTCCATTATGATTACATTGTTATAACATGTTACTGAACTGATCAGTGGGTATCTTGTTAAATTTATCCAAAATACAATTTAACAACTGAACTGATTGTATATATTTATTTCTATTTATGAAAAATTGTATAGCTGTTTTTAATTTGTAAACACATTTACCACAGCTGTTGATATTATACATATCTTTCTCTCACAGTGCCTCGAGACATGGTAGCTCCCACTGTTGGCTTTGACAGTGTTGACTTCCGGTTCCTTCAGTACGATGTCACAATGTTTGATCTTGGTGGTGGAGTCAGGATTCGAGATATTTGGAAGAACTATCTCGCTGAGATTTATGGCGTTGTGTTTGTTGTGGACTCTAGCGAACCCGATAGGATGGAAGAATGCAGACAAACCTTCACAGATCTCTTGCAGCAGCCTAAAGTGGCTGGAAAACCCATCTTGCTGTAAGTAGCAGATAATGCTGGTAGTTGATGATGGTTATGGTTTTATTATAGAAAACAACGATGGTACATGTTAAACATACATTGTTATAGTATAATGAGGTTATTATGCAACAAGTGGCTGGTGTTCCCTCCCGGTACACGTGATACATATGTAATTCCACGGTGCAGGTAGAATAATTTAATAAAAAGAAAACAGATTGTGCAGTTGAAGAGAGAAAAAACAGCAACACAAATCAAAGCAATACTATTTTAATTAATACACAGTGCACACATTAAGATTGCAACAACGAATAAGTTAAGACATCAATACTACCTTTCATGTATTTTTAACTTATTGTGACCATGGTGATATTCTGCCACTTTTTATGTTGTGATGTTTTGTTGTTTTAGTAATTATTATTTGTCCCTTCCAGTCTGTTTAGCTTAGAAGTGTCATTTCCATTATTCTTGGCATAATTATTTTCTGTAGAGATTTTTTATCATAAAGTGACCACGATGTTGTGTTGTTTCCTGCAGTTTGTTGTCTTTCATGAATATGTCTGATTGGCCAATTTGCCGAGTTTATAAATACTACCAAATGAGCGATTCAACAAGAAATAGGTTTATAAAAAACCTGTATGTTTATGTTTTAAGCAGGCAGTTGTAACAGTCAGTCATGATTATTTCAGTCTGAAATATTTCTGTATGTATCTATGTGCACATCTTCAGCATCTGGATATATAGTGTGTTTTATGTTTGTGTTCCAGACTGGCAAACAAACAGGACAAGCCAGGAGCACTCGATGAAATAGATATATGTGAATACTTAAACTTGGAAGATGTCGTCAACAAGACCCAGTGCCCTTGTAAACTGGTAAGAATTATTTGACAGCATACCGACTAGTATCTATTGTACTGAGGATGGGCGCTACTTAATGAATCTGTTGTACTGAGGGTGGGTGCGACTTAATGTATCTGTTGTGCTGAGGATGGGCACTACTTAATGTATCTGTTGTACTGAGGATGGGCGCTACTTAATGTATCTGTTGTACTGAGGATGGGTGCTACTTAATGTATCTGTTGTACTGAGGATGGGCGCTACTTAATGTATCTGTTGTGCTGAGGATGGGCGCTACTTAATGTATCTGTTGTACTGAGGATGGGCGCTACTTAATGTATCTGTTGTACTGAGGATGGGCGCTACTTAATGTTTCTGTTGTACTGAGGATGGGCGCTACTTAATGTATCTGTTGTACTGAGGATGGGCGCTACTTAATGTATCTGTTGTACTGAGGATGGACGCTACTTAATGTATCTGTTGTACTGAGGATGGACTCTACTTAATGTATCTGTTGTACTGAGGATGGGTGCAACTTAATGTATCTGTTGTACTGAGGATGGGCACTACTTAATGTATCTGTTGTACAGAGGATGGGCACTACTTAATGTATCTGTTGTACTGAGGATGGGTGCTACTTAATGTCTTATTGCATGACATGTTGATGGTTTATATATCCGGGTGTGGTTGGTTGTTATTAAAGAAATACCTGCCAGTTTCCAATAATTGTGACAAAACTAATTAGATTAATCAATTTTAATAAAATCGGTCAGTTTAATATTTTTTGTAGAATTATTGCTTTGTATCTGTAGAGGTTTTTCATAAAACATTGCTGCAGTATTGATATATTTCTGACAATTCGTATTTACCTGATTTCATCATCATCATCAGTTACGAAAATAATCTAAAAGAATATGGTTTGACAACGGAAACAAGGAGATTATTTAAGGGGAGATCAATTTGAAGTTGGAAAGATATTGATTTGTTATATAAATATAGATAGACACATTTTTTTACTTAAGACGATGGAAAAGGTACAGGACACAAAGAAATGTTAATGAATGAACAATGTAGATTGCGTATCAAAATGTGTTGAATTTATTGTCTATTTCAAATTTGTTATGCAGGTTTACTACTTCATATTAGTTTCATTATTTCATGAAACATCACTGCTGTATCAATCTATTTCAGTAATGTCGTATTAACACATCTGATACATAAAATCAAAGATTCATCTGCTGTGGTACGCACTTTCACACATACACACATGTACACACATACACACACACCCACCAATCCACACACCCATCCACACCCCCACAAACACAGACACACACCCATCCACCCGCCACACACACACCCATCCACCACCCACACACACACACACCCATCATATTTACTATTTGGAGGCTGGTGTTTGCAGAAGACGTGTGCAGCTTTGCCAGGAGAGGGAAAGAAGATGGACCCGGCGATTGGCTCTGGCCTGAAGTGGCTGTTAACAATGATCTGCAAGGACTATGAGTCACTCCACCGTCGGGTGGAGGAGGATATGGAGGAACAGAGGCAGAGAGAGGCGGAGGAGAAGAAGGCTAGACAGGAGCGTGTGAGGAAGATTAAGGAAGAGCGGTGAGTGGCAGGTGAAATCATGTCAAGTGGTCGTTGTTTCTTGAAAACAAGCATCTGTTGTCTTGTTACATGCAAACTGACCTGGGCTGGGGGTAGGCTTTGTTACTAATCTATTAGTAGTACAGTTGAACCACAACTTACAGTCACCTGAGTAAGGTCAGCACTGCATAGACTCAATTTTCCATATGGTTCCCAGAGAAGTTAGGATGGTGTTTGATTGAACAGGTCTGCCAGGGAGTAAAGTGTAAAGCACTTTGAGCAGTCTGACACTCCGCTACATAAGAACTTAGAACATTCATCTATGGTTCATCTATAATTAATCTGTAATTCATCTACCATTCGGCATGGAAAAAAGATGCCGTTCAAGCTTCTGTTCAGTGTCATTTATGTAGTCATATTTCCATCTATGGTTTGTCTATCATTAGTCCATATTTGTTAATGCACTGTTTGTCAACAATGCATACATAATTCATCTATAATCTGGCAGGGAGAAAGAAGAGGCCATCCAGAGAGCAAACAATGGTCAGGGCGACCAAATGGACAGTGATGTTGATGACGAGAATGACATGGTGATGGGAGACAATCCGTTCAAACGTCTCGACCTGAACGAACTCAAAGAGAAGGTATGGTGATGACTTCTTCAGCTAGAGCACAGTAGTGCAGTGGTTAGAGCATCTGACTCTCAGCCAAGAGAACCGGGTTCAAATCCTGTGCTGCTGTGTTGAACCTTGGGCAAGTTCGTTCACTCTACGTTGCCCCGGTTCACTCATTTGGTGGATATTTGTGTACGAATAGTCTTTGTGCATTAATTGCAGCATGATTGAATTCTTCCCGGAGAAGTTCGATTGAACAGGTCTGCCAGAGAGTAAAGTGTAAGGCACCATGAGCAATTCGAATAACTGGATACTGCGCTATATAGGAACTTACCTTTACTTATATTTGTAACAGTTGCCTATGGTTCAGAGCTATTTGCTACTTGAAAAAGTAACTCTCATTTACTCAAATGACTTCTGTTGCAGTAGATATCATATCATGGTGTAGGCATGTAGGTAGTTTTAAATCACTGCTGCATTCCAACTTAATTGAATTATAAATTAAAATACCTCAAAATAAGACTACAATAAGAAAAACTTCACTTGCACCAAAATCATTGTGAACCTACGCTTAGCAGCATATGCAAACCTAATGACTCTCTCAGTCAGTATCAAATCATCAACAGTTGGATGAGGGTATTATCAAGGAGGTAAAGGGGTAAGCAGAGAAATATTAATACAAAAATGTAACTTTTTTCATAAGTTGGTGTCCAACTGAGAACATTTATGGTTAGCGAGTTGTTTTAACTGTAGGATTTAATAATCTAGAACTAGATGATTGAAGATGCCTAGGACCCTAGACTTGTCTACAGGATTGTGTTCCACAGCTGTGTACATGTATTTTCTCTATAAATAAAATAACCAAATTACAAATTTTTTAAGATGCTGCTGCCAATTTCAGGAGAAAAAGCAAAAAAAGGAGAAAAAGCGGCAGAAAGAACAGGAAGCCGAGAAAGTGAAGGAGCAAGTCGTGGTTGCTAGGGGCAACATGTTCGACTCCCCCTACCACAATGGAGTCACTTCTGGTGACGACAACGTACCGTGGGACCAGGCTAACAGACACACAACTCTCCCTGCCAGTCGATCTTCACCACTGCACAGTTTGCTTCCATCGGAGTCAGTCGATGACCGAGTCAGCGGCGATGGTGACAAGTGTGCCTTGCCCCCAGTACCAAAGGCCCGCAATGGCGAGATCTACGGATCAATATTTGAACCGGGTAATCTGCAGAATGGCACTGATGGGCTGAAGTTCGGTGCAACGCATGTAGTGGCATCAGTATCTCGTCTCGAGCCATTAGAGTCAGGTGAGACTTCACAATGTTCAAAAATTGTATTATATTTCTTAAATTTAGTTGTGTTGTTAGTGCATGTCTTAGAAAAAATGTATTCTGTAGTTGTTGCTCTATATCAATTATGTGTAACGTCTGGTAATTAATCAATTACTATATGCAGGTATAAAATAGTAAACACAAATTTTCTTGGTTTCTGGCTCGGGTAATGACATTTTTTTTAAATTTATTAAGATAACGCTGTAATTTTTTGTCTAAAATAAATTTTTTCATTATTCCGTTGGTCAGTGGAGAGAGGTAAGTGAAACGGTCTTTTGAATCAAACTATAAACTGTTCCATGTTTAGTCAGAACTCATGACATGCTAATTAACAACTGGGCTTATGAAAAAAAATACTGTTCAGCTTGTTTTGTATTTTATCACTGTCTAGTGTGTCCATGACACTGCCTAGTATATGTTACAAGCTGCTGCACTGGCAATTTTGAGTAAAAAACACTGCCGATATAGCAATGCTGTGCATTAGTGGATTATATGTTAGTACCAGCAAAGCACAGCATTTTATTGTGGTGCCAAACTATATGTGATATTATCTATAACAAATTGCTAACTAGTCAATCTACGTGCTAATTTGTTCAGTGTAGCATGCACTGTTAACACGTGTATATTCAGCGCAGCTAATTTAGTTATTTAATTGTAAAGCTCTATTTAATAAACAAACTGATCTTGTTCGCCATACTGTACACTTATTGCAATTCTCTTTTGTTTTCAGTGAGTAAAAAATATAGTAAGTATTTTTATGTACCGTTTATTTAGTAGTTGTTTCTAATATACAACTATGTAAGTTTTGCACTTTATATAGATCACACCCGCTCCGCTCCTAATATTTTCTTTGCACTACTGCCATCAACTGTTGGCCAGTCTATAATACCCATTTTAGTAGGGGTACACATTTCTGCATGCTCTAATGTTGTGCCTTTTGATGTTTCACACCTAAGAATATTTTCACACTTTCTATTTCTATCTGCTAGATGCTTTGAACAGCCTTTATTTGCACGCATTCCTATCTCATGTATTGCATTATAACATTCTGCACATCTTTCGTTTCCTAATCACTGTGTTCTACTGTTTTATTACACGTTAATTGTGTGTTCCACAGTCCCAAATCAGGCCAGGTGGTCATTACAATGGGCAGAATTATTGCTTTTCTTGATGGTGGCAAAACCACGACCATGCTGAACATCAACTAGTGTTGTGGTTAGCCAAAGTGGCAACCATTATATGGCGAAGACGTGTTTATAATTTGAATGTTTTTTCTTGTCACGGGCAAACAAATTAATATAAAACGAGGTAAAGACTAACTTCAATAAACAGAATACATCATTATGTTAGATGTTTGGCTTCTTACAGTGTCAGTGGCTTTATAAAAACAGTTGTATATTTAAACTATTGTCCGACATTTTTTCAAGCTACCTTGTATATTTCATGTGGTAATTCAGCATCCAAGTGCAATTAGATTTCTTTTGAAAAAAATACTATCACTATTTGTGTTGAAATAATATTTACATTTAGTGGAGACAAGCGTGAATCACCCGTCAGATTTCCATGTTGAAATGTACAAGTACATAATATGTACATAAAGGTACAAGGTCATATTATATAAAAATATTTAACAAATTACCAAAGGGGGACATTGCCCTAGACCCCCCAGTATGCCACTGATTTATATTTCAGGAATCATATTGGGACCATAAGTTACTTAATGATGACACTTAATGATTTATAAATGTTAACGGTTAGTAATTACCCTGGAATGGCGTTTTGTTTGGTATGTGTTTGGTACAGTGGAATACAAAATAATAAGTACTGACCTTCAATCTTCCTCCATTCCCATGTGGAAATGTACAGGTTATTGTATATTGCTTGACATCTTCGTTTGTACTTTCAACGTGGAAATAAACAATATTATTATTAAAAGGTGTCAAACTGGGATTATCTGTCATAAGTGTGTATTCTAGGACAATTGTAAATGTCCAAATGGCTTCTTTCTTAATAGAAAAGAAGAAGAAGAAAAAGAGGAATCAGACAGTACCCAAAGATGGAGACAATGACATGACGGAGACAGAGATGAGGAAGGAACATCATTCGAGTAAAGTGTTATCCGAGACCACACGAGACACAGAAGGTATCTACAACTAGTCTCACAAGTGTAACAACTAACAATAGTTGCACTATTACTTGTTTAACGATTTGTTCCTTTGCTATCAAAACTAACACTATTAGCAATTTTACATTTAATAATTTGTTCTAATTCTAATTTGTTATTCAAATACAAGATCAGTAACTTGCACTGGTGATTTAATTAAGTATGACAACAATTATGGAAGACATTTTCATAATTTTTGTGAATTGCTCTTTTGCATAATTTATCCTCCAGTAAACATAAGATCGGGAAAATGTAGAGGCTGTGTTATGACAAGAAATCCACGAATGTTTAGTTTTTCTTGTGAAAATAAAGTTTTACAATGTGCTTGTTGACATTTGGTATATGGCGCCTTATGAAAAGGTGCAGTCATCTTCTTGTACTTCTTTCTATGTTGTAATGATTCTATATGAAAGAGGTATAAATTATTTTGTAAACTTTACCCTTTGTAATTCTGATTGATATAAACATATTTTGCCAATATTTATCAGAAGTTTCTTCTAAGACAAAATTTGTGTATATACTTTGTTTCACTGGTTATTCAGTTGTAGAATAGTTATTGACGCATGTTCCACTACGTTATTTATACCAGGTAACAGAGCAAATTTTCGTAAATATTTAATTGTGTTTATTTTAAATCTATAAAAATTTAGAAACTTTTGTTGAATGTTCAGATTCAGACTTTTCAAAGAAATGGGCATTGGTTGATGAACTCCCATCGTTGGATGGCGGAAGCTACAACAGACCAAACTGTGAAGATGACGAAAGCATCATTACATGAGAAGTCTTTAGCCCGATTCATCACTTTCTGCAAGTCACAGTTTTATCGCCATAAAGACAATTGTATCATATTTCAATTGTCATATTTATTTTATTTAATCAACCATTATTGATATGCATGTGTAATGTATGTGTAAAATTAAATTGTAAACATGTATGATAATTGGTTATCCTAGACAATTGTGATCTTTATAATGTAATCTTTGTATGACTTTATAATTAAATGTCTGCCAACATAGTTTCTACATCACCGTCTTTCCATTACCGTAAAATATCAAATAGACATTCAGTATGGAAATGAAACTGAAAGGTGCCTTGTTTGTTATGCTCTTATTAAATGTGTGAATCATTTTACAACTCTGGGTAACCAACAGTAAAGTTTTCTAATGTGAAAATATACATTCATCAAGTGGAGAGCTTCTGATGTACACAAATTGTCTATCTGAAGGTCTGTCTTCTTTCTTTACTATCTGTGTTCATTTGTATTTGTTGTATTAATTTCTGTCATATGAGATGCTAATCGCACTTAAGTAATTCTACCAAGACATGGGGCTTAATTTCACTGTATTTGAATACAAATTCCAAAATTGTAATTGGTGTTAAGTTTTAAAAGTAATTGGAATGTAATTGTTGAATAAACTTGTAAGATTTGTTTATAGAAAAGTTGAAGACAACAATGACATGCAATGTCGACTGTATAGTATGCTGTTCCAATAACATAATTGTGTAATTTAGGTAGATGTCCTTCTTAAGTTATATCAGAACGATGCTGAAGAAGTTGGCCATGTTGGTTTCTGATTTGCATTTTGATTATGTATCTTTATTTATTGAAAGCTATGTTACGTTCGTCTTGCAAACACATTTTTATATGTGGGTCAAAGTAGCATTTGCAATTAAGAGAACCACTTGCTGTCGTTTTGAACAATGGTGGATATTTGTACAAATAGTATCCATGCTGTAATAGCAGTGTGGCTGAATGTTTCCTAGAGAAGTCAATTTGGTGTTGGATACTAGCCTCCAAGGTGTGAAGAGTAAAGTGCTTTGAGTGGTGCTAAGGACTGGATATTGCACTATATAAAAACACACCACTATTGTACACAAGAGATTCTGAAAAACATTTCAAGAATTAAGATCTTTTATATTTATATATAATATATACATAATTCAGCACAGCATTGCACAATTTCTTATCAACATTCTCACGACAATATACAGTTTCCAATCAACAAGAATTTCCACCTGATCCATTTATGTAAGGCTTGTTTCTTTATATGATAATCAAAGTTTAATGTGACTGGTTGTAACTTCACTTCATGGAATGTCTTCTTGCATTTATGATTAAAAACATGATTCTCTTGGTCAATTTGACATCAATGAAATAAAATGCCCAGAACTTTGTGCATATATGTATATGCCTATATTTTTTAGTATATCCTCAGTCATTTGGCTGTGGTTCCATAGCCATGTGTCATCAGTTGGTTGGATCCTCAAGGCTTTTCTTATGCCTGCAAACACAAGAAATGCATATAATAAAGCAACACCAGTGACACACAAAGAAGGTACTCTGTTACAACATGTAAGAACCACCACAATGGGCCCACTGGCTCCCCTACAACATGTAAGAACCACCACAATGGGCCCACTGGCTCCCCTACAACATGTAAGAACCACCACAATGGGCCCACTGGCTCCCTACAACATGTAAGAACCACCACAATGGGCCCACTGGCTCCCTACAACATGTAAGAACCACCACAATGGGCCCACTGGCTCCCTACAACATCTAAGAACCACCACAATGGGCCCACTGGCTCCCCTACAACATGTAAGAACCACCACAATGGGCCCACTGGCTCCCCTACAACATGTAAGAACCACCACAATGGGCCCACTGGCTCCCCTACAACATGTAAGAACCACCACAATGGGCCCACTGGCTCCCCTACAACATGTAAGAACCACCACAATGGGCCCACTGGCTCCCCTACAACATGTAAGAACCACCACAATGGGCCCACTGGCTCCCCTACCACATGTAAGAACCACCACAATGGGCCCACTGGCTCCCCTACAACATGTAAGAACCACCACAATGGGCCCACTGGCTCCCCTACAACATGTAAGAACCACTACAATGGGCCCACTGGCTCCCCTACAACATGTAAGAACCACCACAATGGGCCCACTGGCTCCCTACAACATGTAAGAACCACCACAATGGGCCCACTATCTCCCCTACAACATGTAAGAACCACCACAATGGGCCCACTGGCTCCCCTACAACATGTAAGAACCACCACAATGGGCCCACTGGCTCCCCTACAACATGTAAGAACCACCACAATGGGCCCACTGGCTCCCCTACAACATGTAAGAACCACCACAATGGGCCCACTGGCTCCCCTACAACATGTAAGAACCACCACAATGGGCCCACTGGCTCCCCTACAACATGTAAGAACCACCACAATGGGCCCACTGGCTCCCCTACAACATGTAAGAACCACCACAATGGGCCCACTGGCTCCCCTACAACATGTAAGAACCACCACAATGGGCCCACTGGCTCCCCTACCACATGTAAGAACCACCACAATGGGCCCACTGGCTCCCCTACAACATGTAAGAACCACCACAATGGGCCCACTGGCTCCCCTACAACATGTAAGAACCACTACAATGGGCCCACTGGCTCCCCTACAACATGTAAGAACCACCACAATGGGCCCACTGGCTCCCTACAACATGTAAGAACCACCACAATGGGCCCACTATCTCCCCTACAACATGTAAGAACCACCACAATGGGCCCACTGGCTCCCCTACAACATGTAAGAACCACCACAATGGGCCCACTGGCTCCCCTACAACATGTAAGAACCACCACAATGGGCCCACTGGCTCCCCTACAACATGTAAGAACCACCACAATGGGCCCACTGGCTCCCCTACAACATGTAAGAACCACCACAATGGGCCCACTGGCTCCCCTACAACATGTAAGAACCACCACAATGGGCCCACTGGCTCCCCTACAACATGTAAGAACCACCACAATGGGCCCACTGGCTCCCCTACAACATGTAAGAACCACCACAATGGGCCCACTGGCTCCCCTACAACATGTAAGAACCACCACAATGGGCCCACTGGCTCCCCTACAACATGTAAGAACCACCACAATGGGCCCACTGGCTCCCCTACAACATGTAAGAACCACCACAATGGGCCCACTGGCTCCCTACAACATGTAAGAACCACCACAATGGGCCCACTGGCTCCCCTACAACATGTAAGAACCACCACAATGGGCCCACTGGCTCCCCTATAACATGTAAGAACCACCACAATGGGCCCACTGGCTCCCCTACAACATGTAAGAACCACCACAATGGGCCCACTGGCTCCCCTACAACATGTAAGAACCACCACAATGGGCCCACTGGCTCCCCTACAACATGTAAGAACCACCACAATGGGCCCACTGGCTCCCCTACAACATGTAAGAACCACCACAATGGGCCCACTGGCTCCCCTACAACATGTAAGAACCACCACAATGGGCCCACTGGCTCCCCTACAACATGTAAGAACCACCACAATGGGCCCACTGGCTCCCCTACAACATGTAAGAACCACCACAATGGGCCCACTGGCTCCCCTACAACATGTAAGAACCACCACAATGGGCCCACTGGCTCCCCTACAACATGTAAGAACCACCACAATGGGCCCACTGGCTCCCCTACAACATGTAAGAACCACCACAATGGGCCCACTGGCTCCCCTACAACATGTAAGAACCACCACAATGGGCCCACTGGCTCCCCTACAACATGTAAGAACCACCACAATGGGCCCACTGGCTCCCCTACAACATGTAAGAACCACCACAATGGGCCCACTGGCTCCCCTACAACATGTAAGAACCACCACAATGGGCCCACTGGCTCCCCTACAACATGTAAGAACCACCACAATGGGCCCACTGGCTCCCCTACAACATGTAAGAACCACCACAATGGGCCCACTGGCTCCCCTACAACATGTAAGAACCACCACAATGGGCCCACTGGCTCCCCTACAACATGTAAGAACCACCACAATGGGCCCACTGGCTCCCCTACAACATGTAAGAACCACCACAATGGGCCCACTGGCTCCCCTACAACATCTAAGAACCACCACAATGGGCCCACTGGCTCCCCTACAACATGTAAGAACCACCACAATGGGCCCACTGGCTCCCCTACAACATGTAAGAACCACCACAATGGGCCCACTGGCTCCCCTACAACATCTAAGAACCACCACAATGGGCCCACTGGCTCCCCTACAACAGGTAAGAACCACCACAATGGCCCACTGGCTCCCCTACAACATGTAAGAACCACCACAATGGGCCCACTGGCTCCCCTACAACATGTAAGAACCACCACAATGGGCCCACTGGCTCCCCTACAACATGTAAGAACCACCACAATGGGCCCACTGGCTTCCCTACAACATCTAAGAACCACCACAATGGGCCCACTATCTCCCCTACAACATGTAAGAACCACCACAATGGGCCCACTGGCTCCCCTACAACATCTAAGAACCACCACAATGGGCCCACTGGCTCCCCTACAACATGTAAGAACCACCACAATGGGCCCACTGGCTCCCCTACAACATGTAAGAACCACCACAATGGGCCCACTGGCTCCCCTACAACATCTAAGAACCACCACAATGGGCCCACTATCTCCCCTACAACATGTAAGAACCACCGCAATGGGCCCACTGGCTCCCCTACAACATGTAAGAACCACCACAATGGGCCCACTATCTCCCCTACAACATGTAAGAACCACCACAATGGGCCCACTATCTCCCCTACAACATGTAAGAACCACCACAATGGGCCCACTGGCTCCCCTACAACATGTAAGAACCACCACAATGGGCCCACTGGCTCCCCTACAACATGTAAGAACCACCACAATGGCCCACTGGCTCCCCTACAACATGTAAGAACCACCACAATGGGCCCACTGGCTCCCCTACAACATGTAAGAACCACCACAATGGCCCACTGGCTCCCCTACAACATGTAAGAACCACCACAATGGGCCCACTATCTCCCCTACAACATGTAAGAACCACCACAATGGGCCCACTGGCTCCCCTACAACATCTAAGAACCACTACAATGGGCCTGTGATATGGATCCCCCTGTCTGCACAAATTGTGACACCCCTGCGGGACTCCGGCACGGGAGAGCGGTGTGCACGAGCGCGGAGGAGGATAGGTGTGACGCGGGTTGCTTGTTTTGTATTCGGTGTTGGCTTTGTGATTAAACCTGTTTCCTTTATTAAATCGTGTCGTTACGAGAATGTCACATTGGTGCCGTGACCAGTCACATCAGTCATTACAGGGAAGTACTGTTCGTTTCATGTTTTAACCTTGATTTATCTCGTTATTTCCATCCAAGTTCGTAATTGTTTTCGCAAATGCAAATGGCGCATTCAGCCGATCGAAGCCTAAGGCTGGGGGCTGTTGAGCTGGGCAGCCCCTATCGTTATGCTACGCCTCAGTTCCCTTCGACTGTTGACAGGTTAACACCCTGTCGCATTGATATGTCGGGAGCTTTCGAGGATGCCCCGCACGCTGAACTGTTTCCACCTACGCCAGCGGTTCCGTCCACAACAATGCCCGTTAACCCTTTAACGCCGGACGAGGTCAAGTTACGGCTATGGCACGCCGGATTGGAAAAATGCCCAAAATTGCCGACGTTCTCGGGCAGTAAAGATGCCAACACAGTGGACGATTTTCTTAATCGTTTCGACACGATTGCCGATATTTGCGGTTGGACAGCTGGCCAACGTGCCCTCCAGTTGGAGATGGCTCTCGTGGGGGAAGCTTACCGTTTGGTGATACATACCGTCCAGCCGAAAGACTACCGTTCTCTCCGTGCGGCACTGGTCTGGCAGTATAGCCAGTTCGGTAGCGGAGTCGCTCTACGCAGGTTTAGGCAACGCAAACGGGGTGCTACCGAGCCGTTGCGATTTTTTACCAACGAACTACTGGACCTGGCTCGTCAGGCATATCCGAATTGCGATATGCGCAGTCGTATGTCACTGGTCAAAGAGCAGTTTATAGCCACCTTGACTGATGAATTCACTCAGAGACTATGCTCTATTGAGAGTGATGCGCCTCTCGAAAGGCTCGTACACATTGCCGAGAAGAGTGAACAGTTTACCCAGTGTACCGTTAAACCAGACAATGGCGGTATATATACTCTAGCAACACCGAGGTGCTATGAGGCGAGCTGTGATAACACATATGCCAATGATGATCCACTAACCAGTTGGTTGACCAATGACCTACCAATGGACACCGAAATATGCTCTCCAGACCCAGGACGCTGGACACAGACTCCAGAGCTTCCTGCTGCCCAACCTCGAGTACAGGCTCCGGATGATCGTACTGTTGGTGATGATAGCGAGGTAGTCAGCCCCCCAGAGGCGGCTACCGACGATAATATAAACCTTCGTCGTGGCCTACGCACACGTCGCCCACCCACTTTGCCTGATCTATAGGTCAACACATCGCTGAGTACATGCTCGTAATCTTGGGCGAAACAAAGTAAATGTGTTAGTCTTTGAACGAGTGCTAGGACAGATGTATGACTTTCTCCAGCGATGTCTCCGAAACTGTGGGTGACATGATGGATATGCAGATTTCTGTTAGCAGTTGCACGCAGTCTGACATCACTCGCCAGCAGTGAAGAAAGCTACTCACGCCATAGTTTGGTCGCCTTAGTGTTTTAAAAGAATCTGTTGCACTTAACATGGTAGAATGATAATGCAGTAACCGTGCTCTGCTTCGTCAGTTCCACATTTGAAACACATTCGCCTGTGGAATACCGTGTTATTGGTTTCCAGGCAGACAGTAACCTTTGTATCAATTTTGTTTGGTACATTACTGTCGTGTGTAAGCTTGGTTGAGAGTGCCATGCCAAATATGGTGTGGATGTACTTGTTGATTTTTTTTTAACATTGTTCTATGCCATGTATTTTAGTTTGTTTTAGTGCCACGTTCATCTCTAGTGCGGTTGCCTACTTGCACTAGCAACTGTTGACAGAGCACGAGGCAGTCATCTGGAGGAAGAATCTTCCCTGCTGGACACTAAATTCTTGACGACACGTCTGGCGATCAACTTGTCCCTAGGCTCGTACTCATGCTGATAGGGTAAAAAGGGAGTTCAAACTTGTTACACATGGCCAGATGTCTCCATACTGAAGACATCTCAGCACCAGAAAGTGTAGTGCCATGGTGGTACACACTCACCGTATCACGTGCGTCGTCACAGTTTGCGAGGGTGCCGCTACAGTCAAGAAAATGACATTGGACGTTGCTTATATCGCCACCATCACCCCAGACCATTCGCTATATATGGTGCAGTTACTTTCATCAACGATGCTTGATATGTGTTAGTTAACGGACACTTAATCTACGTATGCGAACATTCTCCGGACAATGATGAACATTTATATTTCATGAAGGACGTTGCATAATCAATTTTTTGTTCTTTCTTTCTCGAATTGTTCTGCATAATTGTATACACTTGTTATATATCGTGATCTTGGAAGGATCCATGAGTTTCGTTCGTGGACGAACGTGTTAAAGGGAGGGGGAATGTGATATGGATCCCCCTGTCTGCACAAATTGTGACACCCCTGCGGGACTCCGGCACGGGAGAGCGGTGTGCACGAGCGCGGAGGAGGATAGGTGTGACGCGGGTTGCTTGTTTTGTATTCGGTGTTGGCTTTGTGATTAAACCTGTTTCCTTTATTAAATCGTGTCGTTACGAGAATGTCACAGGCCCACTGGCTCCCCTACAACATGTAAGAACCACCACAATGGGCCCACTGGCTCCCCTACAACATGTAAGAACCACCACAATGGGCCCACTGGCTCCCCTACAACATGTAAGAACCACCATAATGGGTCCACTATCTCCCCTACAACATGTAAGAACCACCACAATGGGCCCACTGGCTCCCCTACAACATGTAAGAACCACCACAATGGGCCCACTGGCTCCCCTACAACATGTAAGAACCACCACAATGGGCCCACTGGCTCCCCTACAACATCTAAGAACCACTACAATGGGCCCACTGGCTCCCCTACAACATGTAAGAACCACCACAATGGGCCCACTGGCTCCCCTACAACATGTAAGAACCACCACAATGGGCCCACTGGCTCCCCTACAACATGTAAGAACCACCACAATGGGCCCACTGGCTCCCCTACAACATCTAAGAACCACCACAATGGGCCCACTATCTCCCCTACAACATGTAAGAACCACCACAATGGGCCCACTATCTCCCCTACAACATGTAAGAACCACCACAATGGGCCCACTGGCTCCCCTACAACATGTAAGAATCACCACAATGGGCCCACTGGCTCCCCTACAACATGTAAGAACCACCACAATGGGCCCACTATCTCCCCTACAACATGTAAGAACCACCACAATGGGCCCACTGGCTCCCCTACAACATCTAAGAACCACCACAATGGGCCCACTATCTCCCCTACAACATGTAAGAACCACCACAATGGGCCCACTATCTCCCCTACAACATGTAAGAACCACCACAATGGGCCCACTGGCTCCCCTACAACATGTAAGAACCACCACAATGGGCCCACTGGCTCCCCTACAACATGTAAGAACCACCACAATGGGCCCACTGGCTCCCCTACAACATCTAAGAACCACCACAATGGGCCCACTATCTCCCCTACAACATGTAAGAACCACCATAATGGGCCCACTGGCTCCCCTACAACATCTAAGAACCACCACAATGGGCCCACTATCTCCCCTACAACATGTAAGAACCACCACAATGGGCCCACTATCTCCCCTACAACATGTAAGAACCACCACAATGGGCCCACTATCTCCCCTACAACATGTAAGAACCACCACAATGGGCCCACTGGCTCCCCTACAACATGTAAGAACCACCACAATGGGCCCACTGGCTCCCCTACAACATCTAAGAACCACCACAATGGGCCCACTGGCTCCCCTACAACATGTAAGAACCACCACAATGGCCCACTGGCTCCCCTACAACATGTAAGAACCACCACAATGGGCCCACTGGCTCCCCTACAACATGTAAGAACCACCACAATGGGCCCACTGGCTCCCCTACAAAATCTAAGAACCACCACAATGGGCCCACTGGCTCCCCTACAAAATCTAAGAACCACCACAATGGGCCCACTGGCTCCCCTACAAAATCTAAGAACCACCACAATGGGCCCACTGGCTCCCCTACAAAATCTAAGAACCACCACATTGGGCCCACTGGCTCCCCTACAAAATCTAAGAACCACTATAATGGGCCCACTGGCTCCCCTACAAAATCTAACCACTATAATGGGCCCACTGGCTCCCCTACAAAATGTAAGAACCATCACAATGGGCCCACTGGCTCCCCTACAAAATGTCAGCGGAACTAACATAACTATGAGGGGAGATAGAGTACATGCATACAGAAACAAAATACATTAAGGCACCTTATCTATTTCGTTAGGACCATTACCCAGAATCACTGTCTCAAGCCAGGGGTGGCAACAGAATTAGCAGGAAGTTGGCTGAATCTGTTATACTTTGTCCCTCTAGCTGTTTACATTTTGGGAACCAGACACGTGCCCAACTTCAAACAGCAATTCCATTAATTTGCGGTTAGCCCACGTTCCTCTTTGAATGTTTTATATACAGTTTTATAATTTTGTTGGTGTAACATAAAAATTGCAAACACTGTTTTGGGCTCATCAAACATTTGGGCTGTATACCTTCAACATACTTATTCTAGATTACCATATATTAATAAATGAGGAACATATATATCCTCAGTTTAAAGTTCATGCCAGCGATTGATGCACTTACAGGTAGATGCGTGTGAGTTGCCAGTAGCCAGTGAGACCAAGGAAGATGTTTACAGCGAACAAGTTCCAGTTTCTTGGGATGATCACCAGAGAATATCTCGCCCAAATACTACCTGAAACAAGAGTGGATAACGGAGACACTGCTACTGTAGCTTGCACATTACACCATTTTAGTTTTATTTAATTTTACCGTGCAACAAGTAACTTACATATCTCTAATTGTTTCTGTGCCACACAACTTACATCAGATGCAAGCATGTTAAAGTAATAAAAAGATGAAAATCGCCCCTTTGTATGCAGTATGTTAAATATGCACTATACTGTATGCTGCGTTACAAGATGTACCGGTAATTAAATAAGTAATGTTGCCACAGCTTCTTTTCATTTAAATAAAACTACTCAAAGGTACATGGCTTCATTATTCAATCCATCAGAGAATATTGACACAAAATGGTTCTTGAAATATTGGTTTGCTGTAAGGCAGTAATACATTATTTAGCAAATATAATGTGCAGAAATAAGCAGAATTGCTCTGCCCCTCAAGTTCAGCATTTATATAGCTAACTTCCCTGAAGCCTGATGAAAACGTTTACGACAAACACAATGAATGACCTCTCACCTGTTGCAGTGAGTGCTGCCGACTGTGTAATACTAAGCTGGTCTGCTGGTCTTGCATAGTCGGCCAATCCTGCCACCACCAAACCCTACAACGGTCAACTGCGTGTTCAGGTGTCAGTGAACATCACCATCTTTCAATTAAAAGGGGTGCACAAATTACTTAAAATACAACAAACTATATATTATAACCAGTGATAGTGTCCCAAATGCTGATTAAAGGTAGGAAATATAATTTTCAAAAGTTTTATATTAATTATTTTAGATTATGTGTGAGGGGGTGGGTGTGGGTACACTAATAATGTCCATTATGTGCTGCACCCTGTTTATATTTGTATTGACTTTCATAAAAATTTATTACTATTAACTATTACCTCACTATTAAGTTATTAACACATTAAGCTGTACTACTATTTTTAACAGTCCATTAAATTGTTATTAACTTAGAAATGTTGAACACATTTACTGATATAAAGTACTAATAAAAATTAGAACTCACCCACTTAAATGTGGGCGCCCAGAAGAAAATGGTCTGTGGTCCTGCAACAATAGACACATGGAATTAGTCCAAACTGCAGATCAATCGAGCTCTGTTAAAATCATTACTCATATTTTTGTAATATAAATATGCTTGGGATGATGTTGAATTATGGAACCAAAGGCATCACACTTCAAAGTTAGGCAAAACTCAAGTTATAACAGCAAAATCGAGGTGGGTTCAAATTTGACACAAGTGCCAAAATATTGTATACAAATTTTCTCCAGAAAATCGAAGAAACAAAAATTCAATTCAATTTAATAACTTTATTCCGGAATATTACATCCATATAGACTAGACTATGGCTAATAACTGTAAATATATAGCAACTTTCGCCAGTGACTACCCAGTGGTGATGTGTATAATGTATGGTCATAATACTCTGTAATATTGCATTGCCCGATTTATCTACGCACGTCTTAAAACTATACACATTTTTTCTGATCAACATTTTGTAGGTGGGTAATCCTTGTGATACAAACATATAACTAGCACTACAGTCTCTAGGTTCACTGCACAACAATCTAAAGACATTATTGTAAGCTACATAGAGTTTTCGAATTGCTTCTGTTCTATAATTCCACCATAACTGACACGTATATATAACGATGTACAATATATGATCTAAACAGAGTAACCTTCACAGCTTCTGCACACATAACATTGTCAGATTAATGGATTACCCTGAGCATAGATTCGTTTGTACTGCCTAGCCATATTGTTATTGTCACTGAGATGACGTGATAATATGCCCAAGATATATACATTTGCTAACTCTTGGTAATGTTTCACCATTCAATACAAAGTTTGGGAGGTGTATATCCTTGGAACCTTTTACAGCAAAAAATCATAACATTACTTTTGGCACTATTACATTTGATATCGTGTTCTATTCCATATTCTGAACAGACAGATAACAACATTGACAAACCCATAGATGAGGGAGCCAAGAGCACTAAATCATCAGCATACATCAAATGATTAATTAACGACATGCCTATTATACATGCTGCATTAACATTGTTTAGTTTTTACTGAGATCATCCAAATATATGTACCCCATTACTAACAGAAAAGCTGCAGACATGATATTCTTCCAACATACATACATACATTTTTTAGTAGTATACCAAAATACTAAAATTCTAACTATGTACATGGGTATACCCCATTTTATGAGTTTCTCAAATAGAACATATTGATTTACACGATCAAATGCTTTGGAAGCATCCAAAAAATATGAAGATCTACAGTACTGTTCAGGCTACGATATTTTAGTACAGCCTCTCAGATGGTATATATATACACATATCTGTACTGTGTTTAGCCTTGAAGCCAAAGTGATTATTACATGAAGTTAAGCTGTAGGGAAATACGGTCATAAATTGTTTTCAAAAACTTTGGACACTATACTGGCTAGAGCAGGTCTGTAATTACTCTTGCTACTTATGCTAGCACTTTGGTTTTTTAATAATGGGCACAAGTACAACATATATTATAGATTCAAATAAAATACCATGAACAAATAGACTAGTATTCAAACACTTTTATGGCATGGATAATCTCAGAGTGTGACACCTCTATGTCCATCTCATATTCAAAATTTTACAAGTGCTATTTACATCTTTGTTGTTATTTTGACAATTAAACAGATCCTCATAATGAGGTTTTGACATATATATATATATATATGTACAATGTTGTGTGACCCTGTCACATCATCAATAACATTAGGAACAGACAGATTACTGTTATTCATCAGCTTAATTTCTTTCCAAAATGCTTTGTCATCTTTACACAACAGTTTTTTAGCAAGTGATCCCTTTTTTAGTGCATCCTCGTTGTTTCTGATGAATCTCATATGACACCTTTAAACCTGCCTTAACTCTGTTTTTCATATCAAAAAGTGTACCTTGCCTAGGACTTCCAGAGTTGTTCCATACGCTATTTGTCTCTCTGGACAAATCAGATGCAAATTCTTTCCAACCTAGCATTTTAAAGTTTTTATCCTTGGTTTGTTTGGGTGGCTTTATAGTATTCTGACCAGCAGTGGTTACAGCACATATAATATAATCACAATATTTTAGTAATGCTTCTTTATGCTCTACCTTAGTACAGTTGCAGTCTTTACATAATAAAATATCAGTTGACCAGTATCTCAACACTTCTCAACAGGAATTCTTACTGCACACCATACTCATACATTACATATTCACTCTGGACAGACCAATCAATTTTGCTTCTAAATTTATTGACTGTTCCATGATCAATGTCAGGAGCCAACTGTAAATCAATTTCAATTGCAACAGGGATATGGTCAGACTGATTAGTACCATGTAATACATATATCTTAGTTGTGGCGAATTATAGTCGGAATGCCCCACTGCCTGAATGCACCACTACCTGAATGCACAAAACCTAGTCGCAATGCTCCAACCGCGTAGTCGGAATGCTCCAACGGCGTAGTCACAATGCTCCAACGGTCTGGTCGCAATGCACCACTTTTGGTCGGAATGCCCCACTGATTGTAAAATTGTCAAACCTTTGCATATATATAGATAATACAATTGTATATATTAAAACTTTAAATATTAAATGCATAATTAATATAGAAATAACATGTTTCGTTGACTTTCTGTACATCCTTAAAAGTAAACTATGTTTTGTCTTCGCATACACGTGTATGATTGTATTACATAACCTATCATTAAATATCGATTACATATTGTCCTTTAATGTGTAGAAGTCATGTAGTAATAACCTAATAGGCATCCGGCTCATGCGTTGAGCAGATCTTTTATGTTGGTTGTTTTGGATGTGTGCCCACACTAATTGGCTAACTACTCTGGCATTGTTTTATTGAGCATGTCGGTTTGTTTGAATAACAGCATTGTACCAAAAAGATTGTACAACGTACATTGAAATAAAATTTTTGACATCAAAGAAATCTAATTTATGTTGGTTTGGACAGCGGGTTGAATACGGGGAGGGACTGCATATATATATATACCTTTATTATGTTATGGTTGATATCGTAAATGTATTATATATATATATAATACATTTACGATATCAACCATAACATAATAAAGGTATATATATTATATACATATATAGTAATATGGTTGATATCGTAAATGTATTATATATATATCTATAATACATTTACGATATCAACCATATTACTATATATGTATATATATATATATATATACATACATACATACATATATAGTAATATACGCAGTCGCGTGGGCGATACTTAAAGAAGTTATTATACTAGCCGACTTGCCCGGCGTTGCCCGGGGAAAACTAACAAACAGAGAAACCATAATGTTTTATAATATATAGATACCATAAGAGGTGCATTGCGCCAAACCATTGGAGCATTGCGACCAGGCGGTTGGGGCATTGCGACCAGGCGGTTGGGGCATTGCGACCACGAGGTAAGAGCATTGCGACTAGGCAGTTGGGGCATTGCGACCAGGCGGTTGGGACATTGCGACCACGCGGTTGGAGCATTGCGACTAGGCAGTTGGTGCATTGCGACTGGTGCATTCAGGCAGAGGTGCATTCCGACCATTACCCTTATGACATTGTTGCAATCTTCAGTCGAGATTACGTGGTCCAACCATGAGTGCCTACCCCATGCATCATTTACATATGTATAATTATGTTCTTTCTGGTAACAAGTTAAGGCAACTAGTCCACTTATACCTGAAGGCTGAACTGACAACAAAATTGCTGATAAGTCATACAACTCCAAACCAAAGCCAGTTTCAGTGTCAGTTTGTTGATTGGTGGAGTCATGAACAAAGTGACACACGCAGTCACACTGGCTGCCCACAGACAATAATCTCTTCTTGGCTGCAGAGTAACTACGTGAAAGTGTGATCGAAGGCGAAACCACGAACTAATTGCGGGAACCTGGGGCTGGGCCAGGCCGGGCCAGGCTCATCAATCATCATGATCATGCATCAAACAGCTATTCAATGAATTTGTATATTGACTGCAGTGTTGACATCAGTATTGTTGAATGGCTTGTTGATTCAATTAATTTATGTATTGGCATCAGGTGTGACTGTGAAACCATCACTTCCTGGCATCAGGCATTAGACCACTCAAGACCAAGACCAAGTCAAGCATCACTCGGTCTCAATCTTGGCCTTGGCCGGGCTGGACTCTGGAGTCAGACTCGTCCTGCGAAATTAGTGGGCAATAATCATAATGACACCTCAACCAACCTGCTGGGTGGTTCCAGAATGGTTGCAGCTTCTGTGGAACCAGCCTCCCAACAGTAGTCACAACTTGCTTGTAGATAACTGACATTCCGCCTTCGTTTACATTCGCACAGAAAACAACACTTTCGTCTCTGTTGACGCCCCACGTCTACAAGTTGTCCTCCACAGCAGTTGTCCTGGAGAAATATTCGCTTTGCCCCCTGTCGGATAAATCTGTCACAGGCACATCATCCGGTAGGTGGCGTAGAGTTTCTTGTAACTATTTCGTGTGACACAGGATAACATTAGGCGGGCGATACAAATTGGGGATTTTACGAAACGTGTCAATTGTAATTAAACTACGCTGCCAAATGGGTGTGTCACGTGTGCAAGGCGTGTGACATGACAGGATGAGCAAATCCAAACGGTCTTGATGGTGAATGGCATAAACTGATCTGCTGTAGTGTATTGATCGTATCGTATTTTTTTGACATCATTGACCGAGTTAATTGGCATTCACATGAATAGGGTGGTCGGACCAAAATTTTGTTTCGTAAAAAAAAAATGTTTTCTCATTTTTCCCTGATAGTAGTCACTATAAGAAGTACAACGGTAGTTGTTTCATGTATCTAAGTGAAATATTAAAAAAACTACATCTTGGTAAAGTTTCGAATTTCATGATATTTTCTGACGGTTTTCTGACAGATCTAATTTTGCTTATAAATCACAATAATTTTTTATAATTATTTTCCCCTGATAATAGTCACTAACAGAAGTGCAATGGTGCTTGTTTCATGTACATCAATGAAATATTAAAGAAACTGCAGTTTTGTAAAGTTTCTAATTTCATGTTTTTTTCCGACAATTTTCCGTTAGATTTGATTTTGCATATAAATCACAAGGACAATTTTTTTTTAATATTTTCCCACATAGTGGTCACTATAAGAAGTACAATGCTATTCATTTCATGTAGCTAAGTACAACATTAAGAAAACTACAGTTTTGCAAATTTCAACATTTCATGAATTTTTCCAAATGTTTTCTGACGGATCTGATTGTGTACATAAATCACAAGAAAATTACTTTTTATCATCTTGAGTCTTTTGCCATCTATAAAGAAGGCCAATACAAAATTACATGTAACAATAAATACAAACATAAAAAAGTAAATACACACACACACACACGCACACACACATCATGTATTACAATAGCATTAAATCATGAACATGACACAGCAACTGAGCAAAGATGATCAGTGTGGTTCTATCTTCGTAACATTAAAACAACTGTATGAACTTACAACCACATGAAAGGATTTGTTGATTGTGAATTAGAACCACAAACTGACAATACTAGTATCCCATTACACAACACTTGTTTTATTGGGCAAAGCCAATGACTGCTATGATTGACAAGCCAATTAACTCGTAATACACTGTGACACAAAATGCCAATAATAGTCTCCCAATACACAACACTTGTTACATTGGGCAAATCCCATAACTACTATAATTGCCAAACCAATTAACTTGTAATATACTGTGGTTAAACCCATTGTTATCATCAACAATAGGGCGTACTATTATACTTACTTGTCTATGATTATATACAATTAATAGATACAATAAATCATAATGTTTACTTAATGTATATTATTTTATGTATACTATATAGTGACAAATACAAAGATATAATCTTATTATGTAATCTTAATATATAAAAAACTGGTATATACATATCAAATACAAAAACAGTAGGCCCTACATCAAAATAATTTATAACGATACAACATTTTATAAACAAATAATAATACAATAAATTAATTGAAACATAAATTATCATAAATTGTAATAATGTAACCAACACACAATATTATGTATATGCTAAATAGTTCAACAGTTGTATAATTAAACTAAAGTAATACCAATAAATAAACTAATAATATATTAATATAAACATCAATCAGTTACATTAAACATGGCAGCAATGAATTACTCAGGTGTAGGCATATGTACTTGGCAGTATTAATCAAAGTCACCCGCTGTCGATCACATCGCTATCCGAGTCACGAGTGCATTGTATACCATGACGCACTGCGCGCATACAGGGAAGAAGGCAAAATGGCGATATCATTTTAGACGGGGGTTCCATAAACGGACGTTGTGCATGTTTGTGCTATCAATTGGTAAGCCATCACTGTAATCACGTTATCGTTCACACAATTCTTTACCCTTCGGCATATGCTTTCCGCTGAAACCAACTAACTAAATACTCACAAAACATCGTCAAACATAGGCCATTTTAAATCCATAATTACTATAATTTTTTATCGACGGATTACAATGATATTTTCAGATTCATTTTCCTCTGAATTTCCTCTTTCTTCATCACATTTCAATATGGATGTACTCATTACCATAATATCGCAAATCAGTTTGATAGGTGGGGCCTGTCAACGTGATCCAAGATGGCCGCACGCGTAAATCAAGAAAACCAAAATACGACACTGAGAGTAAAAAAATCATTACCGCTAATAAACACCGCCAACAAATATTTTTTCAGCGCAGGTACACACATTGACATTATTACAACATAAGAAAATTCACAAACCAACAGGTAGAATGCATGATAATAAACTATGGCCACTAAACTGGGACCCCTGTCTCCCATGTTGTCAGAAGGGGAGGTAAATTGGTCTGACCTCCCTAACATGAATCATGAGTGTGACTTGTCATTGTAATTGACATTGTGAATAAGTGTGATCGGATTGTGATTGTCATTATCATTATGTCTTCATGACACCAGTGCCTGATATTGTTAATGATTTATTTGTTAAAATCACCGGCACGGCGAGAGTGGTGGGGTGGATCACTGGATGTCAGTGCGATACTGCCAACTTGCTTAAGTTAAAAGAAGAAGTTAAACTAGACTCGAGTCTAGACGGTAGACCATGGCCTGGGCATGGGGTGTGTGTCAGGTTGTTCCTAACTCAACTTCCCACCTCCAACCCCTTTTGGACCATCCTGACTTAAAGTTAAAACAAGTTCAGACTAATAACTTTCAGTTCATTCGTGATGCTTCCAACATGTTTTTGTGCAAATTATACGTGTAATTTTGAATTTAATGTTTCCACTCTGTCAGATTTGTAATTGTTTTGTAGATAAATAAGATAAGATGATCAAATTGGCAAATATTTATAGACACCATTTTTTAATAGATTAATTATGAAGACAAGTACATTGATATGATTCAGTGTCATCATGATTTTGATAAAGTATTTTCATACTGTTACACTTTTGGTTCCAGGTAGGTCTAAAATTGATTCGAAAACAAGATCGTGAAATGACCAGACAACGTCAACACAGCAGCTTCACTGGAGTGACTCTCAATCAGTTTCTACATTTCTCTGCATGTTACAGCGATGGCAGTGCATAGGTAAGAATACACTTACAGGTTAATTGGCTGATTTAGGCTATTGGCCTTTGTTGGTGCCCATATCCCAGGTTGTTCCAGTGCTTGCCGAGTCTGGCCTTGTCTATAAACAAACTGCATAACAGTAACAGTTGGTGTACACAAGTAATTTTGAACTAATATGCTAGGCTACACAATGAAATATTTGTGTATTTAAATAGATGACAACATGTCTATCAATCTTGATACTGCATTAGCTAGATCTTGACTCTTTTCACTTTTGTTGAGCTTTAATGAAAGGTAATTTTAATGACTTCACCTGTCATTTGTCCATTGGCTACTAGATCAAAATCAAATAAACTGTTAGATCATATAAAACAAATTCCATTGATTTTCTTTCTGGCAAAATTGAACGTTTCCTACCAGCTGACAAATTGGACAACAATTGTTCACCTGACTTAGGTAGATTCAGTGTGACATGGCAGGTATTTAGTAGATCAGAGCAAGTTGCCAGGGCGAAGCCTGGGGAGATGTCTAGGGTTAAAAGTGTGTTAAAAAAGACCATTCATATATATATATATATATATATATATATATATGCTAATGTGTAATTTATTTTAGGATTATGCACAAACATTGAGGGTGATTTAAATTGTGTCATAATTTTATTTAATAATTATGTGGCAATTTGATAATGGTATTGTTCTTTTATAAATATGTTGACGCATGGTTGATACATGGAGCACAGTGGCTAGAGCATCAGAATCTAAATCGAGAGAACCTGGGTTCAAATCTTGTGCTGCCGTGTTGAACCTTGGGAAAGTTCTTTCACTCTATGTTTCTCCTGTTTACTCAGTACAGTATACCTGTGGTGGACATTTGTGTACGAATAGTCGGATTAATTGCAGCGTGGCTGAATGCTTCCTAGAGAAAGTGAGATGTTGTTCGATTGAACAGGTCTGCCAGGGAGTAAAGTGTAAAATGCTTTGAGCAGTCGTAAGGACTGGATACTGCACGATATAAGAATTTATCTTTTTTACGTAAGTAGGAATTTATTTTGTATTGGTGGTTAACAGACCTCAGATCTTGATGTTTAGGAAAAGGTACTGCTACTTTGATTCTTGTTTTTGTGAAGAATACAGTCCACAAAATAAGACAATCAGTGAATGATAATTATAATAAATCATATACAATAACTGCTGTCTCACTGACTAATGTTCTGCCTATCTCAGTCTACGATGGTGGACCCAACGAACAAGAAAGAACACTTGGCAGAAGTTTCTTTCAACTCGTCCTTTGGTGCTGAACTCGACTCTGAGTTCATCTCAGCTGTTGACAAACTCGAGGCCGACTATTGCGCCAGGGAAGGACTACGGAGTGACACGGCAGAAACCAGGGCAAGTGGGCAACATTCAAGTCTCAAAGGTACGCAGTGTTGGAAAGTTGACAGTGACCTCTGAATACTAATGGTGTAGTGGATCAGGGATTAGAATTTTGGACTTTCATTTGAGAGATTCCAGGTTCGAATCCTCTGTCTGTTATTTCAGTTGCTGTGCAAGTTTCTAACTCCATCTTACTCAAGTTCATTCAGCTGTATGAATGAGTTTCTCGATGTAGTCTGTGGAGGTGGACGTATACAAATAGTCTTTGTGTAGTGCGGCTGAATGTTTCCCATAAGCCGCTGCTACATGATACAGTTGTCTTGAACGAAACCGTCCGATTAACACATAAATGACCAAATCGTATCGTGACTGTCTGCCCCAGTCAATTGCATCTGAGTAACTTGTGCGAGTAAATTTTAGAACACATTCTATTTTTTTTTCAGTCGAATGATCGATGAGATTGACCAATAAGAGCACAGGGGCAATTTTGATCACTTCACATTGTCTTAGTTCACTCGGCTATATAACTGTGTACCTGGCTACAGACAATGGATATGTATGTAAATTAAGTCATTGTGCAGTAATTGCAGCAAGGCTGAATGCTTCCCAGTGAAGTCAAGATGGTGTTCAGTTGAACAGGTCTGTCAGGAGGTGAAGTGTAGTCTTGTGCAGTCCTAAGGACTGGATACAGCACTATAAAAGAACTTCTACTTCTTGATATACCGTTGACAGGGATTAAGAGTGACAGAGGCAGTGAGAGCCGCCCCATCAATCCCCTCTTCAGACAGGTATTGGAGGACAGTGAGGAGGAGGAGGAGGTAGAAACAGAAGCAGAAGCAGTGGAAGAGGAAAATGCTGTGATTGACAAGAGTCATCCAGGCTCCTCCAACACAGGTAAACACTAGGAGACTGACATTTTGTAGCAGTGATCTTTCTCAAAGTGCTTGTCTTTACAGCACACAACATTGTTCTACAAAACTTGTTGCCAGTGCGTTGATCTGATGTTGTCTCGCTACAAGCATACATTATCACATCTTGACATAGTCTTTGTGAAAATAATGAGTAAACACAAATGTTATTATTATTATTACTCTAACTCTTCATCTGCCTGTTAGTTTACCTGTTTATGTATATGTTGTTGTCAGGTTTCACCACGGACTGGCCTGGAGGGTCAGCTAAAGATGACCTGTCTGGAAGCAATAATGGCCTGCCTCCTGCGACTGTGGCTAGTCGACTCCCCAAACTCAGAGCTGAGCCATCTCCCGAACACCAGACTCAGCCATCCCCTGAAATCAAGGCTAAACCACCCCCTGAAGTCAGGGCTAAGCCTACCCCTGATACCAGACCTAGGCCTCACCCTGGCATCAGGACTAAGGCAGTGCCTGTTGTCAGTGCTAAGCCACTCCTTGATGTCAGGATTAAGCCACACTCTGGTGTCAGAGTTAATCCACTCCCTGATGTAAAGAATAAGCCACACTCTGGTGTCGGGGTTAATCCACACCCTGATGGCAGGTCTATGCCACCACCTGATGTCATCAGTACAAAGCCAGACTCGGCCATCAGGACTAGGCCGCACACAGCTGACCTGCCCCATGAATTCAAAACTGACCTAACTCCTGGAGTAGGAGTGGACCCAGCCCCCGGGAACGACCATCTGTTGCTGTCTTCCTGGGGTCTTCCCAGCGAGGTTCTGCTTCAGTACAGACGACTCAGCATCACTTCAATGTTCCCTTGGCAGGCAGAATGTCTCTGCACTGGCAGTGTACTAGGTGGGATATCATTTCACGTGTTACACCAGATGAATGAATGTATATTTCCACATAATCAATTTCTGCATGTGTTTATAACAATAAATATTTAATATTTTCATGTGAAAATGGAGGCAGTTGAAGTTTTATACTTATTAAACTGTCCACATTCCATTTCATACATGCAGTGCAGTAATCAGTAAAGGCTGTGCTACCTATCATATCAATATAAAAAATAAGAAAATACAACAAAAATAATAATAATAAAATACACATAGTCTTTGTATGACACTGCTAGTAGATCTGTCAAAATGTGTGTAATTAATTTTATACATAATTATAATACACAAATATTAATTTCATAGAAATATAATAATACAATTATTTTAACATTATAAAAAAATATTTGACCAGTTGTATGGAATTACAGCAGTAATGTATACTTCTCGTATATTTTATTTTTATGCAACTTCTTAAAGGTAATAATAGTTTGGGGTCTTTATTTTGTCTTGTCATATATTCCACAATCACTTCCCAGAAGTCTGACTTCCAATACACTACAGTCAACAAGTGGTATACTGTGCAAATTAGGGGCCGATTTCTTGAAACACTCGTACCATACTGGGACGTTTGACATAGATTATGTAGCTCGGAACAATCATGAGACACACAGAGTGTTGCAAACAATTGTACAACATTTTGTAAATTTTCTTTGTGTGAAGGTTCTTACGTTACGAATGCTTTGTTGAAGCTGACTCCAGTAGATGCTTTAATGGACTAGTTTATTTACTAACTATTTGTGGTGTGATTCATATAGGAAAGGCACATATGTGCTCTACTTCATCTCTGTATTACAAAACATGTTCTGTATTATACCGTTAATTTCGTTTTAATAGGACTTGCAGGTGTAGATGGCCATAGGTAATCAAACATTTACTAGCAGACAATTCGATATGAATAAAACTGTAGAAAGACATCCTCACGGTGATGGTGAATAAAACCATAAAGGTGTTGATTTGACAGTCACCTGTATGCTACAGCCGGTGGGAACCTTGTCTACTCTGCACCAACCAGTGCAGGCAAGACGATGGTGGCAGAACTGCTGCTGCTGAAGAGAGTTCTGGAGACAAAGAAAAAGGCCATCTTTATTCTGCCGTTTGTCTCAGTCGCCCGAGAGAAAATGGCATACCTGCAGGTTTGATGGACTAATGGAATTGTAAAATAAGCTTTTGCTTGGCTGTGAAATATATCCTGTTAAAGTAGACAAAGTGATTGCTACTGGTACATTAAAATTGCAATTATGTAAATCAAAGTATGTAATCAGTTCAGAAGAATATTCTTAAAAAGTGCAAGGTAACTTTTTTTTGTAAAGAACTAAATAATGTATTTACATAGATGCTGTGAGTGTATGTGGTTACTGTATTGTAAATATGAGGGGTTATTACAATATTTGTACGTAGCAGACATCACTTGTAAATACTTTATCATCAAATATATATATAGTCCAGGAATAACTTATGTGCACTACTTATACCTATGTGCATGTCAACATTTGCATGTATACCTGGCTAGTTCACTGTCTGTTATGCATGGTGTGTGTGTTCAGTGGCGATTGCCATTCAAAGGTGCATGTATGTGTTTCTTTTTTGCAGCATTTGTTAGTGACTTGTCATTCAATATCAATGCATGTCACTGTTCCAGCGGTTGTTTGCGGGAGTGTCGGTCGCTGTGGATGGCTACATGGGCAGTGTGAATCCAGTCGGTGGCTTCCAGCAGCTCGATGTTGCCGTTTGTACCATAGAGAAAGCTAATGGTCTCGTGAACAGACTAGTCAGAGATGACAACATCGGCCAACTAGGTAGGGCAACGCTTTCGTCTTTTGCACCCACTACACAGATTTAACCTGTATGAATGTGCTCTGAAGCTGCAGCAATCGTAGATTGGTAAAACAAAACCGTAGAACTGCCAGGTTGTATGCATCCTTAACAATAATTATTATTATAAGGTAACTTCTTTTGCACCTAAATCCTCAGAAACTCAGCTCAGAGATGCATCAACACAAAAGGGTTACCGGGTAGTCAATCTCAGAAGGGATAAGCTATATTAAAGACGTCAACAGATGGATCTACATGCCAGTTAGCTAAGGTGGATATGTAAAGTTATAAAGGTAAGTTTTTCTTAATGGATATAAAAAGCATTAGCACATATATTGTACTGTTAGCTCTTTCTGCAAAGTCTTAACAGCCATTCATGTTAAGAAAAATAAGCCATTATTAATGGATTAAAGCTACGATTCCACATGTACGGATGTGGCATGTGGCATGTGGATGTGGCATATGACAACAAATGGCTATAGGTGGATTTCATAGGAGTGATTCCATGTGTGCGGATGCGGATGCATTTTTTCATGCGGATATGGATGCGGCAAATCAAATCGCTCCATGTAGCAATTCAAATTGTATCCGCCCACGAATCGGACCGGAAATTCCCATTATAGAGGTATTTTCCCAACTGTCAAAATGGCGGTGTAGGTGTTGTGGTTTGAAACATGCCGTCTCAGAAACTTCCAACAATTCAAGTAGAACCATTGGTGGAAGAAGTGCGCCATCACCGTATTTTATATTTTTATGCTGAATGTAAACGCTGCGTAGACCGAAGTAGAAAGAGAAAACACATTGCGTCCCGCATCCATGGAATCACGCATTCCGCATGACGATGCCGCATGCCGCATCCGTACATATGGAATCCTAGCTTTAATGTAGTGTTCTGCTACTACTGCAGGAAAATCAATGTCCACTGGTGCTGTAGTCACATAGACAAATATATCAGACTTGAGTGTGGGTGTGGAAAGAGCAGGCCGTAACTGTAACAACATAGATTATAACAACTAGACACTAACCACATGCAAAGAGCTCAGTGGTGCAGTGGCTAGAGCATTGGACTCTTGATCGAGACAACCCATGTTCGAATCCTGTGCTGCTATGTTGAATCTTGGGCAAGGTTGTTCACTCTATATTGTTCTAGTACAGCAGTATGAATGACTACCTGGCTATAGACAGTGGTGGATATTTGTGTACAAATAGTCTTCATGCATTAATTGCAGCATGGCTGGATGCAGTCGAGATGGCCCTGGAAGACCTGTTCAGTCAAACACCATCCCGGTCGAGATGGTGTTTGATTGAACAGGTCTGCCAGGGAGTAAAGTGTAAAGCGCTTTGAGCAGTCGTAAGGACTGGATACTGCGCTATATAAGAACTTACCTTTATAAGAACTTACCTTTAGTTGTGGTGTTGTAGGAATGGTGATTGTGGATGAGTTGCACATGATAGGAGACTCCCACAGAGGGTACTTGTTGGAGTTACTGCTCACTAAGATCTACTACATATCAGAGAAGTTACATCACAGGTCAGTGATCAACAACTGAGGAACAATCCGAGGACATCCACGTTTGATACTGAACAGAATGTCAGGAGGGAGCAGGTTACATTCTGAATTTAATTGGATTTGAATTGATCAAAAATGTCTGTGAAATGACTTGAAAAATAAAAACATTTGGAATTTCATTGGAATTGAATCCCGCAAAGTATGAGTAATAGAATAAAATGATAAAAGATCTGGGAAGGGTTAGCAACTATATTATTTAGTAATGCATGTCAATATATAATGGCAGTGTTTCATTTCGCACCATACATCGCTATACAGAGATGGCCATTTATAGAATAGAGACTCCTTTGAAAAATGTACTTGTCCTGCAGCAGACTTTGAACATGTCACGAAATTGTGGTTTGTTTTGTTTGCGATAGATTTCTTAATAATAATGGACAATGCCATCTGTTTGTACAGCATTTTTTATGAATAAGTTGATTCTTTGTGTATTTTTTGTCAGAAGAGAAGTACACATTTCTGTTATTTTATCATATTCATGTACAAGTGTCAGTGTGTGTGTGTGTATATATATATATAAATATATTGCATGGTGTGGGTGTTTGTGTGTGTATATATATATATATATATAAATATATTGCATGGATTAATGTAGTGTGATTAAACTTTCAACCACTGATTGAGTGATTGTATATTAAAATCCCTACAATTCTACAAACGTTTATTTTGAATTATGACATTTGATATTGTATATCAATTGATGGATCCAGAACTTTACGTCACAATCAGAATTACCCTTATATCCTCCATCTAACTTTGCCTTACTAACAATGTTCACATATGTGTATTACATTATTCGTGTGATATCACATCTGCCAGGTCAGTCTTTCATCCATACAGTTCTCACTTAAACAGCTAGAAAAACGTTGGGGCCAGAATTTAAAAACAACTATGCCTGACAGCTTGCGCCATTTGTAAACTTGATGAATCTTGTTGCTATGCAACAAGTCACATGATGGATCCACCTTCACCTTGCAGCAGTATCCAGATTGTCGGCCTCAGTGCGACACTGCCGAATCTCGACCAGCTGGCTTTGTGGCTCAACGCGAACGTATATCGCACTGATTTCCGCCCAGTACCGCTCTTAGAGATGGTCAAGATTGGACTGGACATCTATGATGACCGCATGTGTAAGTTACGTCGGCTTCAGCCATGTGACACAAGTGGCGATGGCGATAATGTCATCAGTCTGTGTCTTGAGACTGTCAGTGGCGGACACTCTATATTGATATTCTGCCCAACAAAGAATCGTTGTGAGACCCTCGCTGTAGCCATTGCTAAGGAGTTCTGTCGTCTGGGAAGAAAACGTGGTAAGAGATGTAATATGTAACTTTGATAAATTTGATTGAATTAGCAGTAGAAAAGCATTAAAAAGAAGTTTTTGTAAGTCATCAATACATGATAAGGTGGTGTCATTAGCCAGAACTCTCAATGTTCTTATAGAAAATGTGAGATTGTTATCACGTCCATTCACACACATGTATTCAACAACATCTAGTATTATCCCCAGATACACGGTGGCTGACATCATCTATATCATAGCTTCTTGTTCCTAAGACTAAGCTCAACCTTGGCAAGCAAGCTTTCTCTGTACTTGCCCCCTGAATTTTGGAATGAACTTCTTATTATCATGAAACTATAGCTTCCTTCATCAAAACTCTCGAGACATATATTTCTTCAAAATTGCATTTCCATCATTCTGAGTATGACTTTTGTGCATCTCTGTTCATTTTATAATAAAGTGAAAGTAATGATAAGTTCATATACAGTCGCGCCTCGTTATAACGCGGTAGTCGGGGTCCACGAAATGAATCCGCGTTATAAACGAGGCGCGTTATAAACATGACGCGTTCCCATATCTGCCGTCAGGGGCGCTACGACAACGACCGACACCGCTGCTGCACGCAGAACGCCATCGAAGCCAACCAAAGTGTGCACGTCTTTATGCAGTTTATGAAGCTTATTAAACTGCCAGCCAATGTCATTGTGTATTCTGTTTAAATGTCGTACACTGTTGAACTGAATAAAATTCATTAATTGTGTACCGTTTTTAAATAAACAACGGACCAACAAGCCACGGTCAACTGAACGATAATATGGTACCGCTGACGTAAGATCTAAAATAATGACCTGGCACTCAGCAGCCGAATACGCAAATTATTTGAGAAACGCTGTGTTAGAGTTGATTAAGGATTTAAAGCTATAAGTACACTCACAATTGGCTTAACTTCGTCTTTCAATCAATATCAAAATACCAATTTAGAAAGCACATTTACCGTGCCGAACAATATTACGATTCACCAATTCATATGCGGTTGACGAATTAATATTTTGGCGCACCAGTACAGGCAGTAGCTTTGCCTTTGCGTTCATCGCAGCGAAAAGCTAATGTTTGTTACGCAATGTTAGCTTACTGATTTTGCCTACTAAGCTGTATTAAAACGTTTTTAACCAATTCTTAAGCAAGGCGTATTTGTGAATATCAATTGCACTTTACAAACGTGGCGATCCGCGGAAACCATGAGCATGACTAGCAGATTGGAAACGATTCGTTTGATGTCGGCGTAAAAACAAACAATAGTTTGTCATAGCGCCCATTTTCCCCCTGGCGACAGAAATTCCGGGTCCACGACCGACCGCGTTATAACCGAATCCTCGTTATAACGGGGCGCGTTATAACGAGGCGCGACTGTACATGTATATAAGACGGTGTCCAGTCATTAGGACTGCTAACAGCACTTTACTTTTTACTCCCTGACAGACCTGTTCAATCGAACACCATCTCGACTTCTCTGGGAAGCATTCTGCCATGCTGCAATTAATGCGCAAAGTTTATTTGTACATAAATATCCACCATTGTCTATAACCCGGTATGGATCATATAGCTGAGTGAACTGGACCAAAGTAGAGTGAACGAACTTGCCCAAGGTTTGACACGACAGCTCAGGATTCGAACACAGATTCTCTCGATTGAGTCTGATGCTTTAGTCACTGTGCCACTGCACTCCACTGTATCACATGTGACAATTCTGTCCTTCTTCGCTCAGTTTCATCAGGATTTAGGGATCATAGAGAACTCTTGTTATCTTATATAAAATGTACACCAGTTTTAACATTGTGATGACAATTTCCATATACAGTACATAGTACATACCTGTGTATATAAACGTCTTAGAATATGACATGTGTGTAACACATTTTGTCCTGTGACAGGTGACATGTCAGGCCGTCACGCTGTCAAGTTGGACCAGCGGAAGCTGTGTGACGTGATGGAGCAGCTACGTCGGTCTCCTGTAGGGCTGGACACTGTCTTACGCACCACTGTCCACTACGGTGTGGCCTTCCATCACGCCGGTTAGTTTGTGTACCCTGACCACTGGGCAACAACAGCATCTGATGACTGAAAAAATATATTGGAATAATCACATTTTAATTAGCCAATTTACTGTTAATGCAATAATTAAATGTTAATGAAGTAATTTTTTATATTAAATTTAACTTACATCTTAATTAAATAATCTAATTAAAAGTGTTGTGTGTTGCATTTGTGTTGAGAACATTTAAATGTAAAATTGAATACAGCCAAATATTTGATGAGTAATTTAGACATGAATTAACATGTGGAATATGTTCATAAAGCTTGTTTGTTTGTTTAGTTGTAACAACAAAAGTAACATTAATTCTTACAATGTATAAAAACAAATAAATTGCATAAATAACTACATTTTATGGGTTTGGGAAACCAAGAATGTGATTATTTAAGACATCTTATCCACTAGATTTTATAAACACAACATATAAATGTTCGTTTTATGAAACTAAGTGCGTAACCTTCGTTTGTGAGAGAATTTAATATATGAGTTATAATGAACTGATGTATCTGAAATGATGCGTCAATTAATCTTTCCATTTTCATAGCAAGCACCCAAGACATTTGTAATGATTGCCATGTTATATATAACTAATTAATTTAACATCCTGTAAAACAAAAGCTGTTAGAAATTGTCAACAAAGGAGAAGCATGCCTTTATAAGTAATGCTACTTCTATGCTTCTCCTTTCAAACTTGTCACCCGTAGGTTTTGTATGTCTCATTCATTTGTACACTTGAATTGTTTGATTTGTTTGAATAAATGCTTTTGACTTTGAATTAGAAATTTTGTCCCTCTGATGATTGACTCGCTATGTGTTTGCTGTTACAGGATTGACATTTGATGAGCGAGACATAATTGAGGGGGCATTTAGAGGAGGTGTGCTTCGTGTCCTGGTGGCAACATCCACCCTCTGTTCAGGAGTCAACCTGCCGGCACGTAGGGTCATTATCCGCACCCCGATATTCCATGGTCAGCTCCTTGACCCGTTGATGTACAAGCAGATGGTTGGACGGGCCGGACGCAAGGGCATTGATACATGTGGTAGGGGGCTGCAAGGGCATTGATACATGTGGTAGGGGGCTGCAAAGGCACTGATACATGTGGTAGGGAGGAAATTTAAAGAAAATCTGTAGGATGTGTTGTAATGGACATATATTTAAGATTTAGTTTGTTGCATGGTTTTATAGGTGAGAGAGCTGGTGTTGCTTGTAGCAATGAAATAATGTTGTTTTACACTTGTGAGTTGCTGCAGGTGAGTGTGTTGTTGCAGGTGAGAGTATGTTGTTGCAGGTGAGAGTGTGTTGTTGCAGGTGAGAGTGTTGTTGTAGATGAGTGCGTGTTGTTGCAGGTGAGTGTGTTGTTTTTGCAGGTGAGGGTATGTTGTAGGTGAGAGTGTGTTGGTGTTGCAGGTGAGAGTGTGTTGGTGTTGCAGATGATTGTGTTGTTCTTGCAGGTGAGTGTGTGTTGTTGCAGGTGAGAGTGTGTTGTAGGTGAGAATGTGTTGTTGTAATAATAATAATATTTTATTTTGTTAAGCGCCACATTCAATATTGTTCACAGCGCTTTACAACAACATACAAATGTATGTTAAAAATAATGCATTTGAATACAAAACAATAGTTGTTATATCATAGATAAAACGAACTAATAATAATACCAATTAAAACAATAAATATGGTAGAAATAGAAAAGGAATGTGATGTAAAATATAAATTTGTTTATTTGTAGGTGAGAGTGTGTTGTTGCATGTGAGTGTTGTAGGTGAGAGTGTGTTTGTGTAGCAGGTGAATGTCTGCTGTTGCAGTTGATAGTATGTTGTTGAGGTTGAGAGAATGTGTTGGTGCAGGTGAGAGTGTGTTGTAGGTGAGAATATGTTGTAGGCGAGAGTGTGTTGGTGTTGCATGTGAGTGTGTTGAGGTTGAGAGAATGTGTTGTTGCAGGTGGGAGTGTGTTGTTGTGAGAGTATGTTGTAGGTGAGAATGTGTTGTTGTATGTGTGTGTGTTGTTGCAGGTGGGAGTGTGTTGTAGGTGAGAGTGTGTTGTTGTAGGTGAGAGTTTGTTGTTGCAGATGAGAGTGTGTTGTTGCAGGTGAGAGTGTGTTGTTGTACGTGAGAGTGTGTTGTTGCAGATGAGAGTGTGTTGTTGCAGGTGAGAGTGTGTTGTTGTACGTGAGAGTGTGTTGTTGCAGGTGAGAATGTGTTGTTGTATGTGAGAGTGTGTTGTTGCAGGTGGAAATGTTGTTGTAAGTGAGAGTGTGTTGTTGTAGGTGAGAGTGTGTTGGTGTGTCAGGAGTCAGAGAGGGCCAAGGCAGTCCGCCTCCTCACCTCGCGGCCCCAGCCAGTCACCAGCTGTCTAGAGCAGACTGCGGAGGAAGAGCCAAGCTACCAGCTGAAGCGCGCCATCCTAGAGGTGACCATTTTGGTTTAATTATGTAATTATCGTTATTATTGGCTACATAAATGAGTACTTCACAACAGACAATGGTGCAGACCCGTCTGCCTGTCTTCAAGACTGACCGATGTCTGGCCAAGACGGGTAATTACAACTGACAACAGTAAGATAGGTGGAATTTAGAGGGGGCCAGCTGGCCATAGACTTTCAAGTCTATGGGCGCACATTAATGATTATCATTGGCAAAACTGGTGGTGAAACAAAATCAACTGGATCAGTATTAATTAAATAAATGGCTCAAATTACACTGGTTTGTCACTGAAAAAACTAAACTTTTCATGCAAGCCATTCGCGTGGAATAAACCACTATTGTGCTGGAATAGCATCATGACTGGAAGTGTCAGTAGAAGTTTAAATGATGTTTGCATGAACAGGACAGACTGAAACACACTCTGGGCAATGAATGTTGGAGGGGGTACAGTATAAGTTGCTTATTGTGTCCACAGGTAGTAGTGAGTGGCTTGGCGTCATCGCGTGACCAATTGAACACTTACATGTGCAGCACATTCATGGCCGTGTCGACAGCGGAGGACATCACTCATGCTATTACAGCCAACTGTGTTGCCTTCCTGCTCGACAACGAGTTCATCAGTGTACAAGAAACGACAGAAGAAAGTGGGTGGTGCTTTCTCGTCATGTATTTTGGTCATTATATGCAGTCATGCACAGCCATCAGCCTGTCGAGTTTTGTCTGTTTTCGTCTGCTTCTACTTTTACGTGTTGACTTTCAAGTGTGTGTGTGTGTGTGTGTGTGTGCACAATGTGTGTGCATGCGTGTGGTGTGTGTAAGCATGTGTGGTTTCTGTGAACTAACATGAATCGTGCTTGTGTCAACAGATGGTACGACTGTTGAGCGATACAGAGGCACACAATTGGGTCGGGCCGTGCTGTCTTCAGCCCTGTCTCCAGACGAGGGACTCACTGTGTTTGCAGAGCTGCGCAAGGCCAGACAATGTCTGGTGCTCGAGAATGACCTGCATATTGTCTATCTTGTGAGTGCCTTTCTAGTTATGCTTCTTCTTCATATTGACCAACCAACTAAAATATTTTGAAGATCACTGTTGGTATTGAAAGTTTAGAGAGTAAGATCCCAGCTTGCTGAGTCCACAGGTTTTTTTCCATTTTGCTGTGTGTGATTTGTTTACTTCTGACATAGAAACCAGATAGAAGGGACTAACAGCTTACAGCTTCTCTTCCAAAAGACACAGGCTATGTAAAGTGAATTAAATTTCCCAAGTTTCAACACTGAGCCAGTACTGGGCCACCACCCGGCGGAACCAGGTTTCGAACCCCGGTTCCTTTGAACGACAGTCTAGCTCTTTAACTGCTCAACTACTGCACCACACTTGTTATTATATTAACAACTTGAGCAAACTATGTACATTTTTAGTAGATTCTGCATGGACAAAGCAGAACATGGACAATATTCCAGATGATTTTAATCCTACTTAACAGATTGTGGTCGTGACAGTTTGTAAAATGTAGATGTCTACATTAACGCCAGACCTGGGGTCGAAGTACTCGGTACTCGTGTACTTGAGTACTTTTTTGAAGTACTCGTACTCATGAAACTTGTGAGTCATGGACTCGTACTCATACTCATTGTACTCAGATTTTACAAGTACATTACGAGTACATCTGAGTACTTTCTCAATATGTACTGGGGATAAGAAATATATTTGGTTATAAAATGAAACTTTCCTGAATTATTTTAATGTTCAACTATTTTTTAAATACTTTGTTATTTCTGATAGAATACCACCTTGCCATCCATACACATAGTACATCCTCATTCTCTGATAACCATGACCATGATACCCAAACATGGCAATAGGCAGCATCTTTTACCAGTCAGAAACACCCTGTTAAGCAAATGTAGGCTATCAGTTCAGGCCATAAACCTGTTTGTTTAATTAAGCCACCAGGATGTCCATAAGAGCCAATTAGCAGTTAACCCACCAGTTAGACAGGAAATGCCTTTGATGTAGTCTAGAGACCATGCCACTTGACAACTGCTAAGAACAAGAACTGCCAGTCTTCCTCTGTAGAAGTAAGGTGGCTCAAGTCAGACTGCCCCCTACACTAGTATAATCTCATGCCAAAGGGGATGCTGAGCCTGTTATGTGGACATGTGCTAACCCTCTCAACAACTAGTAGTCTACGATCAGAAAATATAAATTGCAAACTTATAATATCAGCAGATTGCTGATTGTAGAGGTGAACGAATACCTCAGTCAGCCATGTACAGATCGTCACAGTGACCCACTGCAGTTCTGAGTTTTCCAACTCTGGCTCAGTTGGTCCCTTACCATCTCAGCATTCCAGCCTCATCAGCCCCAGTTGAAAGGGTATTTAGCATAGCTGAGAAACTATTCTGCCCTGAACGGTGCAGCCTAAAAGACTCAACCTCAATATATGATAAGATCATACAATGCCACTGAAATTAATGCCAATGAAGTGAATTTCATTGTTGATGAAATAGAGGTTTTTTCTAGTTTTCCTCATACAAAATTTATCAACTTCCATTGCATATTTACTTGTGCTGAGTTATATATTAGATTAATTAATCATTAAAAAATACGTTATTATTTAATATTTATATTTAAAAAAATAGTACTCGTACTTGTTCTCATGAAAATGTACTCGGCCTCAGGTCTGATTAGCGCAAAACCAATTTTCGAGTAGCTGTTGTGTACCTGTGCTGACTTTATACTAGTTCCATCAAACTCGTCAGTAACAGTTTATTTTAATAAAATTTGTAAAGATACAAAAAGATTTATATCCAAAGAAAAACCCAAATGGCAAGTATATGAGAAAGCCAGTGGTTTTTCCAGAGTACAGTGATTGTTAATTTATCTTTGTGATATCTGAGATATTTGTTAATTTTGCTTTTAAACATACAATGATAATAATAATGATAGTAATAATACATTTCTTATACAGCAAAATTACTGTTCTTGTGCACATTATAATGTTTCATAGCATATTCAAATAATTTATATTATATAAAATAATTGTTCTGTTCAATTCTAGCATGTACACAGTACACACGTTCTGCTACGAATTCTTTCCATGATAACATTTTGACACCACCCCTAGGTGACCCCGATCTACGGCTGTGCCTGGTCGGACCTGGACTGGTACCACTACCTGCGTCTATGGGAGCAGCTTCCCCCCGACATGAAGCGGGTTGCGGAATTGGTGGGCGTGCAGGAGCGGTTCCTGGCGCGGGCGGTGCGTGGGCGGGTGCCCTGTAAGACAGCGCAACAGGCCCGCACCGTTGCCGTGCACCGCCGGTTCTACTCGGCGCTACTGTTACAGGACCTCATTTGTGAGATGAGTTTGACGGATGCCGCCGCCAAGTATAAGTGCAACCGCGGAATGTTACAGTCGCTGCAACAGTCAGCCGCAACGTTCGCAGGTTAGTTATTATTACTACTTACTTAATCCTCTTTGTTCTGAATAATCCGGGGCCAGTTTCATGAAGGGTACTTAAAGTTACGCAATTACATAGCGTCACGTGTTTGCGTAAACTCCTATATTCGCTTATATTTTAAAAATCACGAATCAAATTTACTTCTAAGACAATCATCTTAGCGTTAAGAGTGAGTGTTTCATTAGATCGATACCAGTGCTACAAAACACCTAATTATTATTAATAAAAGTACAGAGTCTGTTAGTTTTATCACAGAATCATGCTGTTGTAATATCAAGTATCTATCCTGATGTTTTGTCTGCTCAAAATTGTCTTAATGAACTATAATTATCAGCTACAGTAATTTATTGTCTGTTCACAGGCATGGTGACAGTGTTTTGTCGTCAACTAGGCTGGACCAACATGGAGCTGTTACTTGATCAGTTCCAAAGTCGCCTGACTTTTGGCATTCAAGGTGACCTTGTTGACCTTGTGCGAGTGTCCTTGCTAAATGCCCAGAGAGCGAGAGTGCTCTTCAATGCGGGGTATGAGACTGTGTCAGCCCTTGCCACTGCCGCTCCTGACGACATTGAATCTCTCCTCAAATGTGCCGTGCCATTCCAGAGGTTTGTGTCAACTTACTTATCCTCTTCATGCTCCGTGGCACATCAGGCTCACAAAAGATCCAATCCCTCTTTCTTGGGCTCACCTTGCTGCTGTGCCCCTTGTCAGCCCAGCAGTCTGTAGTTTGTCAATCATCATTCTATGCCTGCCATGTTGTTTTGGCCTACCTGTTTTTCTGCATCCTTCTGGTGTTCAGGTGAAGCCAGGTCAACCTTCTCTTTGAAATGAGGCAGACGTGTTGCTATTTATGGAACATCCCAGAACATTGATGTCTGATATCAGATGAAATTTCTTTTGCTTTGAGGAAGGGGTCAGAGGCAGTTCTGTCTGACATTGGTGTTTTATGGATTCAGACTGATATGGTCAATATATTGATATCACCATATCAATGTTTACAAACTTTTGTGTAAGGGAGGTGGAGTGGGGGGTGGCTGAGGACAGATAAAAGTAATTTCGTCTGATATTGGACATTGACATTCTGAGATGATCCCTTAGTGGAGTCTGGTGTTGGGATGGTCTCGGTCTCTCAGTATCTCCCTTAGGCATGTGTTGTGGAAGCTGGCAAATCTATTGGTATCTTGTGTCATATGACGAGTGTTACCAGACACCACACTATGTGACCAAGGACTGACCTGTTTATTTGTGCAGCATGAAGACGGGTGAGGAGGAGATGTATATAAGAAACACTTTCATTTGTACATACACTTTCTTAAAGACGGTTAAAACGGTAGTTTAACCACTTTAGTTCTCAAATCGGCCAAACCCTCCCCTAGACTGACATTCCAAGTTAGCCTAACCCAGCCCAAAATAACTGCGTAATGCTGTGCCATGACGCCATCTAGTGGATAGTTGTGAAAACACGCTAGAAATGAGGTATGAACATACGGACCACACATTTTCATGTTTCAAGTAAAATAAGTGGAGAAACGTGTATATTTCAAAACCGGTTGAGGTCTAAAGGGTTAAATCAGAATGCAACTTGATATCTTGTTAATCTGCTCCAGTTCACTCAGCTGTATGAATGAGTACCTGGCTATAGACAGTGGTGAATATTTGTGTACGAATAGTATTCATGCATTAATTGCAGCTTGGCTGAATGCTTCCCAGAAAAATCGAGATGGTGTTCGATTAAACAGGTCTGCCAGGGAGTAAAGTGTAAAGTACTTTAAGCAGTCCTACGGACTGGACACTGCACTATATAAGAACTTACCTTTTTTTTTGCCTTTATCTGTTTCACAACAACTTTTTGTTCCTAAAACTAAACTGAACATTGGCAAACATGCATTTTCTGTAGGTTGCTTTCCTATTCCGTGCTGTGCAGGGGTGAGGGTCAGATACAATATTGCCGAACCACTCGCTGTGTTTTTTTCTCTCCAGATTTTTCTATCCATGTATCTGCAACCTAAATGTGGAATCAACATTCTATCACTTCAAATCATCTGAAACTATAGCCACCTTTCGTAAAAAAAACTTATTTCAGTTATTTGTTTGAAATTACATTCCCACCCTTACCGTCGGCAATCCCTTGCTCTAATGATGACTCTTGCATGTCCATTTTCACAATTTTGTCTAATGATTCTTGTATGTTACGCCTCTGAGGTCAGATTCTTGAGGATATAGGCACTATAGAAGTTTATTATTATTTGTGCAGCATGAAGAAGGGAGACGAGGAGACGGCCTGGGAGGCGGAGGAACGTCGTCAGTCCCGCTGTATCTGGCTGAATGGGCAACGAGGACTGACGGAGAGAGAAGCAGCTCTCCTTGTCATCCATGAGGCTCGCTCCCTCCTACAGGAAGACCTCCACCAGATGGGAGGGGAGTTGGCACCCCACAGGGGTACGTTATTGTACCCTACAAAGATTTATTGTGGTTATTGCAATGGCCATATTGACCTTTTTTGGTCTAGGTGTATTCAGTTCCATAGTAATTATTGTTATGGCTAATTGTATTATTTTGCTATTTGTTTGTTTGTTGTTTGTTTTTGTTTTATGCAGTTATCAATTTGTATGTATTTGTGTTAAGTTTGTTTTTGAAATTATATTTTTCAATAATTTATTATTTATTGTTGGGAGAAATAAACTAATATAATAAAGAAAAATGTATACTTTGTTATTATAAATTTAAGGAATATACTGTTATGTATGATATGTTAATAATTAATATGTCCACTCATCCTCCCTCAAGGCAGATTAGTGGATCCAAAAGCTGAAGACACAATTTTGAAACTGCTACTCGGTCCATATTACAGAAAAAGAATTTGTTAGCAAGGAGTCAGTTACTATATTTTAAAGAGGGTATAATTACCATTTTTAAAGAATCAAAATTTTATTTAATATATTACAGTCAAGATTCATATAACAGTCCTTTATTTGATTCCCTGTTTCTTATATATGGCCGATTATGTTTGTATTTTGTACACTTTGTAGACACAGACAAGTCAGAATCAGAGAGAAGAGATAGTCAGGAAGATAAAAGTTGTGACGACATCAGTCAGTCTAACACTGTCTGCACCACTGGATTGGCACACCGGCAGATAATGCCCGAGATTGGAACACGACACAGTGCCACTGTCACCGACAGTGACACTGGTGACGCAGATGGTTTGACACAAACTTGTGTGTTGGTGCCATTGTACGGCGAGATCATAGGACAGGGCGGATCAGAACCACTGGACTTACAATCAAGGGATGCAGTAGCCGGGTGTGTAGTGCCCCGGACGCTGTCATCAGATGGTGGTCAACTACAGCAGGAGGAACTGAACCAACACAAAGAAAAGCAGCACAAGCAAGAACAAGACAAAGAGCAGAGAGAGCAAATACAGAAAGAGAAATTACAGAAAGAGCAGCAGTTAAATGAGAAAGTACACAAAGAGCAGATACAGACAGAACAAATGCAGAAAGAAAAATTACAGAAAGAGCAAATGCAGAAAGAGAAATTACAGAAAGAGCAAATGCAGAAAGAGAAATTGCAGAAAGAGCAGATGCAGAAAGAACAAATGCAGAATGAACAAGTGCAGAATGAGAAATTACAGAAAGAACAGATGCTGAAAGAGAAACTACAGAAAGAGAAATTGCAGAAAGAACAATTACAGAAAGAGAAATTGCAGAAAGAACAACTACAGAAAGAGAAATTGCAGAAAGAACAATTACAGAAAGAGAAGTTGCAGAAAGAACAGATGCAGAGAGAGAAATTACAGAAAGAACAACTACTTAAAGAGAAATTACAGAAAGAACAAATGCAGAGAGAGAAATTACAGAAAGAACAACTACAGAAAGAGAAATTACAGAAAGAACAAATGCAGAGAGAGAAATTACAGAAAGAACAAATGCAGAGAGAGAAATTACAGAAAGAACAGATGCAGAGAGAGAAATTACAGAAAGAACAACTACTTAAAGAGAAATTACATAAAGAACAAATGCAGAGAGAGAAATTACAGAAAGAACAACTACAGAAAGAGAAATTACAGAAAGAACAAATGCAGAGAGAGAAATTACAGAAAGAACAACTACAGAAAGAGAAATTGCAGAAAGAACAAATGCAGAGAGAGAAATTACAGAAAGAACAACTACAGAAAGAGAAATTACAGAAAGAACAGATGCAGAGAGAGAAATTACAGAAAGAACAACTACTTAAAGAGAAATTACAGAAAGAACAAATGCAGAGAGAGAAATTACAGGAAGAACAACTACAGAAAGAACAAATGCAGAGAGAGAAATTACAGAAAGAACAACTACAGAAAGAGAAATTGCAGAAAGAACAAATGCAGAGAGAGAAATTACAGAAAGAACAAATGCAGAGAGAGAAATTACAGAAAGAACAAATGCTGAAAGAGAAATTGCAGAAAGAACAAATGCAGAGAGAGAAATTACAGAAAGAGAAATTACAGAAAGAACAAATGCAGAGAGAGAAATTACAGAAAGAACAAATGCAGAGAGAGAAATTACAGAAAGAACAAATGCAGAAAGAGATGAGGCACAAAGAGCTGCCACAGCAGCTTGTGGAGGTGAAGACAACTTGTACAGCTGGTGAAGCTACGACTCATGTGACACATGACTCCACTGACCATGGAGACATGTCTGATGCGATACTGTCCAGTCAGCTGCTGGAGGACCTGCCCCACGTATGCGATGTTGGCATCACTGACCACCACGACTACATGGGTCAGCAGAGTGGTCAAATTGACCACACCTCACAGATCCTTGTTCCTGCTCCTTTCAGCAGTATCCGTGAAGACGTAGACAGAGGTTCAGTTGACTTGAACGAGTGTCTCGTTCTAGCTGAAGACATTGAAGCGGCCATGAACATGAGTGACTCGTTCACATGTTCGGCGATGAGGCCCAATGTAGACCAGGGTACTGGGAAGTCTGAGGCTGTGGAATTCTCCCTCTCTGAGTCACTCACAATGTCCATGCTAGAGGCTGTGGAAGTGTTGAATGCTCCCCTTGGAAGTACACGTGTTGGTGGTGATACCGCAGCACAGATATCTGCATGTCCCGCCATGCAAGAAGCAGTATATGGAGATAGTGCAAGTCACATGACTAGAGTCATGGTGAAAAGAGTATCTGATGATGTCACAGTAAAACACATTGAAAATATGGTGACCGATGAAGTTGAAGAGGAACTCGGCAGTTCGATACCTCGGTCGTCTGGTCGTAAACGCAAACAGCGGAGACACTTTGGTATGGCAAGGAAGCGTATAAGAAGAAGCAGCACTGATGACAGTAGTCTTAGTGATACGACAGCCAATGGCAGTATCAGTGCCGACGTGAATGTTAGTGACGGCGTGCTGACACCATCGCCACCTAGTGTGCAACCGCGGCGTTTTGTCGGTGGCGTTGTGTGCAGCCCGCTGCGGAGTGATAAGGTGAAGAGACGATGCAGTGATGATAAGAGAACAATGGTACATAGTCAGAGAGTCAGACAGAGGGCTCGTGTCACAAGGCAGGGGAGAGTGTCAAAAGAATTGCTGATGTCATCATCCGCTTCGATCAGCAAGGACATAGTCCCTTTGGGATCAGGACAGTCCTCACCATGTAACGATGATACACCATCCAAGGTAATAATAAGTCAATTTAAAAAGTGCCATGCAAAAATCCATTTTTTATGCATTTAATATACAGTAGTGCTAAAATTGTGTTTAATAAATTGGTTAAAAATGATGCACATACATGTTGGTTAATATGAACAGTATGAACCATATATACATAATCTATCTACATACATAATGATAAATTAATAAAAATATGACATAATGATGTGCATTGTAACAAAATGATAAGTTAATTAGTTTATGTAGTTAAATAAGTAATAAGTTACTTAAATACTGGACATCTTTCTTACTGTACTTGATAAATGTAAGCATTTTTTGTTAAGGTAACACTAAAAAAGACAACAGCCACACTGGACACTGAGACTGGAGGACCAGGACTGACACAGCAGACCTTGCCAGGCTCCATGGGGTCCCAGTCCTTCTCCATCATAGACGTGGCGGCTGACAAAGAGTTGTTTGAGAGTTTCATTGCGGAGTGGCGGAGTCAGACTCACTACAGCCTCAGTGTGGCCTGTGATCCAGTGCCTGCCGATCCTACCATCGGCATTGGCAACAAGTTTAATGGTCTGGGTAAGTGTCTATAGGCACTAGCATAGGTTTATTTTATGTGTTACAGACACAGACGCTCGTACAAGTGCAGTCTGTGAAAACTGTACTTGATATCACTGTCATGCGTTTACGTTTGCGTGGGCCAGCAGTGACGCAGAATAAACAGGAAGTTGAAGTTAATGGGAAGAGTGTGGTGCGGCAGCTATGTTTGGGTTAATGGGGAGAGTGTGGTGTGGCAGCTGTGTTTGGGTTAATGGGGAGAGTGTGGTGTGGCAGCTGTGTTTGGGTTAATGGAGAGAGTGTGGTGGGGCAGCTGTGTTTTGGCTAATGGGGAGTGTGGTGGGGCAGTTGTGTTTGGGTTAATGGGGAGAGTGTGGTGGGGCAGTTGTGTTTGGGTTAATGGGGAGAGTGTGGTGGGGCAGTTGTGTTTAGGTTAATGGGGAGAGTGTGATAGGGCAGCTGTGTTTGGGTTAATGGGGAGAGTGTGGTGGGGCAGCTGTGTTTGGGTTAATGGGGAGAGTGTGGTGTGGCAGCTGTGTTTGGGTTAATGGGGAGAGTGGTGGGGCAGTTGTGTTTGGGTTAATGGTGAGAGTGGGGTGGGGCAGCTGTGTTTGGGTTAATGGGGAGAGTGTGGTGTGGCAGCTGTGTTTGGGTTAATGGGGAGAGTGTGGTGGGGCAGCTGTGTTTGGGTTAATGGGGAGAGTGTGGTGGGGCAGCTGTGTTTGGGTTAATGGGGAGAGTGTGGTGTGGCAGCTGTGTTGGGTTAATGGGGAGAGTGTGGTGTGGCAGCTGTGTTTGGGTTAATGGGGAGAGTGGTGTGGTGTGGCAGCTGTGTTTGGGTTAATGGTGAGAGTGGTGTGGCAGCTGTGTTTGGGTTAATGGGGAGAGTGTGGTAGGGCAGCTGTGTTTGGGTTAATGAGGAGAGTGTGGTGTGGCAGCTGTGTTTGGGTTAATGGGGAGGGTGTGGTGGGGCAGCTGTGTTTGGGTTAATGGGGAGAGTGTGGTGTGGCAGCTGTGTTTGGGTTAATGGGGAGGGTGTGGTAGGGCAGCTGTGTTTGGGTTAATGGGGAGAGTGTGGTAGGGCAGCTGTGTTTGGGTTAATGGGGAGAGTGTGGTAGGGCAGCTGTGTTTGGGTTAATGGGGAGAGTGTGGTGGGGCAGTTGTGTTTGGGTTAATGGGGAGAGTGTGGTGGGGCAATTGTGTTTGGGTTAATCGGGAGAGTGTGGTGGGGCAGTTGTGTTTGGGTTAATCGGGAGAGTGTGGTAGGGCAGCTGTGTTTGGGTTAATGGGGAGAGTGTGGTGTGGCAGCTGTGTTTGGGTTAATAGGGAGAGTGTGGTAGGGCAGCTGTGTTTGGGTTAATGGGGAGAGGGTGGTAGGGCAGCTGTGTTTGGGTTAATAGGGAGAGTGTGGTAGGGCAGCTGTGTTTGGGTTAATGGGGAGAGTGGTAGGGCAGCTGTGTTGGGTTAATGGGGAGTGTGGTGTGGCAGCTGTGTTTGGGTTAATGGGGAGAGTGTGTGGTGGCAGCTGTGTTTAGGTTAATGGGGAGGGTGTGGTGGGGCAGCTGTGTTTGGGTTAATGGGGAGTGTGGTGGGGCAGTTGTGTTTGGGTTAATGGGGAGAGTGTGGTGGGGCAGTTGTGTTTGGGTTAATGGGGAGAGTATGGTGGGGCAGTTGTGTTTAGGTTAATGGGGAGAGTGTGGTAGGGCAGCTGTGTTTGGGTTAATGGGGAGAGTGTGGTGGGGCAGCTGTGTTTGGGTTAATGGGGAGAGTGGTGGGGCAGCTGTGTTTGTGTTAATGGGGAGAGTTTGGTGTGGCAGGTGTGTTGGGTTAATGGGGAAAGTGTGGTGTGGCATCGGTGTTTGTGTTAATGGGGAGAGTGTGGTGTGGCAGCTGTGTTGGGTTAATGGGGAGAGTGTGGTGGGGCAGTTGTGTTTGGGTTAATGGGGAGAGTGTGGTGTGGCAGCGGTGTTTGTGTTAATGGGGAGAGTGTGGTGTGGCAGCTGTGTTGGGTTAATGGTGAGAGTGTGGTGGGGCAGTTGTGTTTGGGTTAATGGGGAGAGTGTGGTGGGGCAGTTGTGTTTGGGTTAATGGGGATAGTGTGGTGGGGCAGTTGTGTTTGGGTTAATGGGGAGAGTGTGGTGGGGCAGTTGTGTTTGGGTTAATGGGGAGAGTGTGGTGGGGCAGCTGTGTTGGGTTAATGGGGAGAGTGTGGTGGGGCAGCTGTGTTGGGTTAATGGGGAGTGTGGTGTGGCAGCTGTGTTGGGTTAATAGGGAGAGTGTGGTGTGGCAGCTGTGTTGGGATAATGGGGAGAGTGTGGTGTGGCAGCTGTGTTGGGATAATGGTGAGAGTGTGGTGTGGCAGTTGTGTTTGGGTTAATGGGGAGAGTGTGGTGGGGCAGTTGTGTTTGGGTTAATGGGGATAGTGTGGTGGGGCAGTTGTGTTTGGGTTAATGGGGAGAGTGTGGTGGGGCAGTTGTGTTTGGGTTAATGGGGAGAGTGTGGTGGGGCAGTTGTGTTTGGGTTAATGGGGATAGTGTGGTGGGGCAGTTGTGTTTGGGTTAATGGGGAGAGTGTGGTGGGGCAGTTGTGTTTGGGTTAATGGGGAGAGTGTGGTGGGGCAGTTGTGTTTGGGTTAATGGGGATAGTGTGGTGGGGCAGTTGTGTTTGGGTTAATGGGGATAGTGTGGTGGGGCAGTTGTGTTTGGGTTAATGGGGATAGTGTGGTGGGGCAGTTGTGTTTGGGTTAATGGGGAGAGTGTGGTGGGGCAGTTGTGTTTGGGTTAATGGGGAGAGTGTGGTGGGGCAGCTGTGTTGGGTTAATGGGGAGAGTGTGGTGGGGCAGTTGTGTTTGGGTTAATGGGGAGAGTGTGGTGGGGCAGCTGTGTTGGGTTAATGGGGAGAGTGTGGTGGGGCAGTTGTGTTTGGGTTAATGGGGAAAGTGTGGTGGGGCAGCTGTGTTGGGTTAATGGGGAGAGTGTGGTGGGGCAGCTGTGTTTTGGTTAATGGGGAGAGTGTGGTGGGGCAGCTGTGTTTGGGTTAATGGGAGAGTGTGGTGGGGCAGCTGTGTTTGGATTAATGGGGAGAGTGTGGTGTGGCAGCTGTGTTTGGGTTAATAGGGAGAGTGTGGTAGGGCAGCTGTGTTTGTGTTAATGGGGATAGTGTGGTAGGGCAGCTGTGTTTGGGTTAATAGGGAGAGTGTGGTAGGGCAGCTGTGTTTGGGTTAATGGGGAGAGTGGTAGGGCAGCTGTGTTGGGTTAATGGGGGGTGTGGTGTGGCAGCTGTGTTTGGGTTAATGGGGAGAGTGTGGTGGGGCAGTTGTGTTTGAGTTAATGGGGAGAGTATGGTGGGGCAGTTGTGTTTGGGTTAATGGGGAGAGTGTGGTAGGGCAGCTGTGTTTGGGTTAATGGGGAGAGTGTGGTGGGGCAGCTGTGTTTGGGTTAATGGGGAGAGTGTGGTGGGGCAGCTGTGTTTGGGTTAATGGGGAGAGTGTGGTGTGGCAGCTGTGTTTGGGTTAATGGGGAGAGTTTGGTGTGGCAGCTGTGTTGGGTTAATGGGGAAAGTGTGGTGTGGCAGCTGTGTTGGGTTAATGGTGAGAGTGTGGTGGGGCAGTTGTGTTTGGGTTAATGGGGAGAGTGTGGTGGGGCAGTTGTGTTTGGGTTAATGGGGAGAGTGTGGTGGGGCAGTTGTGTTTGGGTTAATGGGGAGAGTGTGGTGGGGCAGCTGTGTTGGGTTAATGGGGAGAGTGTGGTGGGGCAGCTGTGTTGGGTTAATGGGGAGAGTGTGGTGGGGCAGTTGTGTTTGGGTTAATGGGGAGAGTGTGGTGGGGCAGCTGTGTTGGGTTAATGGGGAGAGTGTGGTGGGGCAGTTGTGTTTGGGTTAATGGGGAGAGTGTGTTGGGGCAGCTGTGTTGGGTTAATGGGGAGAGTGTGGTGGGGCAGCTGTGTTTGGGTTAATGGGGAGAGTGTTGTGGGGCAGCTGTGTTTGGGTTAATGGGAGAGTGTGGTGGGGCAGCTGTGTTTGGATTAATGGGGAGAGCGTGGTGGGGCAGCTGTGTTTGGGTTAATGGGAAGAGTGTTGTGTGGCAGCTGTGTTTGGGTTAATGGGGGGAGTGTGGTGGGGCAGTTGTGTTTGGGTTAATGGGGAGAGTGTGGTAGGGCAGCTGTGTTTGGGTTAATGGGGAGAGTGTGGTGGGGCAGCTGTGTTTGGGTTAATGGGGAGAGTGTGGTGGGGCAGTTGTGTTTGGGTTAATGGGGAGAGGGTGGTGGGGCAGTTGTGTTTGGGTTAATGGGGAGAGTGTGGTGTGGCAGCTGTGTTTGGGTTAATCGGGAGAGTGTGGTAGGGCAGCTGTGTTTGGGTTCATGGGGAGAGTGGTGTTTGGGTTAATGGTGAGAGTGTGGTGGGGCAGTTGTGTTTGGGTTAATGGGGAGAGTGTGGTGTGGCAGCTGTGTTTGGGTTAATGGGGAGAGTGTGGTGGGGCAGTTGTGTTTGGGTTAATGGGGAGAGGGTGGTGGGGCAGTTGTGTTTGGGTTAATGGGGAGAGTGTGGTGTGGCAGCTGTGTTTGGGTTAATCGGGAGAGTGTGGTAGGGCAGCTGTGTTTGGGTTCATGGGGAGAGTGGTGTTTGGGTTAATGGTGAGAGTGTGGTGGGGCAGTTGTGTTTGGGTTAATGGGGAGAGTGTGGTGTGGCAGCTGTGTTTGGGTTAATGGGGAGAGTGTGGTGTGGCAGTTGTGTTTGGGTTACAGATGTGTCAGGATGTTGAATAAAGCATTGCTACATTTTCACAGACTTGATAGTTTATAGATAGCATTCATGGTAGCAGAAGTTAACCACCCAACAGTACCTTCTTAGACATGTTACGTAATAATGTTGTCTAGGTTAGTGCTAGTGGTGTGATTTAGACTTCCTGTAATGGCAGTATGTATTCGGACACCGTATTCGGTCACAATGTGTTCTTGCTCCATAGAAGCCAGGACAACTTCGGTGGATGGACTATTGACACCAGGTGGCAACACAGTGATAGTGGGCCTCGCCGTCAGTTGGTGCGACCGAGATGCCTACTTCGTCGCATTAACGGACAATAGTATCCATTGTAAGTATTATCAGTATAATAATTGTACAAAGCGTTTATAGAAACCTGTATATTATAAAAAAATATGGCCTGAAGTGATTAATATTAAAACAACAATAAAACACTGCTTTAAGGTCAGACATGACAGGTAGATAGGATTATTTTTTAATTTGTGCAAATTGTGCAGGTTTTCCTCCCCGAAGTATGGAATGTATCATACTGAGTAAAAAATGTATTGAACTTTTTTTGGCCAGACCCCCGTTTCCATGGTACCAAGCAAAATGGCTGCAATTTTGAGCCAATATTGGCAAATTTTGAAACACTGCCATTCTTTTTGAGCACATACCTATATTATAAAAAGTTTGTTCTCTATATGTGCAGCCACATCTCTATCAGTTTTGTATGCATCGAGCTGAAATTTTGCACGTGATCTACCGAACCCATTGAGAAGGTTCGTAAATTTAGACATGTTCGAAATTCGTCCGGGGGTGGAGAACTTGGGGGACTCAATATTTCAAAAAGCTGTACGTAGAGTTCCAGCCATGAATTTAATGTTTTTCTATATCATCGTAAATATAATTTTGCCATATACAAATATTTCGCGGGATGTATGCAGAAATTTTGAATAGTTTTTAAGTTATTGACGTTTGAAAATCCTCAGCGCTTAACATGCACCAGGCATTTAACAGAGAAATTTAGAAATTTGAGAAAACAGTATTTGAGAAAATGGCCATCAAAGATTGCATAATGGATTTGATTACTTGATATCGTCATGCTTCATCCATGACTAAAACTCCTTAAAGATATGTAATTGTCATAGAAGTGAACTTTATTGATAGTATTCGAAATTAAAGCCTTTGAATCGGTGGCTGCCAATTCAAAATCCGTCCCGCCGATTCAATTCGCCAAAATGCTAAAGTTATCTGTCCGACACCGCTAGTTCACAAACGCCACTGGTTTATCTCGGCAGACACAGCTAGGCTGCATCCGATACATAGCTCGTTAAAATTCTTAAACCCGACTCATTTATAGGAGACAGTAAATGCAACTTTTGTAATAAGTCACCAATAGTTTGTCAAAACTGAACTTTTATCACGCGAACGTTTGCCTTCAATAGCAAAGCCAATGAACGCCAAGTCTAAACATCAGTGGCATTGCCACTGGCAGTGCAGTTTCCAAGAGTCAGACTGGATGCCATTTTCATAGTTTTGTCGCGTCGTTTGGACTAAATTTTACGGTGTTTGGAAGTTGTCTCAGTTGTAGGTCAGAGTTACGCTTTTTGTTCTTTATCTACAAATAAATACAGCCTAAATCCAAATTTGACTGGTGACAAAAGTGTATTTTGTAATGTGACCAACATCGGCAAGGTGAAGGCCACGTAGTTTGGTGGGGTCACCTAGCGAATATACCAGGAAACACCTAAAATGAAGTGGCAAATGTACTGCATCTGAATGTTTGTAAGGGGAATTGCCTTTTGCTATCTAGGTCGACGGCAATGCCCATTGTCTGTCTTTACCATTTACATTACTATTGACTACATGTAATTAAAGGGCATTGCCATTTTCCACCCTTATTCTGTGACTCTCTTTCTCTTCATAAACCTAGCAACGCACAGCAGATTCCAATACACATCACATCCTATAACTACACTATTGATGAGGCGAGGAGCAGTGAATAAAATACAAGTACTTGCTTTGGGCAGAGTTTGAACAATCAGGACATACATTTGGAGCAATATTTATTATTATAGGCTAGTTTGGTAACTAAAAATATTATTTTCTAATTTGCACTTTATTATTATAGTGTGCTTACATACATGTTTGTATGGCCTAATTTTAATCATTTATTGATGCATATATATATGTATATACATGTGTGCAATGCAAAGTTATATTATGTTAGTGTAACTTAGCTCTATTATGTTTGTGTACATATAGTTCATTTTAAAATTATTACTGTTTAATATCTTATATACTTACATGTAAAATTCAAATGATAGACATTCACGTGTGTGAATGTGAAAAAATGGAAAGATGTCGGGTGTGGATTGTAAATCAGTTGGGTCAGTTCAAATTCAGCAGTGCCAGTTCAATATTGATCTGGGCCAGTTAATTTGTTTGCTAATTTCAGACACTGCAAAAAAAGGTATAATAATCTGGCAGAAAACCATTTTGATTATTTTTTGTCAAAAAACAGTTTCACCTGGGGTGTCTGGCCTTAAATAAATGAATTACAAAACATAATAACTAATAGATAAAATTAATGTTATCCTAAGAGCAATGGTAGATCAATATGATGAACAAATAAAAATGCACTTTTGTTGGTAATACTAGTTTACTTCTTGTAATAAATTATTCAAGTTTAAGAATATACTTAAGACACATGCAATTTTTAGATTCTGTTTAGGCTTAAAAATAGTCTTAGTGCATTAATTGCAGCATGGCTGAATGCTGGTCTGGTCTGCCAGGAAGTAAAGTGTAAAGCACTTTAAGCAGTCCTGAGGATCTTACATTTTTATTTTTCTAGACTTGATTTTAATACCACAATACTGTGGATTACAAGGATTAGTTTTGATGTGATTGTATGCCATGAAATTTATTCATTTATAACAATTCTTTATTAATGTTAATAATAATTACTATAAACAATTGTCCTGATTGTGTCTCGTGTAGGTTCACTAGATGGCAGTCTCATAGCACCAAGTCTTGACAGCGCAGTGCCTCTCCCCAGTCGCATCCAAGCGGTGCACACCGTCCTACAGCACCGCTCCACCAGTGCACCATGCACCAAGGTGATCTTTGACCTGAAATGCCACTACAAACTGCTTAGTCAGGTCTGTGGTATCTGTCTCGAGGGTCCATTCGAAGACCCTAAAGTAGCCAATTGGATGTTGGACCCAGACACGAAGGAGAGCCCACTGCATAGACTGGTGAACTCATTCGTTCCCTCTGAGCTGCCTCTCCTACAGTGTAAGTGGTAGAGAAAGTATTTACACTTAGCATGCAATAGAAGCATATTCAGAAATAGAAGTAAATAAACAGTTTGATTGTGTATCATTGACAAATATGTGAATTTCAAGTTACTGACTTCAAAAATATCTTCAATGATTTTGTTACAATTCTTGTTGTAGCGTATATTTTTAATGTTAAATTAATTGTGTAATGTTGGTGTTTTTTATTGTTTAAAATTAGTTCTTCGATTGATGTTTTAAAATTGTAATTAATTGTTTTATGTAATTAATTAATTATTTTATTTAATATAATCTACTCTTTTTCAAAAGTATTTTTTTTTAAGCTATATAACTGTGGATGTAAGAATGTGATGGCTTATTAAAAATGATATGATAAATATCAAATGGTCACTATGGTGACATAAAGGTTTTCCTGCTAGTAGTGGTATCAATGAGTTTCACACTTTAACAATCTTTTCAGTGATGAACAGTAGATTTATTGATGTTGTCAGTGAGAGTTGCATGACTTTGTCCCATAATAACACCCCTTGTGACGTGAATCTTAGGTACCCTGATGATGTTGTGACTTTGCCACTAGATTGCATGACTTTGTCCCACAATAACACACCTTATGATATTACGATGTGGCTCCCAGGTAGCCTGATGTTGTGACTTTTCCACTAGGTGTCACCAGTGGTGTGGGCACGGGAAGCCTCGCACTAGGTGCTGCCGGCACTGCGTCGGGTCGAGTGCGTTCCGCCATCGAGTGTGTTCTCGTCCGACAAATCATGCAGCAGTTGCACACTGAGCTACAAAATCAGCAACTTTATAGCTCGTTTGTGAATGTCGAGATGCCGTCAGTGTTGGTTCTGGCACGCATGGAACTCAACGGCATGGGTGGGTGAATCAGAGGAAATAGCAACATATTCTCTTCTGCCTGACGAGTAAAGTCATCACTAGCCAATGCAAAGTAACACATAAAAAATAACGTACTCAAGGCCAGATGCTGCAGGTAGATAGGATTATTTTTTAATTTATGCAAATAGTCCAACTTTTTTTGGCTAGTGTATAAAATGGGCCTTACAGAGTAAAAGATATATTGAACTTTTTCCAATGGTAACAAACAACATTTCCGTCATTTTGAGCAAGTAGTGACAAATTTGGAAACATTGCAATTCTTTATTAAGCACATATGTGATTATAATTCTTGAAAATCCATGTTCAGTATACATTATATTGTGCATTGGCCAGAGCATAATTCAACCTGTGCCATATCTATGCAGTTATTGAGTTAACCCCCATTGGCTGGATGTCTTGGTGGGGATATAGTGTTTGAATGTAAGAAAGATGTAATTGAATCAGTAATTAACGACTAAGCAGATTATGCCAAAGATAGCCATGTTACATAGTAAATAGCAATAATGTGTGTAGCCAGATAATATTTTGGTTTTAACATCTCCACTGCAAAATTAGTGGAAATGTATGAAAGTTGATGAACTACCGAAGTAACTATTCTGTAGTACAAAAACACTTCCCTAGTGTCAGCTTGTCAGACTTGCATTCATCCTCCGGTCAAAAGGAGGCAGTCTCTTCCTAGTTTTTAATTTATTAATTATGACTAATAAATATGTGTATGATATACCGCCCGCTAAATTATGTTTCATAATCCTGTAACAATATTTGCAGTTTGAAAGTTTCAAACCAAAACAAACTTTATCGGCATTATTGCCGAGGTAGGCTGAGTTGACCGCAATACCCTTTGATGTTCAACGATGTCCCATTTTCCCACTTTCAACACAGCAGACTTCCTGTTATAAATTACTATGCCGGCTAATTCCGGGTAGAGGAAGTGACTGCTTCCCTTTCATGTCTCATGTATGTGTGCCTTAGAGAAAGTTGTTGTTTTGCGCTAGGATTCAGCGAGACGGAGTGTGACAGGCAGAGACACCTGCTGGAGGCGAGGATCGTGTCGCTGGAGCAGGAGGCGTATGACCTCGCAGGTCATGACTTCTCCCTCGCTTCACCTGCCGACATCGCACAGGTTCATCTTACTACGTCCCCTTTCATCCATCCCTACACCTTGCAATGGCCGTTCCAAATTTCTATAGAATTCTATAGAATATATGCAACATGAAATATGACAGGATACTTACAGAAAAATCTATAGAATATTCCACAGAAAGGAAAATGGCTATATATTTTCTATAGATGTATAGAATTCTATAGAAATTGAGAATGGTCACAAATTTTATAGAATTCTATAGAAATTCTATAGAATGTTTTGCTAAGTTCATCCGTATTCCTTCCAATGTTTCAGTTTTAAAATCCAGGAAAATTTCAGGCTTACCCAAAACCTCCAGCTGCACCCACCTTGGGACCTCCTACTGCACCCACCTTGGGACTTCCTACTGCACCCACCTTGGGACCTCCTACTGCACCCACCTTGGGACCTCCAACTGCACCCACCTTGGGACCTCCTACTGCACCCACCTTGGGACCTCCTACTGCACTCACCTTGGGACCTCCTACTGCACCCACCTTGGGACCTCCTACTGCACTCACCTTGGGACCTCCTACTGCACTCACCTTGGGACCTCCTACTGCACCCACCTTGGGACCTCCTACTGCACCCACCTTGGGACCTCCTACTGCACTCACCTTGGGACCTCCTACTGCACCCACCTTGGGACCTCCTACTGCACCCACCTTGGGACCTCCTATTGCACCCACCTTGGGACCTCCTACTGCACCCACCTTGGGACCTCCTACTGCACCCACCTTGGGACCTCCTACTGCACTCACCTTGGGACCTCCTACTGCACCCACCTTGGGACCTCCTACTGCACCCACCTTGAGACCTCCTACTGCACCCACCTTGGGACCTCCTACTGCACTCACCTTGGGACCTCCTACTGCACTCACCTTGGGACCTCCTACTGCACCCACCTTGGGACCTCCTACTGCACCCACCTTGGGGTGCAGTAGGACATCCACTTCAGCCACGGATAATGCATATTTTTACCAATTTTATTACTGACAGTTCAATATGTACCTAAAGGAAAACTCGGTTTTGAGGCAACGTTTTAACAGATGATAAAGTTCTTCACTCATAACCGTAGACAGACATAACAATTAAGCTCTACATACGCAGGTGTTGTATCGAGAGCTGCGATTGCGTGACACCGCAGTCCAACGCCTCCCTGCCAAGAAGTCTTCACTGAGCACTGCGAAGGATATCCTAGAGAGAATGAGGACGCAGCACGCTCTACCGGGCGTCATCCTTGAGTGGAGGCGTATCACCAACGCCCTAACCAAGGTCGTGTTCCCACTGCGCAGGGAGGGTGTTTTCTGTCGGAGGGTGGGGATGACACGTATCCACCCCGAGTGCTACACCCTCACAGCCACGGGACGAGTGACTATGCATGAGCCCAGTGTGCAGAATATACCACGGGACTTTGAGATACACATGCCAGGTGAGAGTGATGTTACAGGTAGTTTAACTCTTTAGACCTCAGCGTTTTTTTAAACGTCCCTGTTTCCCCACTTAGTTGACCCGAAACATGAAATTATAAGATCCATACATTGAAACATTGTTTCTGATGTGTTTTTACAAATATCCACTAGATGGTGCCACCGCACAACATGACATCACAGTTATTTTGGGCTGGGTTTGGCTGATTTCAGATCTAATGGGCCACAGTGACCCTGTCTGTTCTGTTATCCAGAATTACCATATCAAGCCAGACAAGGTAATAGTAATAGGGAGTGGAGAATGAGGGTAAGAGGTAGAGCGGAGTGGAGAATGAGGGTAAGAGGTAGACGGGAGTGGAGAATGAGGGTAAGAGGTAGACGGGAGTGGAGAATGAGGGTAAGAGATAGAGGGTACTGGAGAATGAGGGTAAGAGGTAGAGGGGAGTGGAGAATGAGGGTAAGAGGTAGAGGGGAGTGGAGAATGAGGGTAAGAGGTAGAGGGGAGTGGAGAATGAGGGTAAGAGATAGAAGGGAGTGGAGAGTGAGGGTGAGAGATAGAGGGGAGTGGAGAATGAGGGTAAGAGGTAGAGCGGAGTGGAGAATGAGGGTGAGAGATAGAGGGGAGTGGAGAATGAGGGTAAGAGGTAGACGGGAGTGGAGAATGAGGGTAAGAGGTAGCGGGGAGTGGAGAATGAGGGTAAGAGATAGAGGGTACTGGAGAATGAGGGTAAGAGATAGAAGGGAGTGGAGAGTGAGGGGGTGGAGAATGAGGGTGAGAGATAGAGGGGAGTGGAAAATGAGGGTGAGAGATAGAGGGACGAGGGTAAGAGATAGAGTGGAGTGGAGAATGAGGGTAAGAGACAGAGTGGAGTGGAGAATGACGGTGAGAGATAGAGGGGAGTGGAGAATGAGGGTAAGAGATAGAAGGGAGTGGAGAATGAGGGTAAGAGATAGAGGGGAGTGGAGAATGAGGGTAAGAGATAGAGGGTAGTGGAGAATGAGGGTAAGAGATAGAAGGGAGTGGAGAGTGAGGGTGAGAGATAGAGGGGAGTGGAAAATGAGGGTGAGAGATAGAGGGACGAGGGTAAGAGATAGAGTGGAGTGGAGAATGAGGGTAAGAGATAGAGGGGAGTGGAGAATGAGGGTAAGAGATAGAAGGGAGTGGAGAATGAGGGTAAGAGATAGAGGGGAGTGGAGAAAGAGGGTAAGAGATAGAGGGGAGTGGAGAATGACGGTGAGAGATAGAGGGGAGTGGAGAATGACGGTGAGAGATAGAGGGGAGTGGAGAATGACGGTGAGAGGTAGAGGGGAGTGGAGAATGAGGGTAAGAGGTAGAGGGGAGTGGAGAATGAGGGTGAGAGATAGAGGGGAGTGGAGAATGACGGTGAGAGATAGAGGGGAGTGGAGAATGACGTTGAGATATAGGGGGAGTGGAGAATGACGTTGAGAGATAGGGGGGAGTGGAGAATGATGGTGAGAGATAGAGGGGAGTGGAGAATGAGGGTGAGAGATAGAGGGGAGTGGATAATGAGGGTGAGAGATAGAGGGGAGTGGAGAATGATGGTGAGAGATAGAGGGGAGTGGAGAATGAGGGGAGTGGAGAATGAGGGTAAGAGATAGAAGGGAGTGGAGAATGAGAGTAAGAGATAGAAGGGAGTGGAGAATGAGGGTAAGAGATAGAGGGGAGTGGAGAATGAGGGTAAGAGATAGAGGGGAGTGGAGAATGAGGGTAAGAGATAGAGGGGAGTGGAGAATGAGGGTAAGAGATAGAGGGGAGTGGAGAATGAGGGTAAGAGGTATCGGGGAGTGGAGAGTGAGAGTAAGAGATAGAGGGGAGTGGAGAATGAGGGTAAGAGATAGAAGGGAGTGGAGAATGAGGGTAAGAGATAGAGGGGAGTGGAAAATGAGGGTAAGAGATAGAGAGGAGTGGAGAATGAGAGTAAGAGATATAGGGATGAGGGTAAGAAATAGAGTGGCGTGGAGAATGAGGGGGCTGGTGAATGAGGGTAAGAGATAGAGGGGAGTGGAGAATGAGGGTAAGAGATAGTGGGAGTGGAGACAGTTGATGCAGACAGCAGTGCAAGATCAGAGGGGGAAGGAAATGAAAGAAAACAAGGATCAGTATCAAAGCCAGCCAACAACAATATTAAAATTAGAAGCAGACAAGGTCAGTTCAAGTGGAGTGTGGCAGGTTGGTAATTGAGTCCCAGACTGGTTTTGAGTCCACCCATTGCTATATTGAAACTTCATGCATGCATGCGTGTTTGTATCATAGCTTTATCTAGAGACCCGTCCACCCATCTTTTAAAGAGGCTGAGGACTTGGACTAATAAAAATTTGACCTGTTAGTCTAAAGAAATTAAAAAAATCTAATAATTTATATTATTGACTCACTGTTGTTCACATGTCCATTATTCTTTAGTAAAAAATATGTGTGTCATATTTGTGTGTGCGTTATTGTATGCATATGTATTTATGTATATATATACATGTTTGGACTGGATTGTATGTGTGCGTGTGCAGACGCACGTATCTACCGGGGTATTTTTGAACTATTAAAAATGTGATTCTGCATAAAGGCCTGATGTGTTTGTACGTGTATTGAGGCTTTATAATGTGTGTGCTCACCACCAGTTGTCATTGTGGAGAGTCCGCCTGCTGACTCCGTCACTGCTGGCGTCTCCAGATACAACACGAGAAGACGCGGCTGTGTCACAAGACAAAGCATGCAACGTACTGTATCACACGGGACAGACGCAAAGTCAAACATGACGCCAGATACACCCCTGTTTGCTGTCAGCCTCAGACATGCATTCATTCCATTTAAGGGTGAGTTGAAAAATTTACACTGCATGTTAACCTATACCATGAATGAAGGGCAATTAAAAAGCTGGCCCACTGTTGGTGAAATGTAATGCTGTCATTCAGCAAGAATTGATTGTGCAAAAAGGTAGAATAAAGATTCATGAGATTCTAAGATGAAATTGCAAGATTTCTAGCAACTGGAAAAAATTGCAAAATTCCCCAACTTTGTTAGACTTGAAGCCACTGCACATCCTTGTTTCTGTATCTGACCACAGGTGGCGTGCTTCTCGCAGCCGATTACTCGCAGTTGGAGTTGCGTATGATTGCTCATTTGTCAAGAGACGCCAAACTGACGGACATTCTGAACTCAGGCGGAGACGTCTTTAAGACAATCGCTGGCCAGTTAACGGGGTTAGAGGTCAACGAGGTCACGGTGGAAATGAGGCAACAAGCGAAACAGGTAATCCTCTGAAACTTGAAATAAAATTTTTATTAACACAGTGGCGCATCGTTATAACGTTATACTGCGGATTCAGTTATAATGTGATCGGTCTTGGACTTGCCACTCTGCTGTGTAGATGTGTTCTCAATATGCCACTATTGCCATTCTGCTGTGTAGCTGTGTTATCAACATACCACTAGTGCCACTCTTGTCTACATAGGTGTGTTATGGGATGATCTACGGCATTGGCAGCAAGGCACTGGCTGACCAACTGACAGTCGGCGAAAACGAAGCAGCTAGCTTCATTAAATCTTTCAAGACCAAATACAAAGGTAAAGTTGACTCTTTAGCTTCTGTATGCTCAGTCTCTTTCTCTCCTGCTTTTGTGTCTTACAAGTTTGTTTGACAGTGTGGAATAGATACAGCATTACACATTTTGCACCTCATTTACATTTCGTTCAACAAATGTTTATTTCAGATAATAAAAACATAAACTGGTTCATGCAAATATGTACATATAAAAGTAAAAAAATCGAAATAAGTTAAACATTTACAAAATTCTAAAAAAGGAAATAATTAAATATGTATAAATATGATATAAAATTGTGTCACAGTGCTTACTAAAGTGTTATTTGTTACATACAAATTCAGGAATGAGCCGGTTCCTGAAAGAAACGGTGGAACGGTGCCGAAAGAGAGGCTACATCGAGACTCTTTGTGGACGGCGGCGACACCTACCGGCCATCAGCAGTAGCAACATGCATGCGAAGATGCATGTACGTGGTCCTTCCGTTATTTATCTGTTATATAATTGGGCAGTTTCACAATGTGGGACATCCATTTAGAATCAGATCAGTAAATGTACAAACATCAAACAGAACTTACAGATTGGAAATGTGTCATCACACTAGGTTTTAAAAATGTTGTGCTACTTGAATTATCCTTTTGTTGCTGCTTGCATAAAATATGTATGGCCAATTCCATATTCATGTTTTGTATATTTTATATTTGTTAGAAGAGAAATGGGCAGAAAAGAAAAAAATCAGGTCAATTTCTTGTGTGTAAATATTTGGTGTTATGGATATTTAGTACCCATTTTGTTCTTATAAGAAATTACTAATTTGATTTTCTAATATCTGTTGTATGAGTATTAATTATGATGTCACTGTACACAGGCCGAGAGACAAGCGGTCAACTCAACCGTCCAGGGTTCAGCTGCTGACCTCGTCAAGTTGGCTATGGTCAACATTGACCAGCAGCTGACGGCCGAATTCCCAGACACGCGATTTTGCCACCAACATTCCTTCTTACCCCAGGAAACAGGTGAGTATCTTTTCTGACTGCAGACACAATCACCCGCTCCCCAATCCCCAAATTTTCTTACGAAACGGGGACATAGATCATCGTACTCCAGTGATAGATTTAAACCATTTTTTATATTTGAACACAAACAAATTGTTTAAGACTTAAATATTATTGACAAATTTCATTATTAGCATGTAAGTTGCTTCCGGATTTTGTTACATTATAGTTTTTAAAATATGGCAAGTTACCTTTTTAAGCACAAGCGATCAGTGGTCAGAACATTGATGCACAGGACAGATCAACTCATAACCACAGACGAAGACAAAGCCACCAAAACAGCACATGTCAGAGCAGCGCTCGGAGCTAACAACTACACAGAGTGGATGTTCAACATCACCAAGAAAAAGAGATAGACACCAAGTGCAGAAAAACAGACCAGCCAAATACTGAACATACCCTTTACCATGCGTGCGCAACCTGTCAGAGAAATTGACCACCATTTTCCGGGAACATGGAGTGGGGACGCACCACAAACCTTACAACACCATAAGATCCATCGTGGTGAACCCCAAGGGCAAAACCCCCAAGAACAACATGTGTGGGGTAATATATGAGATAGGATGTCCGGACTGTCATCAGACCTATGTAGGTGAAACCAGCAGAGCACTAGGAGCCCGACTCAAAGAACACAGAAACACCTGGGGCCCACTCACAGCAGTAGGTGAACACAGAGTGAATGAGGGCCACAACATCTCGGCTAAAGACGAAAAGGTGCTCTCCAGAGAAAACAACTTCTGGAGAAGGAAACTCAGTGAGGCAATTGTAAACAGAGAGAGGCGATCAGAAATCTACAGAGATTCCAGATACTACCTTCCCACGATCTTCCTGGAAGTGTTGTCATGTGACAGTTACCAACACAGTCACATGATGACCGAGTGGCGCAGACCAACGCTGATGAAGACATCGAAACCTCCGTTCAGAGTAACATAGGACTCGGAAAAGTAACTTGCCATATTTTCTCAAAAAATTTCTTGTTTTTAAATATACCGCCATAAAATGAACACTTCATAATATGTTCCTTTTCTTAACTTCTGAAATTGTTAATTGTAAAGATGCTAAGAGATCCTGGAATTGCCATTTTTTTGTCATTCAAATAAGTATTTAGTGTTAATGGGTTATACAAATATTAATAGAAGTAATTTTTCTCCTTTAAGAAAGATACAGGTAGAAGGACTAGAGGACATAAAATGATGATAGTGAAGGAACAGTGTAGATTAGTTGTCAGAAAGTATTCATTCTCACAGGATACTATAAATGAATTGAAAAAAATGATCTGCTGATTATGTAAATGCTAGGAACGTGAACATGTTTAATCCTTTAGAACTTGAGCACCCGAAAGCGTCCAGATGCCCGCGTCCTCAAGCACCCAAAAGCATCTTTTAGCTTATGGTTTATTGAATGTTTGAATATATACACCTAGTCTTTCACATAGAAATTGTGGCTGTAATTTTTGTGCTGTGTGTTTTTCCCGTACCAGATATTTCTGCGAGAGATGCAGGAAAATGTCGAGCGGGGAATGACGGAGCTTTCTTCATTCTACAGCTGCATGATGAGTTAATGTACGAAGTTAGTGATCAACATGTCACCCAGATTGCGCATTTAGTCAAACACCACATGGAAAACGCATTCGCACTCACTGTTAAGATGCCAGTCAAAATCAAAGTAGGAACTTCTTGGGCTCAACTTAAGGACATTGCACTGTGATTATCATTGTTCACCCTGGTTCAAAATGATATTATAGTCACTGTGCTATGATAGAAATTATGGTGGTTCTATTATTCAGATGAAATCATGCGACTCCCAGACATCTTCCATAAATAAGTGACTTATGCCCTTTTTATGACATAAATATGGTTATATAAACTCAGTATTTATTAATAAATTTTGCAGGTGCTAGTTTTAGGCGGATTAAGGACACAGACTCCTTGTGAAATGTCAAATTTTAATCAACCGCCATATCTTAAGAGCCACTCATTTCTTGATCAAATTTCCAGCGTAAAAGAGGGTCACATGTGACATAATAAGCAGTTTGCATGACAGTATCCATGGTGATCAGATAATCTTTTATTATTTTTAAAAATGTTATTCTTACACAGTGGAACATTGCTTTATGATCACCCTGATAATACAGCCACCTTGCAATTAAGGTCACCCTAGAACGGTCCCAAATTATCTCTGCGTACAGTGAAGCTTATGATATTAGTCCCGCAAATATGCTCACCTCGTTATTGAGGTCACTTTTGTTGAATCCCAAAGGTGACCTTAATAGTGAGGTTCCACTGTATTTCAATTTTTAAGTTTCTTCTAACAAATAATAATGTTAAATTGTGCTATAAATCACTTTGGCTTAATAAAGATAAGAACTTGTGATAACAGTTATTTATTATTGTACATATTTTGTTTATTTTGAAACAGTTATTAAAGGTCCTTTTTATCAAATGTATTACTCTTAATTCAGCCAAACTTTGTCACTGCACAACTTAACACATTATTTATTAGAATACATTAAAAATGGAAATGTATGATTTAAATTTTCCGTGGGATGTTCCACAAAATCAATCCGTCAGATTCTTCTAAAATTAGTTTATAATGTCACGTGTGATTTTCTTTTCATGTGGTTCATTTAATATAATTCTGTCTGCGGATATTGCAAATTTATGGAGTTAGGCTTTGAAAGGCGACTGTTTCATTGAACCAGTTGTGGTGGCTTAAACTGGTAGTTTTCATCTAAAATCAGCTCGGTTATTGTATGTGTTATTTACATGACAACAGGCTTATTTAAATGTAACTTCCTACTACAATGGTATCCCAAATGCCACACTGATAGTAAATCTTTTACCAGGTGTCTTTCACAGCTTATATGATGTTTTCATCATTGATGAATTGATTTAGATGCTAGGAAGATGAATTTCGAGTGTGTTGTGTGATATAGGATGACAGCTAACCAGAAAAACTGTAACTTTGTTCTGTGTCATTATGTATATAGATGTTCTATTTCATGTTATTGCAACAGTTAAATGTCATTTTAACGTATTAACAATTACACATATTGTATGTATCAACTAAGTATATGTCCCTTGTGTTTTACGTGCCTCTGTATGTATGTTATCTACAGTTGTTTTTATTATATTGTTCCAACTTTCCAATAAAGTGCAAGTTACCTGCTGTGTCCACATATATACTTCTGATTCATTTGCATATTTAAACAATTGTAATGTGTATTATTCTGCTGTTTACCTGTGTATTTCTAAGTGTATAAAACATATTTTATACACAAGATTGTCATTGATTGTTTTCTATGTGCTTGTGACTTGAATGTAACAGGTTGTATACTGAACATAAGAATATATTTAAAGATACAAATTGAAGTTCCAGTTTGTTGCTGTGTGACAAATTGCGTGTATTATAATGGTAGACATGTTTGGGTTTGATTGTAAATATTTTTCCAATACCTATGAGCTTCAGTAAAATTTAAATGCAATGTGTTGTTTTTTATGTTAGATGCTGACTGCCATAACAATAGTAAGACATTCATTTACATGTTTGAGTCATAGTATGTCATACTAGACTTAGAAAACACTACTTTTACCAATAGCTACCATTTTAATAGGGCTGTTCATATTTCAGTTAGGTACAACATCTGGCAATATTTATCAGGAAACTGTGTTCTATAAATAATATAACTAACATTTAAAGAATTACAACATAAACACATAATACACACGTACAAAAAGTAAATTATGGAGTGACCATCATTTGAGTGATTACCTGGTATGCTTAATTCAAATTCTTTCTTCAAATTGCTGCTGTAATAAAAAGCCCTTTGATGCACCATGCCTACCTTTAGTAGATAACCCAGGTAATCACAAATTTAAAAAAGACTATTGTTTGATAGGTAGCTAATTGTTAATGTTATATTTTTATTTGACCTCCATTGCCGGAAAAAAATAATGTTTACATTGGTTCACATAGACACAAATACATGTAGTGTACGATGTATAAATGGGCATGATTAACAGAGTAAAATCTGTTCTAATATATGTTTATTATTAAAGTCACATTCTGAGGTCGTCCATCTTTTAAATACTAATTTCCAGTGAATCATCATGCCGCATACATTATACACTGTATATCACTTTTCTCAACACCATATCAAGTTCACATAATATGCATTTTAAGATAACATGTACGAAGCAAAAGCAAATTGTTTTATCCATCGCACAGCTCAACAGTGGTTAGACAAACAAGTGACATACACTAGTCTGACCCTAATAGCAATCAGTTTCTCCAGAGCTGCCAAGTTGTGTCAGGAATTACGCTTGAGATTCAGTTCCCCACCGGGACACCAGGTGGCAGTGACAACACTGTACAGTCACTAACGATGATAAGAATAACCTCGCTGATTTAATGGACGTGCTGCGCTGTCCATCCTTGCATGAGTAAATATATCAACATGTCCATGCAATTAAGCCTGTCTGTATTAATTAATACGTTTTGAAATGCCAATATGCATGAGATTTAGAGGGTAATGCGTGATAATGTAACAAAAAATGCGTGAGTCTCACACCAAATGCGTGAGACCTGGTAGCTCTGCTTCTCTCCATGTTTCTGGTTCTCCCTCCTTCCCCCCTCTCTCTCTCCCTCCCCTCTCCATCTTTATATCTTAGACTGTCACTTCTTCTTCCTTTTAAAGGGCTGGGCTCTTGCGAGCGTAATTAGCCCTGAGATGCATGTACAGTTACGTTAAGGTGTAGCGGCCTGTGCGCCAAATATTAAAAATCATTAAAACTATGTTAGATTAAAATAGTTTAAAATGCACTTTGGCATGTTCCCCAGCGTGTTGCTGGCAGTGGCTGCAGGTTGTGTAAGCCGAGTCTTTTAAAGATGTGTTTAAGTGAGGATGCTGATGTGGTGGAAGCTGGAAGATGTTTCCAATCTGCTACTGTCCGGGGGAAAAAAAGAATGATAAAGAACTGGGTGGTGGACATGTTCCTGATACAATCGTTGAGTGCCTCTTGTTCTTGGGTCATATCTACTAGTCCATTATTAATTCTAAAGAACATTCCTAGTCTATTGTGATATCTTTGTTGTTGGAGTGTGGGCCATCTGAGTTGTAGCAGCCTGGATGTAACGCTGCCGTGTGTCCTTTCTGTGTAATTATTAAAACATATTTAGCTGCTTGACGTTGTACTCTTTCTAATGTCTGAATATCTTTCTGCTTATGTGGGTCCCAAATGGATGATGCATATTCTAAAATGGGGCGCACCATTGTGGTGTAAGTTGCAGACTTTACCTGAGGAGTACATTGTCAAAAATTTCTCCTCAAGAAGCCTATTGTTCTATTCCCTTTTGCTGCCGTGGCTTCGATGTGGTTGGTCTAGGATAGGTTGTCTGCTATGGTTACACCAAGATATTTGTGAGAACTCGTCGTCTCAAGATACTGATTGTGTAAAGTGTAGTTAGTTAGAATAACCTTCTTGGACTTGTTAGGTAAAATTCAAATGACTGTACATTTGCTGGTGTTAAACTGCATCTGCCAGGTGTTTTCCCATTCTTCTAGGGCATTGAGATCTTGTTGAAGCAACTATTGGTCTTTTATCCTGTGAATTTCTCTGTAGAGGAGGATGTCATCAGCATATAACCGGGGTGTTGAGTTTTGTATTGCAGTAGGGAGGTCATTGATATAGGCAAGAAAGAGCAGTGGTCCTAAGACTGTGCCCTGAGGCACTCCTGAGAGTACAGGAGCAGGTGATGAGTGTGTTCTTTCCAAGACAATTTGCTGGCTTCTATTGGTGAGGAATGATTCGATCCAGGTAAGGGTATTATGTCTCACTCCATAGTAGTGTAGTTTATTAAGTAGGCGTCTGTGTGGCACTTTGTCAAAGGCCTTAGAAAAGTCAAGAAGGCTAACATCGGTCTGTTGATTCTTGGCTATGTCGTGGATGGTGATGAGGAGTTGAGTTTCACAAGACCGCTGTTTACGAAATCCATGTTGTGCTTCAGATAAAAAACATGATGTTGGTCAAAATGTTTAATTACACTGCTGTGAATGATATGTTCCAGTACTTTGCATGTAATGGAGGTGAGGGATACTGGGCGGTAGTTTTCCGGTTGGTTCCTGTCCCCTTTCTTGAAGATTGGCACCACCCAGGCATCTTTCCAGTCACAAGGCACTTCTCCGAGATCTAGAAAAAGCTGGAATATCTTTGTCATCTTTGGGGCTAGTTCTGTCGCTGCTGTCTTCAGAATGTAGGCTGGAATGGAGTCCGGGCCTGTGGCTTTATCTGTACACAGGTTTTGGAGGAGTTTGCATACGCCTGCTTCGCAAACTGTGATGTTGTCCATGGCAGGAAAGGGGCTGTTGCCTTTGTCAGGAAGGTCGTTGATGTATTCTTTTGTAAACACTGATTTAAACTGGTTGTTTAAGATCTCTGCTTTGCTGAGGCTATTGCTTTTAATGAATCCATCTTGATTCTTTAAGGGATATACTCCTGTTGATTTCTGATGCCTGCCTTTGACGAATGACCAGAATTTCTTTGATCTGGATTTGAAGTCTTGGCTGATGATGTATTCCATGTATTGTTTACTGGCTTGCTTAAGTTAATGACATATTTTGTTTCAGCTTGGAGTCTTCTATAATGATCCTTGTCTTTTTTCTTTCCAGATTGTTTTGCTTTGGCATGTGCTCGTTGTTTTCTTTGTATTGCTCTGCGGATTGCCATGTTGATCCAAGGGTTGCTGTGCCTGCGTACTGTTGTTTTGGATGGGACATGGGTATCTATCACTTGCTGGAGTTTCTGCTTGAAGTCAATCCATTCCTGTTATATGGCTGTGGATGAGGAGAGATCTGAATCAAAGACTTAAGTCTTAGATTTCAGTAGAATCTACCTCTTGAGACTACATTCTGAGTAATCCACTGCCGTTAAAAATGTGATTGTGGTTGCAGATGGTTAGTTTCGTATACACTCTTTTAGGTGCATAAATATGGAACGATATTAGGGCCATAATTCCACAATGCTGCATTGTTGATTTCTGACTTTCGATTATCCATTTACCCCGAGATTGTAGAATCCTGACTTTCGATTATCCCTTTGCGCTGTCATTGTGCAAGATTTTTGTCACATAATTCACTAGAATGGCGTTTGGTCAAATATTTCTCCTAAATATTTTCTCAAAATGAAGTTCTCGAAAAGATTATCTTGCACAAATTGCACTCCATGACCTAAGGTAAGCTAAGCTGTGCTGCCCCCTAGTGAACTACACCAACTTGCAAATATTGAAGTATCCCTTGCAAGTCAGGCCAAAGCAATTATATAATTGCTTTGGTCAGGCCTTGCGCTATCGTAGTGTACATAATACTTATATCGAGCATTTTTCACCCACGTTATGAGCTGTTTTATCAAAGTTGGAGTTTAAAAGAACTCAAAGTCGATGAACGGAAGAAACGAAGTGCCAAGCAGTCTGCCAGAAAACGCGAATTGTTTGTCAGGAAGGTTGGTACTGTGTGTGAGCGATAATTCGTGTTGTTTTGAAAACTGTCAATAATAATATTTATTCGTACTATAACGTGTACAATTCAGTGAAAGCAACGTATACATCCATCTAATATGTATATAAAACGGTCAGTGCAGCCAGTCTCGTCTATGAAATGTGAGCGTCTATGTCATGAATGGGGGAGGCTGTTTTTAAGTGAATATTATTAAACTTTAAAGATAATAATAGTGTGGAGTCTCCCATCACACAGTGATTTGTTTTGAATTTTGTTGACATTATGTAAATTGTTATTGTAAAATTTGTAGCTTAGTATTTGTTTTCATATTTTGTAGTTCTAGTTGTCTCCAGCGCTTGGCAATGTTCTATTAACTGACTAGTCTATATTATTGTGGTTACAAGGTTACTCGGAGCACTGGCATGCCAGGCGGATGTGCTAACCACTACACTAGCCGCACTCTCTGTATAATTTGTTTCTGCTGTTGGGTTAAATAAAATGCATCCTTACCTTACCTAAGATGGGAGGGTGTGTTTCTATATTTAATAAAAACCAGCACAAACCCTTGGAGTAACATACACTATCGAGAGGGATGCGTGGGTTCCAGCCTAGCCTGATCACAGTGCTTTCTTCTATATCATGAGCAGTCTTACTCCAAACCCACTATACTTTATTTTAGTCACATATTGAACATAACTTGAGATAATGTCATTGTTTTTCAATTTACAAGTTAATGAAGAGGAGCTCAGCATGAAACTGCCGCAAAATAACATGTATAGGGACGTACTACCCAAATTTACACTGGGGAGTCTAGAGGAATACTTATTCCAGTATGGAAAGAAGCTGGAGGAAAAGAGCAAGTTTCTATACAAAGAAAGGTGAGTTATCTTAACATTAAATGGTGAATAACCATATGAGCTTAGTAGTTTGTACGACCCTGTCAAATATGATACTGCCATGATGAAATAATAGTTTTCTTTGTCAATGGATACCAGCAGGCTTATTTGTAAGAGGTTTAGCAAATTTATATGTGTTAAATGTAAGAACAAACATTCGAAACCTAACAATAAATTATTCAGGACCAGTATACAGGAATACCCTGCCTCATAAACTTAGAATACTCCTGACCATTACCCAGTTTAAAAGAAACCTAACAGCTCCTTACTCGTGAATTATTATTGATATGTGTCTGGGTAAATATATATAGGTGAAGCACAATACTGGGCAAAAAAAGAGGACTGGACAGCAAAAACAGTCTTAGATGGTAACCAAAATACATCTACACCTAAAATTAAAGAAGATAAGATATTTTTACTCACTGTTATGTGGCGCAATGCCAAGTGAAGTTCACGATGTAAGTTACATGGTGTCTTTTAACAAAAATATGAGAATGTGAAACATTTCAGAAATAAAAATTTGCTTGACTGATGTATGCTAGTATCTCATCAGAATCCAACCAAGACTTTTAAAATGTTAAGAATGATCAGAGCACTCTGGACATGAAATGGTGGACACTAACTTAAGTTATCCACCACATTGTCCACAACCACAATTTTTTTCAAACAACAATAAGCAGGCAGGATGCGTTTTTGTGTCTCTTCTTTCTTCATGGGCCTAAGATACAGCATAAATGTTATCAACAGGAACTGTCCGCAAACGAAGCTGGTTATGGAGTAAATATAGCGTAAGTTACAGGACACCAATTTGGCCCAGTGTTGTGCGACTCCACAATTTTTTTTAATATATTGTACATTGTTTTCTTCAGGTTATTGCGTTATATGCGTACCACCACAGACAACACACAAGGAAAGTGGTTTGTGTCAGCTGTTGTGTGGGCAGAGGTGAGGAAGTCTGCCTCTTATAAAGTAGATGTGTCCATGAACAATGATGCGGTGGTGCAAGAAGCAGAATGTCATGCTGGGCTGGGCCCTACAGTTCACTACAAGCATGTTGCAGCAGTTCTGTTCGGCCTGACACTACTGTCAGACAGGAACTATCTTGACAGAAGTGACATGTACACAGGTAAGACGTTTTAAAAAAACACTTATTTTCTGCATTCAATGTACTATGTACAAATATTGGGGCAATTGTCAATGCACACAAAAATGGCAGTTAGTTTATCCAAATTTTGTACAAATAAGCTGGGTAGTTTCAAGAATGTGACACACTCTTGTCAACATATCAGCAAGAATAAATAAAAGAAAGGGTTAAAATGTATATAAAATTCATAAATATGTAGCTGAATGTACACTTTGACTTGACCTGCAGGACCTCCAGACGTTCCATCATGCTATACCTTTTAAAGGAACTCCTATCAAGTCCAGCAGATTACATGCAATTTGTGGGAAGGACAATGTGGACCTTATATATGATCCTCGATCAGAGCAACTGCAGAATGACTCTACTCCAGACAGATTAACTTTATTTGACTAAACAAATCTTATATTCCTTTTACAGACCAATTGAAAAATAGTTACTTGTCAAAACATGGGCATTAGTGCAGTCTCTGGCTTTATGTATAAAGCAAAAAATACAATGTTGCTTATATCTCTACATATACATATTTCAGGAAAGTCAACCAATGCCAGTGATGCAGCTGTTCCCTCCTGCCAATCCACATGCCCTTGCCAACGACCACAACTACTTGAAGTTAACTCCACAAGATCAGTACTTGAAATATGAAATGGTTAGTTATTTCCATGCTTTTCAATTCAATATACATACATACATCTGTATTTACACAATGTGCTCCATTGAAACAGAAAGTGGTGGATATTTGTGTACAAATAGCCTTTGTGCATTAATTGTGGCAAGGCTGAATGCTTCCCAGAGAAGTTGAGATGGTGCTCGATCAAACAAGTCTGCTAGGGAGTAAAGTGCTTTGAGCAGTCATAAGGACCGGATACTGCGTTATTATATAATATATTACTTTTTATAAACATTGCATCGTCACAGCACAGAGTCCAACTTACAAACCATTGTGCAATGCAGCTCTGAGCATTTCATTTGAAACTAAAATAAAACAAAGTTAAAACTTGAAACAAAGAGGGGGTTTGTTGTATTGCAATTAATATCAGACTAACTGGTGATAATACAACTATATAGCTTAAAGCTGCAATATCAGTTCGATGTTTATGCTCCTCGCTTTTCTGACTAATTTCCCCAAAATGCAAAGCTATCAAGTATCCAATATAATATCCTAGTTCATTGGTGCACTTGTGCTACTTCGTTTTGTTGAAATTAATAAACAAACTGCGAACTATTTTGAATTTGGTTTCGAGTCGAAGGAGTCAAAACTAGCAACACTTACTTGAACATGCATCTGGAAGTGGAAACTTCATATAATAATATTGTGTTCGCAAATTTGGGCAAGACTGACCTCTGACCCTCAAGATTGGTGCCTCGATCAAGCCGTTTTTGTTGATTGTACAGTGTTTGCAAGTGTTTATACAACATGTTCTTATTTTATGGCATTTACGCCGGCGATGGGATGTTCCCGGACATATGCCACCGACTCAGCCAAAAAGGGCCAAATTACGCAGACAACGACAGACAGTCAGTATTCGCGTCAGATGGTTTATTTGGGAAAAACCAGTATGGATTTGTGGAACAACACAACTCACAAAAGAAAGAGCTGGAGTAAGACTAAGAACAGATGCAGCGTTCACAAAACTTCTTCTAGAGAAGTTAGTAATTTCAAAGTAGTCAGCCTGAGCCACGCATATTTATTCGTATGAATATAATATTATGTTGCTTATTATGTTAACAAAACCACCACCCCTCAATACTTTGAAAATGTCCATAACAATAACATGTAGGCCTTCGTAACATGTATCGATAGCTTGCGACTGATTTATGTGAGAGAGCAGAGAATTACCGTTACTATACAAAGAATTGCAGCCCATGTTTTGTTAAGTTACAAATCCTCTTGTACATGTAAATTATAGAAGTTCTGTTTTTAGTTGTTTTTTATTTTGGTCTTTCAATTGATCAATAACATGCATTTGGTAATGTATACTTCTACATTCATACATTTTGTAGAAAAATGTTGTAAATGTTGTTTTCCGTTTCATTTAATGAATTCACTTCATCTCACTTTGCGTGATTCAATTCAAATACAGTCAGGGTTGGCAGCTAGGTTTCTGACAGGACAGTTTACAAATTGTTTGCACGTTGATGACACTGAAGCCACAGAGGCTTCGCTTCATGGAACATACTTTCCCAGTCAGAAACCTCTAGTTAATAACCACAGTTGCAAGTAGTTGAAAGGCCATAATCATTTTTGTTTGTTAAGTCAAGCCAGGAAATCCATAATAAAATGCCTTTGTTGCTCTCATAAGAGACACGACTAACTGCTGGAATCTTCTTCTAAAGACTTACAGTGACTCAGCCAGCCTTTAGACAAGTGTAGCCAGCTTGCAGTGGCACCTTGCAGTCCAGCTAAAGAACAAAGGGGATATTGATCATTGGACAGTAACAGCTGGTAATCCACCTTCTGAGTAAACAGTAGAACTGTGTGGATACTGCCAGGGGTTCACCCACTGCCAGCCAAATGTCCTCCTCATTAATTAGCAGTGTTAGGTGAATGACACATTGAGACCACAACTAAGGCATTGGGTATTTTGCATGGTTTACTGTTGAATTCCTAAAACTTTGTTTTGTTGAACTATCAGTGAAAAATTGCAAAACTTTTTATTTATTTTATATTTTTCGAGTAAAATTAGTTTGACTTTATTTCCTGTAACCTTCTTTCCAGCCCATCTGTGTTCTATCTGTACTTAGTTAATAAGTTGTAAATTGTCTAGTTGTTTGTTATGTACTACACTTTTACAATATATATACAATAATAACTTTGCCACTCTCATATCATTGTAATTGTTTCACAACTGGGCAAATGACCTTTTTACTCGTGAGTGCTGGGCAAATGACCTTTGGGCAACATAGTTTTACCTGTTAATGAAATTAAAAAGTTTACAAGTTACATACCACACACACGTATAATATTATATATATATTGATGGGTATTAGTGCTGTCAAACCATGTTCATTTTCACAAATAATCTTACTCATTCCATATTCCAATTCACGACTCTGTTCGACAGCTTCAACACAAAGGCGTGAACTACGGTACCTCAACACCACTGCAGCCATCACATATGACAAGATCTGTGGTGGCTCTATCGAGCATCAGTGTTCGTAGCAAAGGCAGCTCAGGTGTCCAGTCACTTCCTGAGGCTGGATGCAGCTCAGGACAGTTAGAACAAACGTAAGTATTAATTGATGCTGCTATGCAAACGTTATAATTTATATATATAAATCATAGCATAATAATTGGAAGATATGCAAACATATGTGATTGGTTTTAACAATTATGTTTTATTCTGACCAATCTTAGGGTAGTTACACCATCTTTGGTTGATAAGGCTTTGTGAAACTTTCAATTGCATTCTACATTTAATTTGCAGTTCAATTTTTGAACTTAATGGTCTATTTATTTAATTTGGAATATTTCTGTTGCAAACATAAATTCGTATATACAGTGCAAGTATGTTTCATTAGCACACACACACACACACCCCCCCCCCCCGTCTTCCGATATCACCACTCCAGCCAAGCGGCTGAAGTTATAGTTATGGCGTCTCGGTAGCGCCAAAATTTAGACTACACCATTTGGTTCGGCCAGGCTCAATTTCTGGACCAACCCCTGTATGTGAATGTTTTGTTTGTCTGCATGAGGATTTTGCAGTAATGGGTGTCCTCGTTAAATTGCATATTGTTGTTAGAAATGCGTGTGAATTAAAGTCAAGACAATGTAAAGTACAAACATTTTATTGAAACTATTTGATAGGATTGACTACAAAATTATGAAAAGCACAATACAACTACAGGTACAATCACTGCACTTGATATGCATAATGTAATAATTTTTAGTATCACATACACATCACATAATATGCAAAGCAACTATAGAAACAAAAATTAGGAAGAGGTTGAAAAAATGTCAGGTACATATAAAAAACAAAAAGTTACTTTTATCATGATTCTTTGTTGCAAAAAAACAACACTAGTTAGTACATGTGATATCAAATGCTAGTTGTAGTTTATACATGCCTTATATGTTTACAACTCAACAAAATTAGTGACTAAACAATTATGTGTATTTAAAAAAAGAATTAATACCCATAAAATATAAACTAATGAGAAAAAATTACTTAGAAAGATGTTTAGTTGAACTTAAATTAGTGACTAGACTAGACAGGGTCATCCCTATGTGACTGAGAATTACATATACAATCACTACATGCTACATTGCTCCAGTTTACTCAGCTGTATGAAGAGTACCTGCTACAGACAGTGGTGGATAGTCTTCGCATATTAATTTCAGCTTAATGCTTCCCACATAAGTCAAGATGGTGTTTTGAGCAATCCTGAGGACTGGATAGTACACAATATCAGAACTAACCTTACTCAGGTGTTGTTTAATTATCATGTGAAATGAAAATGTAATATAAATTATTTGTGAAAATATAAAATAGTGATAAAAAAGAATAATTTAGAAAGATGATACGTGGCATGAAAAATATATAACAGTCCTCATGATTCATACATAATTTAAATAAGTAACATGCTGCTGTTAGTGTATCAACAAACTGTTGCAGAAAAATGTAAAAAGGCTTTCAATACCATTACTTCATCACAAACTTGTGTTGTACATAACAAGTGCCTGGTGTATGTTGAAAGAACTCAGCTGACTGCCACTGACTATCAGCAACACAAAAACAATGAAACCCTACCACTATAACAATGCTGGATAATTCACGTATTTTTTCAAGGACACTGGTAAAAGTTATAGTTAAATTGAATACAAATACCTTGTATTATTGACTTTTGATAAATGTGTCGTCACGTATAAAAATATCATACATGTCAGAGCCATGCTAATTGTCACTTTTTCTTCGGTATAGGTAGATGCAGATGTACAGCAAAAAGTCAGGAAGCTGGTATGCAGTACCATCAAAGATAGCGAAAACATACAGTGATGTCATCGATATCTAAACCGATGTAGTTCACCAAAGAATGCTCGACACTGAACCTCTCTCACAGCGTTGAAAGTTGTTGCCCGAAGACTCATGCCATAACTGCCAGACCCTGGCACCCACCGTTCCATCACCAATTGTAGAGCTAGTCAGGCGTCACTACATTCTTATGTCAACCTGCATTCTACATTGGTCTCCAGTCAGTCAAGCTAACTGACTGATCTAGAAGCCAGTGTACACCCCTTGGCACTGGGGAATCTGTCATGGATGCAACTCACGACACAACTGGAATCACTCGGTGGACATTCACACATTCACAAACTGTTAATATGCAGCGTATTGCATGGCTGTAGAATCTTGTCCGAGATCCTGGACATACAACTGCCCAGTATGCCATATTAACTTGGAGAGCTAGTAGTACTAAGCACACTAGTTCAATCTCCTGTAAAGAAAAGCATATATTCAGTAAACAAAAACATGCATCATAGTAGCGTTGGGAGGAAATAATTATGGAGTTGTTCATTGTCATAATCAGTAAATATAAAATAATGTTTCATGTATGATCTGCTGCATTTCACAAGAAAAAAGGCAGCAAGAAATGTTCTACTACAGCTGCATCTATACATCTTGATATCTTACTTCTTGGGAACAGTCAGTGTTTACCGGGTGGAGAAAGGGGGTGGGTTGATACAGCATGCAGACATTAGTGGATTATGCTATTTTTCAAAACGGTGAAAAATGTTAACTATTTTTCTTTACTAGGTGTTTATTGTCATTACAGCAATTTTAAATTGTTAAATTTCATTACAGTGACGCTTGATCTTAATCAATATTATAGACTGATTTTAATTCTGCTAATCAATAAAGTGCATTTATATTTTTTTGTTTTGTTTTCAGTATATAAATTCATGTAACTGTCTGCCATGTGTAACTACTACACATATTCATGTTTGACATTTTAAGCCTGAGGTTTAATGGTCAAAGTGTATGTTGGAAATGACAAGATCAGGTGTATTTTCTAACAGTGTATTTTCCTCATCAAGTATTCAAAGGTTCATAATATGTATGTCTACCTTCTTCAAGAATGAATCATTTATTTTATGAATTTATTTTAGAGTCATCGCCATATGCTAAATACTTTTTAAAAGTGTATTAATATGTCTTTGTTGATATGCTGGGTATAATATACAAGTGCAGTTAACCTAGTTTTTCATGTCCAAGATGTTATTATTAAAATGTGTATGAAAACAAATGTATATTTAAATGTGCACATTAAAATATGCTATATTTACTCCATAACAAGCTTCTTTGTAGACAATTCCTGTTGATAACATTTGTGCTGTATCTTAAGCCCATGAAGAAAGAAGAGACACAAAAAAGGCATCCTGCCTGTTTATTGTTGTTTAAAAAAATTGTGGTTGTGGACAATTTGGTGGATAACGTAAGTTACAGTGTCCACCATTTCACGTCCAGAGTGCTCTGATCATTCTTAACATTGTAAAAGTCTTGGTTGGATTCTGATGAGGTACTAGCATACATCAGTCAAGCAAATTTTGATTTCTGAAGTGTCACATTCTCATATTTTTGTTAAGACACCATGTTACTTTCATCGTGAACTTCACTTGGCATTGCGCCACAAAACAGTGAGTAAAAATATCTTATCTTCTTTAATTTTAGGTGTAGATGTATTTTGTTTACCATCTAAGACTGTTTTTGCTGTCCAGTCCTCTTTTTTTGCCCAGTATTGTGCTTCACCTATATTTATTTACCCTGACACGTATATAATGTAATATCAATAATAATTCACGAGTAAGGAGCTGTTAGGTTTCTTTTAAACTGGTTAATGGTCAGGAGTATTCTAAGTTTATGAGGCAGGGTATTCCTGAATACTGGTCCTGAATAATTTATTGTTAGATTTTGAATGTTTGTTCTTACATTTAACACATAGAAATTTGCCAAACCTCTTACAAATAAGCCTGCTGGTATCCATTGACAAAGAAAACTATTATTTCATCAAGGCAGTATCATATTTGACAGGGACGTACAAACTACTAAGCTCATATGATTATTCGCACTTACCTTTAATCCTACAATCCTTTTAGTTTAATGTTAAGATAACTCACCTTTCTTTGTATGGAGACTTGCTCTTTTCCTCCAACTTCTTTCCATACTGGGGTAAGTATTCCTCTAGACTCCCCAGTGTAAATTTGGGTAGTTGGTGCATACCACCATGTACACCCCTATACATGTTATTCTGCAGCAGTTTCATGCTGAGCTCCTCTTCATTAACCTGTAAAATGAAAAACAATGACATTATCCCAAGTTATGTTCAATATGTGACTAAGATAAAGTATAGTGGTTTTGGAGTAAGACAGCTCATGATATAGAAGAAAGCACTGTGATCAGGCTGGGCTGATACCCCCGCATTCCTCTCAATAGTGTATGTTACTCCAAGGTTTTGTGCTGGTTTTTATAAAATATAGAAACACACCCTCCAATCCAAGGTAAGGTAAGGATGCATTTTATTTAACCCAACAGCAGAAACAAATTATACAGAGAGTGTGGCTAGTGAGGTGGTTAGCACATCCGCCTGGCATGCCAGTGCTCTTGAGTTAGAAAACCTGGACCGAGCAGGCATGATATTTGGTGTAAAAATATGACTCAAAATTGGGGACTGTGTATCCCTCGTGGCTCGGTGATCACATTAATGTAGGTCCCGTCTCAATTTGGGATGTAAAATAACCACTGAGGACGACAAGCACCCTGGTAGTGACCACCCTCAGTGCCAGCATATAAAGAATGAGACCTCATAAGATCATTACATTGCAACCACAATAATACAGACTAGTCAGTTAATAGAACAATGCCAAGCGCTGGAGACAACTAGAACTACAAAATATGAAAACAAATACTAAGCTACAAATTTTACAATAACAATTTACATAATGTCAACAAAATTCAAAACAAATCACTGTGTGATGGGAGACTCCACACTATTATTATCTTTAAAGTTTAATAATGTTCACTTAAAAACAGCCTCCCCCATTCATGACATAGACGCTCACGTTTCATAGACGAGACTGGCTGCACTGACCGTTTTATATACATATTAGATGGATGTATACGTTGCTTTCACTGAATTGTACACGTTATAGTACGAATAAATATTATTATTGAGTTTTCAAAACAACACGAATTATCGCTCACACAGACACAGTACCAACCTTCCTGACAAACAATTCGCGTTTTCTGGCAGACTGCTTGGCACTTCGTTTCTTCCGTTCATCGACTTTGAGTTCTTTTAAACTCCAACTTTGATAAAACAGCTCATAACGTGGGTGAAAAATGCTCGATATAAGTATTATGTACACTACGATAGCGCAAGGCCTGACTTGCAAGGGATACTTCAATATTTGCAAGTTGGTGTAGTTCGCTAGGGGACAGCACAGCTTAGCTTACCTTAGGTCATAGAGTGCAATTTGTGCCAAATAATCTTTTGGAGAACTTCGTTTTGAGAAAATCTTTTGGAGAAATATTTGACCAAACGCCATTCTAGTGAATTATGTGACAAAAATCTTGCACAATGACAACGTAAAGGGATAATCAAAAGTCAGAATTCGACAATCTCGGCGTAAATGGATAATCGAAAGTCAGAAATCAACAATGTAGCATTGTGGAATTATGGCCCTAATATCGTTCCATACATAATACCCAAAAGTTGCCCTTGTTCCCCTTTAAATTAATTATTCCACAGTAGGACGCCGTTTTGTCTGTTGGCGTTCGTGCCCGCTAGGTGGCACGTCCTAAAAAGACGGCGTCGCGCCATCTAGTGATTAAACATTCCACGTCAACATTCACACGCTCTGTTTCACACTCACTTTGGCGCGCTGAGACGCTGTCAACCCGAATGTCTAATCAAGCGTGAGGTTGGACAATGGCACGAACTAACCGCTGGAGGTATTCATAGCCACACAACAATAACATCGCGACGGACCGTAACTTCGTAAGCCAGCCTTGACTAGAGTAGAGGCAGGTGTGTAGACGCCGCGGCATCTTACTCAGTTGCTGCAGTTCTCCAAACTTCAATCAAATGACGGATACGCAAAGACAAACGCCACAGTCCAGAAACTATGGCATTGGTTGTTTACCTCAAAAGCGTCGACAATTTGGGAGGATCTTCAGATCGCATGGTGCAAGTGACATTCCGAGGTAATAAATAAAATATTTATTGTCGCACATTGAAATGGCAATTGACTGAATTGTACAAACTACGTCTACGACTACAGTTCTTTAAAATACAGAAATTTCCGTCATAATATGGTCGACGTCATCGTCGTCTAAAATATTGCATGCCTTAGGCTTAAGACCATTCCTGATGTCTAACATTTCCGATGTAACTGTGGTTTGTTTGGCAGTGGGTGTGTTTAGAGCGGGGTAAAAGTCATTACTTTACGATTACGACCGCTGGTTAATTAAAAGGGGAGCCGGATGTTTCGGTCCAAATCGTGTTCGACCCATCCGCTTTAGTAATCGGTGAAGCGTAATTCGCGTGGGCCCAATCAACCGGTGCCGGCGGGCTCTATGGGCCGAACCGTCCGTCCTGCTTCTGTTGTGAAATTAGACTTGCTACTTGTATAGTAGGCGCTTGCAACTATTTTGACTTGCATATTATCCTTGGGAAATCGGTAAATGTGTTACGAATTTGTATATATATATTACTTGTAGCTAGTTGTATTGTAAGTGCTTACAAATGTTTATTGTAAATAATTATAATAACCGAATAATATTTATTCTGGAAAGTAGACACATTCAGCAATAATAAAAAAAAAATTATTAACATATAATAGAAATAATTATAAATATGGAAATAATATCACCAAAACACCATACATGCACGGAATACAAATCATTAAAACTATAGAAATACTATAACCAAAACAGCATACGTGCACGGACCACTTTTATTAGATCATTGTTTGTGCACGCTTGCGTATGTGTATGGCTGGTGCGACATTACGTTTTAAATGTAATCACTCCATAAAGTGACGTAGTCATTGTTCTTTGATTTCTAGCTGAGAACAAGTATTTCACCCCCAGCAGTAAAGCATTGCACACTAATTGACCCCCACATGTTGTTATGTTTAAACTACTAGTTCATCAGAGGAAATCGCACTTTTAAATTGTAAAGCAGCAACTAGTATTTTCCCGCCAATTTCTAGGCCCTCTTACTTCCAGCAGAAAACATAAAATACTTTAAGTCAATATACTTAGATCTGCACTACTCGCTTCTATATACTATTACTACTAACAGGCTCATTTCACCAAGGCGTCTATGATACCCAGAGTAGCCCTGGGTTGGAGCAGATAAATTTAAGTTTTCCCCTCATCGACTGCACAAACGCCTTCGAACCCACAGCACGTATGCACTGTACAACAGCACGGTAAGAGTACCCTTTGAGTTTTGTTGTCTAAATGGGAACAAGCTAGAAATTGGATTGTTAAGAAGTTAGAGTTTACTTTCACAGGGTTAGTTTTAAATTACTGCAAATATAGATTGGATTAATAAACATTAGGCCAATACTGTAACAATCAGGAATTTACTACAAAAATGAGTGACATTCATGATTCAAGGTAACGGAGGGTATGCTCAAGCAGTAGCTACAAAGCCCACGAATAACAATAAGGGTGCCAGGAGCGGTAGCATAAACTCAGAATCAGGTGAGTAGTAAAAAACAAAGTACTAGAGTGTAAGTCAGGCCTGGGGTCAATTACATTGCAATGTAATATATTGCTATTACCTTGTTTCCTTCCTATTACTATTACATGCTGAATTATTTACTATTACATTTGAAGCAGTTCTATTAGTATTACATTTTTCATCGGAACCTTTTATGGTATAATGCACAATAATAATGCATGAATACAATAAGTAGTTTTTTACTCAGTCTCAAGAAATTAAACAAGACAAGTGAATAAAATATCTAACTTGCCATTTATTGCATGCCCAAAGTATTTGAAATCATATTTGAGAATGTCAAGTACTTTCGTCATCATCATCATTAGGGAAGTATTATAAAGTATAAACAAAATCAAATATTTACAACAAAATATATATATAGTTACAATAGTATATACTATATTTAGTACAATCTACTAACTACATTGACTAAAGATAGAACATATATATGTTCTATTTTATATTTAAATACCATACTGGAATGAAAGACAACAGCAATAGTCAATGTCACATAACTTGGTGGATTATTACAGTCAAACATTGCTCTACTGCTGCTTGGTGCTTGGTGGACAGTTAATTACTGGCTCAAGCACAAATACATCAGGATGTTTTTCACACCTGCTGTAGTTTATGCTCAATTGTGTGCACCATGTAGGCAGTCACTAAACTGATACTGATAGGCTTACTTGAAAAGGGTAGTTGGCAACTTGGCACTTGGCAGAACTGGCTTCAAAGCCATGAAAGCTCAGTTTAATCCCTTTAGTCAATGCAGCAGTCACATTGTACCAGTTTCTCTTGCTATGTAAACGCTCATAAAACTCTAGGGTAAAACTTCATGAGGGCCATGCTCAAGTTGACAAGGGGGAGCAACCATAAAACCTGGAGAAACTAGTGGAATCCATCCTCACACGCCAGGGGTTGTTGCTGCTGATTACGCCAGTACCAGCCAGCAATACCCTCTGGCTGATCGCTTTGGGGAACTCTGAATTTAAGCTCAGCCTATGAAATCGCTCACTAGATCAGTGGATGTCGGCAGGTCAGGTGGTCATAATAAAACTAATTTCAACCAACCGTGGCTCATGTTACATGCAATGTTTAGGAAGTAGAAGCAATTATTCGAATACACAATACCGCTCAGCTACTCTTGCTAATGGGCAAACGAGTCATTATATATTGGGATTCCCAGAAGTCGTTTATCCGTCTTCAAATTGGGGCGGGTATTTGCAGTGTTCTCATGGGTGATGCAGTCGCGACTGGCAAAGTCAATTACTTGTTTGACTCGGCTAACTTCTTCACTTTGCGGAGGGGAACAGTCTTGGCTTGCGAGGATGGTTCGCCTACTACATTAGCATATAGAAGAACATGCGGAGATATGATAGAAGTATATAAACTGTTAAAAGGGTAGTATGATATCAATGTATCTTCTAACATTGTCATGTTATGCAAAGACTGTAAAATAAAGGAAGGAACAAGGGGTCATAGTTTGAAATTATTCCAAGAACGTTCAAAAGAAAGGAGAGTTTTTCAATCAGAGTTACAACATTATGGAACAATTTACCAGAACAGGTAGTAAATCCACCTAGTATCAACTCGTTTCAAAACATCTAGATAACCACTGGAGAATGGAAGAATTCCTCTACCACTACAGAGTCGCCTTGCCAGGAAGCCGTAGAGCTTTAACAGAAATAGATTTGACCACCGAGGCCATCGCCTATGGTCAAGAACAACCTAAGTAAATTATTATATATGCAATCAATTTTACAAAACTAATTCATCATGTTAGCCAGGCTCTGAACTTCTGAACAAGAAGTGTTTATAGGCATCTTCGCAACCACGAAAAACAAACTTGCAAACTACTAGTTCACCTATGCACACACCCTGTCATTTCATGCTCCGTGTAAGAGCACTGAGAGTGTGTATTTGACAGATCTATACAGATGTACCTGTGGTGTTTACTGTTAATAACTGCTCCCCTCCTCGTGTGATTAAGGCATGATCCCTGGGCAGAAGCGGGAAGTAGAAATATAGAGTTAAAATTGGAAAGCACATGTTTGTGTGAGTCTCTGTCTTAATGTTTAAATACGAATTGTCAGGATACATATATTGGCAACGAATAAAACTGCGAATGACCACTCAGTTGAACGATAACACGAAATGAGCATGGCAGTGGCACTGGAAATCGCAAGTATTCCGATGTTTGATACAAAAAGTGATCCGACCCAACTCGGAATAAAATGGACACCATGGCGTCGCAGTTTTGAACTGTACGTGACAGCGAAAGGGGCAACAGATATGAAACAAAAACAAGTGATGCTGTTACATCATGCAGGACCAGAAGTCAAAGAGATTTTCTTCACGATGGAAGAGGTTAGTGGTAACGATGATTACGAACACGCATTAACAACATTGACGAATTATTTCACACCAAAAGTCAACATTCTTTTCAAAAGAGACATTCCGTCAAGTGAGACAGTTAGAAAATGAAACGACAGACCAGTTCGTACCAAGGCTGAAACAGCTGACGAAAACACGTGAATTCGGATCCGAGGGAGACAGCATGATCTGAGATCAACTTGTCGAATAGTGCAAATCGCATCGTTTGCATCACAAACTATTGCGAGAGAGGGACCTGACATTACAAAAGGCTCAAGATATTGCTAGAGCAGAGGAAGCAGCAGATATACATGCCAGAAAAATGGAGAAGGGAAATGTGCAGATGCCGCAAGAAGTAAACAAAGTGTCATGCAGTGGTGGTTGCCATGGCAGCAACAGCAATGAAAACGGTACGAAGAAAGGGACCAGATCAAAATATCAAAGCAGGTCGAAATGTGGATGTCAACATTCTGCGTCATGTTACACATGTAGGAAGCCTGATCATTTTGCCAGAGATTCTCAGTGCACGGCAAAGAATGAAATATGTCAAAAATGCAATGTGACAGGGCATTTTCCTGTGATATGCAAAACGAAACAAAAGTGTGGAAGACACAGGGACAAAAGTAAAGCGGTAAACAAAGTTATACAAAACTCAGAAAGTGACGACGAGTACATATTCAGTATGAATAGACAGAAGATGAAGTACACAAAACAACCGGAAACTGTTGTAAAGACGAATGGAAAAGAAGTTGCATGATCGATACTGGTGTGAGTGTAAATATCATAGATCAAGACACGTACCAAGAACTCGGTTGTCCAAAGCTATCCAGAAAGAAGACAAATGTGTTTGCATATGGAAGCAAGCAAGCATTAGATGTAAGAGGGAAATGTATCGCCGAAATTGAACTTGGACACAAATACACAGCTGCACCAGTGTTAGTTGTGCGTGGCGATTCAGGTAACATTCTGAGCTACCAGACAGCAATGGAACTAGACTTAGTGAAGATCGAGACAGTGAATCACGTAGATGGTCACACCGAAACAAGTTCCGAGGAAATATTCCATAAATATCCAAAGCTGTTTGTTGGAGTCGGCTGAAAGACTATCAGTTGAATCTGCACATTGGGTGTCTCCCATAGATGTTCCAAAACTGTCGGGAGAGATCAGACTATGTGTCGATATGAGACAGGCAAATTCGGCAGTAGAACGACAGCGACATCCAATTCCAACAGTGGACGAAATCCTTGAGAACATGAACAATAGAATGGTATTCAGCAAGATCGACTTGAAAATGGGATACCACCAGATAGAGCTAAGCGAGAAATCTCATGAGATCACAACATTCACAAGTCACGTGGGACTACGGCGATACAAACGATTAATGTTTTGGATATCTTCAGCACCAGAGATGTACCAACATGTCATACAGGATGTGTTGCAAGGGTGTGAAGGAGTCAACAATATCTCTGATGATCTGATCATCCATGGGAGGGATGATGCCGAACACCGACGAAGACTCGAAGTGGGGCTCAGATGTCTAAGCGAGAGAGGTCTCACACTGAACAAAGAAAAGTCAAAGTTGTACATGTCCAAGTTAACGTTCATAGGACATGTGCTGTCGAGACATGGAATTGCAACAGACGATTCCAAAATGGAAGCAATCACGAAGGCAAAGCATCCGGAAAATGCATCAGAAGTTTGTAGCTTCATGGGACTGGTCACATACTGTTCGAAGTTCATTCCAGACTTGGCAACAGTGGCTGAACCATTACGACGATTAACCAAACACAATGTGTCATTCAAGTGGAAACGCGAACAACATGAAGCGTTTGAAAGTGTGAAAAGGAGCATGGCAAATCCAGCGACTCTTGCATACTTTGACAGGAGCATGCAAGGATGCAAAGACTCAAGTCATTGCAGATGCACCACCGACGGGACTCGGCGCTGTGTTGATACAGGAACAAAATGGCAAATTTTGTTCTGTGTACTATACAAGCAGAACACTCACAGATGTCGAACATCGATATTCTCAAATGGAAAAAGAAGCACTGGGTTTGGTGTGGGCATGTGAACGATTCCACATGTACCTTTACTGTATTCATTTTGAACTGATCATAGACCATAAGCCATTGGAGACAATCTGTTCTGCGAGATCGCGTCCGTCAGCGTGAATTGAACGATGGGTTCTGCGTTTGCAACCGTACAACTTCATGGTGATATACGTACCCAGACCCATGAACATCGCGGATGCGTTGTTTAGACTGACACAAGTGAACAAATTACCTACTGAAGTGAAACATGAACCATGCAAAGTGTCAAAGGTTGCAGATGAGTACATCTACTCCGTTGCAACTAATGTGATACCTCAAGCTTTGACAGCACGAGAAATTGAACATGAGTCAGCAGCTGATTCAGAACTAAAATCAGTGAGACAATTCCTGAGAAGTGGTGATCCAAGAACGTGCCCTCAGGAATACAAATGGGTGAAAAATGAACCTTTTGTCATTGGGAAATTGGTCCTACGTCAAACACAAATAGTGATACCCAAATCACTGAGGAAGCGTATCCTGGAGTTGGCGCATGAGAGACATCGGGGAGTAGTAAAGACAAAGAGTAGACTATGTGAAAAAGTATAGTGGCCAGGAATTGATGTGGCCGTGGAACGTGCCATAAGATCATGTGTTGCGTGTCAAGTTGTGACACCACAGTCAAAACTAGAACCTCTACACCGTATAAGACTACCAGATGGTCCATGGCAACACTTAGCACTTGATCTAATGGGACCGTTCCCAAACGGAGAACACCTATTAGTTGTGACGGGCTACTACAGTAGATACACCCGGAAGTCGTGGTATTGAAGTCAGCTACGACAAACAAGCTTAATATCGCGATGTTTGCGACACACAGATTACCTATGTCTGTGACGACTGACAATGGATCAAACCTAGTGTCAGCAGAGTTTGAAGAATTTCTTCATACCAATGGAATCAAGCATCGTTCTGTGACTCTGCTATGGCCACAGGCTAATGGAGAAGTAGAGGGTGCCAACAGAACTCTACTCTACTGAAGGCTATTAGAGCAGCACAAGTCAAAGGACATGATTGGAAAAGAGAACTCAAAACACATCTTCTAGCTTACAGAAGTACGAATCAGAATATATTCCAGACTATATTTCTGTTTCAAGTAATGCGTCATCGGTGAGACAAGATGATCAACCCAAGGCTGCCGATCATGCCAAACTGAACATTGGTGAGCGTAGACAAGCCCTTGAAAGAAGAGAACTAGAGGATGCTGATCATGCCAAACCGAACATCAGCTATCGTAGACTACCCAGTGAAAGAAGACCGTCTCAGTATCTGAAAGACTTTATTTAACGTAACGGATTTACTGAGTGAAAAGTGGTGGACAGTTTTCTGAGATTAGTTATGTTTGCAGATTGATCATGAACAAAATTATAGACATTATGACGATGATAACAACTATTTCTTTATTGGGCAAAGATTATCCAGATTGCGTAAGTGTAATGTTGCAGAACAAGAACTGTTAACCAAATTGACGTTAAATGTGAAAGTTGAGAAAACTGTTTCAAGTTTGAACAAGGGAGGGATGTGGTGTTTACTGTTAATAACTGCTCCCCTCCTTATGTGATTAAGGCATGATCCCTGGGCGGAAGCGGGGAGTAGAAATACACAGTTAAAATCGGAAAGCACTTGTTTGTGTGAGTCTGTCTTAATCAATGTTTAGATACAAAGGTCAAGATACACTACAGTACCCACAAAGGCACTGTAGATAATTGAAACCTAAGTGGACATTTGTCTGATTTTTAGGGTAGTGCTCGACAAGAGGTAAACAACTACAGACTAACCCATTGTAACTGGCAGTGTGCATGGTAGCATGGTAGCCAAGACTGGCAGTGTGCATGGTAGCATGGTAGCCAAGACTGGCAGTGTGCATGGTAGCATGGTAGCCAAGACTGGCAGTGTGCATGGTAGCATGGTAGCCAAGACTGCAACTACGTACGTTAGAAAAACAGTCACATTTATGGCAAATCTACAGGCCTACATTCATAAGGCACTGGCCATACATCTTGATGTTTACTCATTTTCTTTGAATAAGACAGTAGATAAGCTTTGATATATATACATTCACCTTGTGGAGCGCAGTAGCGCAGCGGTAAAACCTCCGGACTCTCGACTGGGAGAACGCGGGTTCGAATCCTGTGCAGCGGTGTCGAACCTTGGGCAAGTTCGTTTACTCTACATTGCTTCAGTTCACTCAGCTGTATGAAAGAGTACCTGGCTATAGATAGTGGTGGATATTTGTGTACGAATAGTCTTCGTGCATTAATTGCAGAATGACTGAATGCTTTCCAGATAAGTCGAGATGGTGTTCGATTGAACAGGTCTGCCAGGGAGTAAAGTGTAAAGCGCTTTGAACCGTCCTGAGGACTGGATACCGTGCTATATAAGAACTTTTTTTTTCTTCAGTTTGAATAAAATGTATCATACCTTGGCTAACAGCTGAATATTATGTGGTACTATTTCTGAATCTGTTCAGCAAATCCCCCTCTACAATATAGTAAACTAACATGAAAGTTGAGATCCAGGATGAATGTACACTTAATGTACTTTGCAGTTGCATCTGTTTAAATGACAAACACTGGATGATGGACAATCTCTAATAAAAAAGTGTTTTTCTGCTAACAAAAACCCAAAAAACAAAATGTAGAGCAACAAACCTGGACAAAATACTGATGAGTAAAATTTACAACAACAAAATATCTTCTTTTGTTGTAAATTTAATTTGTGGTGATCACATCACCTATGCCTTATCTGGCAGTGTTCATTTGGGCATCTTAGATGGGTAACCCTCAGATGGTGTCTTCACCTTTACCCTGTCTGTTGCTGCAACATTTTTAAAAGCTCTGCTGTGACCCAGGGTTTCCCTTTGTGGCAGTGTTTACCAAAGATGTCAGCTCTCAGTCAGTATGAGCTGTCAAATATTGTTGAAACTTCAAAGTATGTCGGAGTGTTTTAATCTTTTTCACTAGAAGATGGGCAGAATTAATTTCCTTTCTACCATTGCTTTAAATTCTATTATACATGGATTTAGTACTTCATTATTTCATTAATTTATTCTTACAACATGTAAGTCAAACATGTTTTTATTGGGCTATTTATTTTTTATTGTGTATTCATGGTATGATTGATGTGACAATGTTTTAACAAGACACATTCCTAACTGATATGTATTCTATGTCAATCATGGCAATAATATATCTGTATCTCATCTGTATCTTTAAAAACTTTAGAGGAGGGGCAATAGCAATTAATTATGACAGCCAATTACAACAAACTGTCAGTACATATGCATCCCCCAAAACAACCAAGTATAAAAGGATTGGTTAAAGCACTCAACAGTAGACTCGGCACTGCTGGAACTACATATATCTACATTTCCACAAGTGGCTATTCATGGAAATATTTAGTGCTCAGTTCCTGAACAACTAAGTGACATCCACATAGATCTAGAACTTCCAGCAGAGGTATCATCGTAGAAATGTTGTTGTCCAAATACTGTTAATGGACCCATACATGAGGTCCAGATGGACAAACACAAGTTTTGTTATTATACACTGTATATAGAACACTGGTGATAATTATGATGATTTTATATCAGGCTATTTATTTAATTATTAACTTATATTTTATTATCTATAACACTTATATTTTACCTTTTTCTACAATAAAAAAACTTATTTAACTTTAATGCATATTTGCATGTGTCTAGGTTTTATGTGAAATAAAAGTATTAATAAAAATGCAGAACATAAAATGGTGATGTTGTCTCGTTGTAGGTCTGACCCAACAAACGACCATTGTCCGCAGCAAGAATCATGTTGCGTACTTTGGACAGGTAATGTACAAATTGATGTTAGTTCCTTACACCTGCAGTTGTAGCACAATGCTCTGAGAATAACGTTACCCGTAGAGACACAAAGCACTGTATTGTAGTTATGGTTGTAGTACTTAGAGATGATAGTCAAAGTTTGCAGTCTCAAAATACATTAAGCATTATGTGGGGTGAGTGGTTGTTTTCTTTACCATGTAGTGCTGGAGAAAAAATTAAGTGATACAGTGGTGTTACCTAATGAGATAAAATGTGTTAATGCAAATTAATGCTAATAGTCATTTTGGATTTTTTTTTTAAGCATGTTCTATGCAGGTTATTAGCATACATATTAAGTTTAAGAAACGCCAATGCAGGAGATTTGTATGTAAATTGGAGGGTCTAAAAAAATGGCATTTATATGTAAATCAGAGGGGCTCAGAAAACCGGGCATTTATAGGTAAATCGGAGGGCCTAGAAAAATCTAGCATTTACGCGTAGTTATTATTAGTAAATCAGAGGGTGTCGAAAAATCTAGCATTTACGCATAGTTATTATTATTACTTACACCCACCAATAATTGGTGGGGGGTATAACTAATGTTAAAAGGATAGTTGGCATGAAAACAACTTCAAAGCGCCCCATTGATTCCATTTAGCCATGCAACAATCACACTGTCCCAGTGTCGCATGCTATATAAACTCTCATAAAGTCCACTGTGAAACTCCCTGAGGGCCATGATACACAGTGTAGGGGGACAATCATATTGCATGAAGTAACTAGTGAAATCTACTTTTCCTAGTAATTTGTAAACAATTAAATAACCTGATACCATATATTATAACATAACTTGAATTTTGATGTGGTTGAAAAGTTTAGTAGTAATAGAAAAGTGATGCCTAGGTCAGTTACTATTACATTGCTTCCTTAATTACTATTATAATTATATTATGTTTTGTTAAACCTATTATTTTTACTTGAGTATATTTGTTTACATTATTATTACTGTTACATATAACTATTTCCCCAGGCCTGATCTTGATGTAGTGTACATGTTATTTCAATCAGTGCCCCATTCTGTCAATAAGGACAATACTAAGTACTATTAACTGTATTGTTGCACTATTGCATCACACACATTGTAGAAGCAAAATGCACTAGTGCCCCATTGTATCATTCTGTCAGTAGGGACTTAATATTAAGTACTATTAACTGTATTGTCGCACTATTGTATAACACACATTGTAGAAGCAAAATGCACTAGTGCCCCATTGTATCATTCTGTCAGTAGGGACTTAATACTAAATACTATTAACTGTATTATTGCACTATTGCATCACACAGTGTAGAAGCAAAATGCACTAGTGCCCCATTGTATCATTCTGTCAGTAGGGACTTGATGCTAAGTACTATTAACTGTATTGTTGCACTATTGCATTACACAGTGTAGAAGCACAATGCACTAGTGCCCCATTGTATCATTCTGTCAGTAGGGACTTAATACTAAGTACTATTAACTGTATTGTTGCACTATTGCATCACACATTGTAGAAGCAAAATGCACTAGTGCCCCATTGTATCATTCTGTCAGTAGGGACTTGATGCTAAGTACTATTAACTGTATTGTTGCACTATTGCATCACACAGTGTAGAAGCAAAATGCACTAGTTATTATGTCATAGTGGTAACGTTGTTAACTCCACATTGCCTTAGTTCACTCAGCTGCATAAATGGGTACCTTGCTATAGACCACATTATATTTGTGCATTAATTACAATGTTCCCCAGAGAAGTGAAGTTTTTTTTATTTTATTTAAATGAACAGGTCTACCAGAGGGTGATTTGTAAACTTTACCCAGTAAAGTGATTTTAGCCTTCATGTCTGGTTACTGCAATATATAACTTGTAATGGTCATAACAACAGTATACTGTGCTATATACTGTTTTACAATGCACTGTTATGTGACCCTGTCAGTGGAAGCACAGTGCACTATATTATCATCCTCTCAGTAACACAGTCACAGTGCAATAAAACATATGCCACCCAAGCAGTCAATAAGTGTTCACATGCTCTAATGTACCTACAGTTTCTTGTATCTCTCAGCAGCAGGTGGAAGTGTTTATTTGTGTGCATCCATGCACGCATGCAGAAAACCATACTTATATGCAACCTGTAACTCCAGCGCATTCAACATATATCAGTTGTCAAATCTTCCCATATTTTCATGATGCAATTGTGAGAAGAATTGACAAGCCATATATTGAATGTGCTGGAATTTGCACGGTTGGACAATGCGCATACATTGTTGTGTGTATTGCTGCCCAGGTCTTGACAGTAATTGCACTATCAGAGATTGCAGCTAATTGACCATGTCCTTATTTCTGTAGACATTTGAATGGCCGATTGCGAGGCCCGCTGAACCTGAGGAGGCCATTCGAATTAAATTTGTCACCTACAACAAATTGATGCGCAATCGGTAAGTTGGCATCTGAATAATCAATTACATTTTGAATGCACTCTCTGTAAAACATTTTTAGATTGATTTACACAAGTTTTGACAAATGATTAATTATTGGATTATTCTATAGTGTTTACCTTTAATGTGTGTGTGGTGTGTGTGTGTGTGGTGTGTGTGTGTGTGTGTGTGGTGTGTGTGTGTATGTGGTGTGTGTGGTGTGTGTGTGTGGTGTGTGTGGTGTGTGTTGTGTGTGTGTGTGTGTGTGTGTGTGTGTGTGTGTGTGTGTGTGTGTGTGTGTGTGTGTGTGTGTGTGTGTGTGTGTGGTGTGTGTGTGTGTACTTGACTTCTGATGCATGTGTGGATATTCATGCATTTTACTTGTCATTATTTATAATATGTTTTAACTTGTCATTACTTATATTATTAAATTTTAACTCCTCTTTTTAATGCATGGCATATTAGAATATCTACATTTACTACATCTAGAACATGTTTGTACATATTTATATATTTTATTTGTTGTTACAGTTGTACGTTTAATATATGACATGCTTGTCTGTATTTCATACTTAAGTATGTACAGATGTATGTGAGTATACAGACTTGTAAATTGTATCATTTTTATTATTTGCTTTGATTTAAACCACAATTTCTTTTTAGTAATACAGAGAAAACTTACTGTGTGATCACCAACTGTTTGGACTATTTTATATTTTGCATTACATTTTATATTTTGAATAAGAAAACTATATACCAGTAGTATTTTTATCTAAAGAGACTGGCATTTTTGCGTGGTTGTTTCTGTAATGCTAATAGTCGGGGAGCATCAGCAACAAAAAAGTGGGAATTTAGTGGTGAAAGCAAACCATCAGTGTAGCTGGCTAAAGGCGACCCCAAAGAACAAGAAAGCACTTGTCAGCAGTCTGGGAATGTGTTCAGTCATTTTTATGAGTGGTTAAAAACATTAGAAGTTCCACCTGCATACGATATATTACAATTTTATAATCATGACAAATCTATTTTTCTAGTGAGAAAGAGTAGATCAATGGGAGTAATGTTTTTTGTGTCATGTTCATGTTGCCAAGTTTCCATGGTTGATGGGTTGATGATTTCATGCAGCTGTTGTTGCAAGGGTGATGGTTCATACATTATGTTGTTGTTGCATGTTTGCCAGCTCATGCATATGTTGTTGTAGGACCATTGGTTTGCAGACCAGATTGTTGTTGTTGCCATTGTTGTTGCAGAATCATTGGTTCCTACACCGTACTGTTGTTGCAAGTTGTTAGCTCCTGTACAAGGTTCATACTCAATATGATTGTTTTTGATTACTGTTGTTGAAAGTAGTTGGTTGTTGCATGTTGTTGGATCATGCACTGCATTGTTGTTTCAAGATGGTTGGCTCACACAACATTGTTGTTGCAAGTTGTTGGCTTACACACTGTTGTTTTGGGTTTGTTGGCTCAAATGCAGTGTTGTTACGAGTTGTTGGTTCATGCACTGTGATGTTGTTGTTTCAGGGTTGGCTCAAATGCAATGTTGTGGCAAATTGTTGGTTCATGCACTGTGCTGTTGTTGTTTCAGGGTTGGCTCAAATGCAATGTTGTTGCAAGTTGTTGGTTCATGCACTGTGATGTTATGCCTTCAGCGTTGTTGAAACGCAATGTCATTAAATTGTTGTTGCAAGTTGTTGGTTCATGCACTGTGATGTTATTCCTTCAGCATTGTTGCAACATAATGTCACTAAATTGTTGTTGCAAGTTGTTATTTTATAGTTGTTGGCTCATACATAATGTTGCAGCAAGTTGTTGGTTCATGTACTGTGTTGTTGTTGCTAGTTGTTTGCTAATACAGTTGTACAATGTTGTTGTTTCAGAGTTGTTGGCTCGTGTACAATGTTGTTGCAGTACCTTGTTGTACATGGCCAGTTAAATGCCACAGAGCCTCTGATTGATTCAAAGAACCGACCCATTAAAGTATGTGAAATCTCTACATCAGTAAATTTCTTTGTTTTATTGTGGCTGTAGTGAATTTGCTAAACAACAAAAGTGCATGCATAATGTATAAATAAATCAGTTTTTATAAAAACAACTGGCTAGCTGCCATCTATAAAAATAATTAATCCTACGCTAGTTAAATATATGAACAGTTACTTGTTGTCTCTTCAAATAATTATGGCTGATGAATAGTAACAGGATGCCTTTGTGAGCCACATGAGTGATATATAATACATAGGTGTCAACAGTACATGTGGGAAATGCAACCTTTTCCTCTTCAACTGGTTGAAGAGGAAAAGGTCAACTTTCCTGCCTTTTAGATGAAATGTCCATATTTGTTTAATTTCTAAATTTTATGATGAAATTGATCTGTTATACACAAAACCGTTCTACATGGCATGTCTGTCACTGCAATTGATTTCACAAATTAATTCTCATGAATGGCTTCACTGCGAATGAGTACAGTAAAACCATGAAAGGTCAGACAACGTACATGTGAGTCAACAAAACAAACTTGAGTGGCGGTTGATATGTCCTGCTTTTCCTGCTTTTTCATGAACAATTTCCAGTTTTGACATGAACATTCATGTATATGATTCCAATATAAATTGACACCTATATTATAATAATGAACAGATGTAAATTCAGAGTGCATTCATAACAGTTGACTATGTACACATACACAGTTACATAGGCTGTACTTAATTGTATTAATAAGATTTCCTGACTGGACTCATGTTTGATTATGTGGCATCCTTTCTCCGTAGGTGTCCGTGACATTTGAGGCGCGCTACTACAGCCCTGATGGCAGGATCGGGGAGTGGGACAAGGCCGAGTACCAGTACTCACCAACAGAGGGCGATACTAGTAATCAGTCGTCCGTCACGATGCAGTACTTGCCGACGTGTTTGGAAGAAGTGCAGTCTCTGCGCCACAATTATGTGACACAAGGATCAACAGATAGGTTGGTGACGTTGATTTTCGAAGTAAACTCTGTAAACGGTGTCATAACTGCTGCATTTGTCTCCCCTCCATTGGCCATATTTCCATGTCAAATAATGGGGCGATTTGGATTTAGTGTTATCTAATCCACGTGGTGGCGCCTCGGTCCGAGTCGGAGTAGGACTGAATGCCAGAACGTTGAACATTATATTCAGACACTTTCTATTGGTTAATATAATTCATCATGACAAATATTTGGAAATTTACTGTAAATCAGTTAAGAAAACAAGTTAAAACAGCACAGAGTGAGCAGCCTTAGTCTGACTAAGCCTGCCCTGTTTGAGTTTTACCGGTAGTTTACCAAGCAAAGCCAAAGTAGACCTACCTCAATCTGTATTGGTCTAACTATTTTCATCGTATCGATTTAGATGCTGGGAACTGCTTAAGTAAACTTATGTTTACAATAACATAGAAACTAGGTCCGGGTGGCTATAGTAACTACAGTAATCATGAGGATAGCTAAGTTCAAAATTGCCTGCTTATACGTATAGGAGCTGGTCGATAACACAATTTTGGCAGAAACATTCTGAATCTGAAGGTCCCATTGTAGATGGTTATGTCGGTCACAGCAGCCAATCGTGGCTATTAACGTGACGTTTAGGGTGTGCCCAGCGCAAATGTATGAAAATAAGTCTTTTTAAGTACTTTATAGAGAACTGTTAAAACAGGTGGAAGGTTGCTAACCGTTGAGTGGAACCCTCTGACTCCCAACTGCAGATGAAAATGTGTTGGGTGTGGGCAGGTTGAAAATGGCATCTATGAGAGCGTTCCATATGATGACGGTCTTTACAAAGAATGAACCTCTATATTGGTCAATCTTGGAAGGGGATACTTTGAAGCTGCGGCTATTGTTATTTGTTTGTATAATGTTTTTAGTTACGTATCCCTCGTAGGTGAGTGGTCTGATCCTATGTTTGTCTCTGTTGGCTGGTGTTAGGAAGGCGTCCGCTTGTAGTGGTGGGACCAGACCTTGTGCTATTTTATAAAACATTGTCAGCCTGAGTTGCCTGCGTCATTCTTCCAAGGGTGGGAGATTGAGAATGTAATTCAGAATCATTGTAATAACATGATATTAATATCAGTTAACATCAGTTTCATTGCAATGCCAAAAATAACTATTAAATATTGGTAATATAATTACCCAAGTAATATCTGCTTATCGGATATCTTTTGGACAAACAAGACATTTTAGGCACTTTTCGCTATTGAAGCCTGTTATAGCGATTCTGATTACGTCAGTTATGCCACCTGTCGCACTTGTAAAACACTAAATTTATGACAGGGGCCATCAGCACAGGGTGCCCACTTTGCAAGTTGGTAAACCAATGAACAGTGAGCGCCAAATTGGTGATTCCATCAGCTCCAGAAATACAACAACATATTGACGAAATGAAATCATCGAATAGGTATTCGTTATGTTTATGATTGTTTCCGCAGGTGCCGACTATGACTGGAATCGTATTGTGGATACAAAGCGCAAAAGTTACTATGACTTAGAGAGTCCTATTCTGGGCAAAATGAGTTAAATGTGCTTTTCATCATGTAGAAACTGTAGTAGAAGGACTCAGGATTTCTTGTACCAAAACATAATTTGCGACCATGTCTTAAGTCTTGATAGTTTAATGCCCCAGTCAGACTATTGACTTCTACAACTTGTACAACAATCGCCGACTTCAACTCCCTGTTGTCAGTGTGAGAGCTCTTAATTGTTTGGTACAACTTCTGCAGCATCTACGACAAATTCAGTTGCCCAATCACGCCACCCAGGGAAGGGTAAGCTGTAGTGGTGGCAGGCATCTATTTTAGTCGTGTTTGAATCCCATTGAGGACTATATTTTGTAGTCTTTAATTTGCCCAACAGTTTCTCTATAAAACATGATTACATATAAATTCCTTTATTCCTAAATTACAGAAATGTTGCACTGCAAATCAGATAAATGCAATTTATCAATTGGCTTACAAAGAAGAAGCTAGGCATATGTATAGCCCGATCATCAAATTGCAACATTGCATTACCAAACTGCAACATTTTAAATGTAAAGATGGGAATTTATTGGTCAACAGTTGGCCAATTGGGTTGTAGAAGTTGTAGAAGTCAACAGTGTGAGCGCGTCAGGAATCAGCAAAAATGCAACATTAAACCAACGTTGGCCAACACAATTATAGAAGTCAATAGTCTGAGCAGGATATTAGCACCTACTCTATTTCAGTGCTGCTGTCAAACTGAGGCTCTATGTAATAGGACATACATATAAAACTAATGTTGGGATCGTTATACAGTGTATTATCCTTATTTTGTAGTATGTCACAGGCCAGCGGGGAGTTTGATGGTTCATCAGATACTGGGGCTGGATCAGAAGTCATCCACAACATGTAAGTCCACTCACTGCAAACACAACCATAGATCAACCGTGTCTGTTCACATGTATGTCCAGTCACTGCAAACACAACCATAGATCAACCGTGTCTGTTCCGTTACCCGGGATCATCATCTCAAGCAGAGATGGTAATTATTAGCAGGACGTTCACTAAATCAGTTCTACTTCGTCCTACTTGCAGTTTTAACTGCATAAACTAGGCCGATCAAGTTAAAAGTCCAGCAAACTACCAGTCTCTGTAGATGTGTTGTGTCTTAGATACTGCATTCATGGTAGATGTGTTGTGTGCAGTTGTGTTGTAGATACTGTTTTCACTGTATATGTGTTGTTTTCTGTGTTGTTGTTGTTATTGTGTGCACTGTTGATGTGTTGTATGTTCTGTGTTCATTGTATATGTGTTGTGTCCTGTGTTGTAGGTGTGTGTGTGTTGTGCATACGTGCGTTCGTGCGTGTATCCTGTGCTGTAGGTACTGTTTGTTGTATATGTGTTGTATCATATGTTGTAAGTACAACATTCATTACAGACGTGTTGTGTGTTATGTTGTAGGTACTGTGTTAATTGTTGATGTGTTGTGTCCTGTGTTGTAGGTACTGTGTTACTGTAGATGTGTTGTATTCTGTGTTATATGTACTGTGTTACTGTAGATGTGTTGTAGGTACTATGTTACCGTAGATGTGTTGTGTCCTGTGTTGTAGGAACTGTGTTACTGTAGATGTGTTGTATTCTGTGTTATAGGTACTTTGTTACCGTAGATGTGTTGTATTCTGTGTTGTAGGTACTTTGTTACCGTAGATGTGTTGTATTCTGTGTTGTAGGTACTGTGTTACTGTAGATGTGTTGTATTCTGTGTTATATGTACTGTGTTACTGTAGATGTGTTGTATTCTGTGTTGTAGGTACTATGTTACCGTAGATGTGTTGTGTCCTGTGTTGTAGGAACTGTGTTACTGTAGATGTGTTGTATTCTGTGTTATAGGTAATTTGTTATCATATATGTATTGTATTCTGTGTTACTGTAGATGTGTTGTATTCTGTTATAGGTACTGTTACTGTAGATGTGTTGTATTCTGTGTTGTAGGCACTGTGTTACTGCAGATGTGTTGTATACTATGTTATAGGTACCGTGTTATTGTAGATGTGTTGTATTCTGTGTTGTAGGTACTGTGTTATCGTAGATGTGTTGTATTCTGTGTTATAGGTACTGTGTTACTGTAGATGTGTTCTATACTGTGTTACTGTAGATGTGTAGTATTTTGTGTTGTAGGTACTGTGTTACTGTAGATGTGTTTATTCTGAGTTATAGGTACTGTGTTACTGTAGATGTGTTGTCTTCTGTGTTGTAGGTACTGTTTTACCATAGATGTGTTGTATTCTGTGTTGTAGGTACTGTGTTACCATAGATATGTTGTATTCTATGTTGTAGGTACTGTGTTACCATATATGTGTTGTATTCTGTGTTGTAGGTACTGTGTTACCATAGATGTGTTGTATTATGTGTTATAGATACCGTGTTACTGTAGATGGGTTGTATTCTGTGTTGTAGGTACTGTGTTACCGCATATGTGTTGTATTCTGTGTTGTAGGTACTGTGTTACCATAGATGTGTTGTATTCTGTTGTAGGTACTGTGTTACCATAGATGTGTTGTATTCTGTGTTGTAGGTACTGTGTTACCATAGATGTGTTGTATTCTATGTTGTAGGTACTGTGTTACCATATATGTGTTGTATTCTGTGTTGTAGGTACTGTGTTACCATAGATGTGTTGTATTCTGTTGTAGGTACTGTGTTACCATAGATGTGTTGTATTCTGTTGTAGGTACCGTGTTACCATAGATGCGTTATATTCTGCATTAATGCAGAGAATTAGGTAGAAAGATAGTTCTGTTTATATCATAAAGGCAGAAATCTGTCAACTTTGGTAGTGCAAGTTCAAGTGATATGGATTTAGTTAATGGACATCTGAGGTCAGATTATCATTACTCAACATGTACCAAACAACAAAACAGTTCATTTAGAGTATTGATTTTTGCATATGCCTTTGTATGTTCATATTGGAGACATAGTAGGAGGGGTTAGCCTCAAAATGTGAAACTAAACCATGCAGCAAGCAAAAAAAGGCCAGAGGTCACATGAATGGAATCTCACAAGATTTTGGTTGTAGTCACTTAAATTTTGTATTAAATATGAAATGTTTTTTTTATTGGAATGTTGTATTTATTTAGAATGAAGTGAAGTTTGACTATGACTAACTCACAAGGAAATTGGTGATGTGTGCTTTCTAGTTTGACAGTGAAGATACGTATGCAGTCTTGAATCTTCACATGTCACCTTCCAAACCGTACAGACTGCAACCAAGACCTGATGGGCAACCTAAAAATATTGTAAACTTGCAATTTAGTGGACTGGAGTGTGATTTTACAAATATGTTTTTCCTGCATTTTTTGAGCGGTTTCTTAGTTTTGGCATAGATTAATATTTTGTAGTGCAAACAACCTGACCTTTATGCTATTGATAGACGATACTTTGAATGACGTGTGGAACTAATGTGCATATCCTGCATACAAATTAAATCAAAAAAAATATGCAGTTGTTACTATGATTCGCAATCTCTGACAGGTTTTCGTGTCTAAGTAAAACAAATTGAAAAATTATAATAACATAACAGCTCCAACAGACATCTCTGTTAAACAGTAGTTGTTGAGGTGAGAGTTTATTCAGAGGTGACAGTTGAAATGATACAATTCTGCTTTGCAGGTACGCTGTGCCTCAGAGCAAAACCACCATGTCACATCTGTACAAGCAACGGTATATGCAGGTGAGAGGTTCTGTCGCTGTTTCACCCATGTCAATCACTATTGTGATGATCTGTAATTATAATTTTGGTGTCCCATAATGACCGTATGTATTGAGACACCTAAATATAAATTCTCAGTTGTCCGAAAACATTCGGTAAAAATATTGTTGTTGTCCGAAGACATACAGGCCCTGTACTATACGTATTCATACACATAGAAATTATATGTGTTCAAAAACAAAGTATAGAAAATAATTACTTTTGTAGATTTGTAGGTGTCTGAAAACAAATATCCAAATACATATATTATTTTATTAGTCGTTATGGTATTTAGGCTTTTTTTATATCCAGTATGTTCAACTGCTCAGCACTTTTACTAATCGTTTATTTTATCATTGCAATTACCCGTAATTTTACTATGCATAGGTTTATTTATATATATATATACTAGGATTTTGTTTCCTAATTTTATTTATTTTTCTTACGTATTTCTCGTAAATGCGTTTTTATGCTTCTTAGATGATTGCTGATTTGTAAACACCCGTGAACGGGTCATTAGTCCCGGATTTGATGGTGTGTAAATGAAGTTTATTATTATTATCATCTCATAATAATTAACGTATTGGTCATATGCACCATTTAGAGTATCAAGAGGATAAGCAACTCATTTGAAGTTAGTAAATAATCTTGATGACTGTTGTGTGTGTCTGCCACCAGGTGTCAGTGAAGATCATCGAGGTGCAGCAGTTGACGGGCCTCAATGTTGACCCGGTGATTCGGGTCCAAGTCGGGGACAAGCACAAATACAGCAGCATCAAACAGTCTACTAACTGCCCATACTACGACGAGGTCAGTGTCTAACACTCACACTGAAACATATTCAGTTACTTCGAATATCATTAACCTAAAAGTAAAGGTAGGTTCTTATATAGCGCAGTATCCAGTCCTCAGGACTGCTCAAAGTGCTTTACACTTTACTCCCTGGCAGACCTGTTCAATCGAACACCATCTCAACTTCTCTGGGAAGCATTTAGCCACACTGCAATTAATGCACAAAACTATTTGTACACAAATCAATCCTGTGTCGTGCTTTTTGTGGGGGAAGAAACACTATGAAAGTTGAAAGACTTCTAATTTTGTCCCTATTTCACATTTTGTACTCAGTTGATAGGTGTAATAATTCATGTATTATATATTGTGAAATAAATTATTTATTTATTTATTCAATAATTTGTTTATTATCCATTGATTTTTTTCATCTTAGGTAGATGCATTATGATTTATTGTTAATAATTAACGTTGTTGTTTAAACATTTTTGTAGCATTTCTTCACTACATTTGTGGTCTGTTGTTTATATAACTTCCACATATGTTTTTAAGTATTTGTTGCATATATGTTTGTTTTTCAGTATTTTGTGTTCGAGTATAACCAGAATGCTGCAACGTTATTTGACAAGATGATCACTATCACCGTAAGTAAACATAGCATTTAGAAGTTCATTTAGTGAATTTTGATTGTTACTATTACAAATCTAAGATTTGGCTCATAGTACTAATGATTTTGGAAGAGGTTATTTCTAGCTGCATTATACCTGTCACCATTGTCTGATTCATCATCAGTTGTCTAATCGATGTTCTGTACTTCTGTTAAGTACTGGTATTTTATATGTATAGCATGTATAATTTCTATGTGTATGTTCTATGTACCATATATCAGGGGGTTTTACTGGAAATAAAAGTATTTCAATTCGATAGAACAAGTTGTTTAACAATTCTAGGTAGATCATCTACAGCTTGTATTCGTATAAAACATATTCCATAAGGATTACGTGTCTTGTTTTTCCTGAGTCTGGATTTCTCTGAACAGAAAGTAAGATTATAACAGGATGTACTGGACTTATAAATTCAGCAATGATAACTCTGACTGAATATTGATAATCCTTTATTATTCTTCTGCAACTGTTCTCTGTTCACCCATGCATGACACCTGTGTGTTGCAGGCCTGTCACGCTCTGTCGATTCCTGGACGCCAGGTGTTAAAAGCTGGCAACTTGGTAGTGGGGAGAGACATTGGTGTGTTCAAATGTGACATTGCTACAGTCTATGCTGCCCCAGGTAATGCACCCAACTGTTTACATGTGTAACTAATACATGCTGGCCTTTGCTGGGGTGTACGTATGTTCACCTGTAGTGTTGAGTCTGTTAAATCCATGACCTTTGGCAGTGTGTTTTGGTGGCGCAGTGGTTAGACCATTGGACTCTCAATCGAGAGAACCTCAGTTCAAATCCTGTGCTGCGATATCTCTCGTATCAAATCTTGGAGTGTTGTGCATCAATTTTGGCATGGCTGAATGCTTCCCAGAGAAATCGAGATGGTATTCGATTGAACAGATCTGCCAGACAGTAAAATGTAAAGTGCTTTGATCACTCCTAAGGACTGGATACCTCGCTAAATAATAATTTACCTTTACTTTTTTACCTTATTCACTGCTCACTCCAGCGAAAAACCAAACAGCTTCAGTCGACAGATTCCAATCTACTGTTGGTCCCCATAGCTAAGTCGACCGCTGGAACATGAGCCGTCTCGGTTGCCCACCAACTTTGTGTAACACATTCTCTACCAGTGTTAAGTCAGTAAAAAATATAGTTTATTTTGTCGTCATATAAAAATCAATCTTTTTAACACCGCATGTCCTCCTTAGCATCTTAGCAATTCCACCCATCTGTTGACAACTTTTGCTCTGTACATGACAATGAGAATGTTTAATCCTTTAGATTTGTTGCACTACTGAACTCGAATTTTCCGAGGATATTGGTACTAAAGAAGTCATTCTACTATTCTTCTTCTTATTATTTTTATTAGGCCACCAGTTCTACCACAAGTGGGCAGTGCTACTTGACCCAAAGGACCTGAACCAGGGCGTGAAGGGATACATCAAGTGTGACATCGCAGTCCTCTGTAGAGGAGATGCACTCAAGGTAGGGCATCCTCGCATGCCAGGTTATGTCAGTTGCAATACCTCCTGTCAAGTTGTTGTTCTTCTCTTGTTTCCCTGTCGTCAGGGGTGAGGGGTGAGGTTCGCCTTGATTCCGTTCCTCGATTTCAGTTATCTTTTTTCTTCTTTTCCTTTACTGATCATGCACTGCTCTCCCCACCAATTGCCTCCATTCCCCTCTCTCTTTCGCTCTTGTTCTCCACTCTTCTCCCAGTCCTTCCAATTCTCTCTTTACACAGTCCTCCCATGACAGTCTAGGTTTTTCTCGTCTTGCTAAAACGCTGAAGTTTATTATCAAGCAGGCCATTAACACTGGTCCGCTGGCCCGGTGCCTTTTTTTAAGCTGTCAGGCCACCAGTTTTCATATTTTACTGGCCTGCCAAGCCACTGGTTTCAATCCGATTGATCATAGTCGTGTATTAATTATTCACCCAATAAGCAGTCTTGTTACACGTTAGGGGTGGCCTGATGACAGTCGATCTCAACTGTCATCTGCGTGATCAAACGCTAGTGCATATTTCATAATTGAAAGACATCAGGAACATTAAATATGATTTGTTATACTGTCAAAAGGTTGATAGCATTGCAAAAGACAATGGCTGCAGCGGTGGATCTTGTAATACAGCCTTGACGGAATGAGAGCAAGGACTCTAGACAGGGTTCACACTAACCCTGTTGCACACGGACACATTGTTTACATCGCATTTATTATGGTATCATGTACACCTGATCCTGGCAATACTGGCCGTAGAATTGAGCCTCAGGCACAACCAAAACAAAAAAATGCTTTTGATGTGCTGAGATCAACCAGTTAAAATTTCAAGGCCACCCACCCCGGAAAATACCTGCCACCTATCAAACACCTATAGGTACTTGTCAGCTTTATGAGTTCATTGTCACTGACTCTGTGACTTTTGTCTCAATGTAAAATAAAATATTCATGGAAAGTGTCAATGAATGAGTCAATTGTCAGTATTAAAAACGCGAAGTGTATTTTGATAATATGTTTATATAATGTCACATTGTATTTGTTTATGTACGATTTTTTTACAGTATTCTTGGAATTTAAACCAACTATTATCTGATATGTCTACAGAAGTGACACAACACTAACTTTTGACATTGGTGAAAGTGGTTTATTTTTTACTTATTTTGGTGTACTAAAGTGTTTAATAAATGTGCTAAGATTGTTTATTGCGAATGACACCTCAGATTTTGCATTAATAGCAGAGTGGCACCATGATTAAACATCTTCCCGTTCTCACATCTTATAGTCGCGTACATAGGCGTCGACCAGACGAACCCTTGTGTACTTCTTGTGAACTGATGGACACCTTGGTATCAGCTTGTTTTTACAAAGTTCGGGCTAGTAGCTTTTTGGGCAGGCCAGAAACTTATCAAATCTACTGGCCCCCTGGGCCAGTGGAAACACAACCTTAATGTCAACGCCTGGCAAGCCTATTACGTTGTTGTCTTTCAAGATTCGGCAGTTTTGGTTTTGGCCATGCTGTGGTGGTTGATACTAAATATGATGTTCGAGAAGCATAAATAATTATTTGAATACACATTGCTGCAGGTGAGAATGGTCAATAAGGTAATTATATTGGGATTCTGTGGATTCGCCCTTTGTCTTTGATATGGGGCGCGGGTGTCTGCTTTGTTCTCAAAGGTGGTAGTCGCGACGAGTGGAGTCAGTTAAATACTAGGAAAAAGTCCAGCTGATTCAGCCAACTTCCACACATTGTGTAGGGTATGGAACTTGTTGTGTACAGATGACATGGGGTGCAGTAGTTCAGTAGTAGGTTTGTTGTTCTCCTTGTCTGTCCAGGGTGAGGCGGCTCACCCCGAGTAGACGGGTCCTCGATTTATGTTTTCTTTCCCCCCACAGTTCTTGCACTGCTCTCTCCACCTATCTTCTCCACTCCCTTCAATTGTTTGCTCTCATTCTCCACTCCTCTCTCACTCCCTCTAAATCTCTCTTTACACAACCTTCCCATCATCTAGCTATATACTAGGCTGTCCTTGCCATCTTTTCCCTTCCTCTCTCCAGACATCTACTGTCTTTGCCAGCTGTCCTACTCCCATTCCTTGCACATGTCCAGCCCACACCTGTCAATCAAGAGGGTCTCGATTCAAATCTCTCAACTTAAAATTTGGATAATTCCTCTTCACTTGTGTCTTCCGAGATCCTGTGCCAGGTGTAAGATACCACCCGGGAACTCAGAGCCAATGTTCTCAACCTAGAAATAGCCATGTGAACACTGCATTAGATGCTGTCAAACTACTTGCTGTGATAATGAAGTGATTGTCGTATGCACCTTGTCTAGGTGGATATCGGTGCTATATCAGACCTCACATTATTAATTTATGTTAGTGAGATATCCGGTCTGTTTTCATGTCACAGTTATTCTCATACAATAATCTCTCAAATCACATACGACATATTGTTATTTACTTTTCGGTAGGTTTTCAATACACACCCCTGTACACCTATAGAAACCTAATTTATTGTTGCTGTGACAATTTTGCTTCGAACAACTTTTATTTTATGATGTCATCCATTCGAGACTTTCAAGTGTGGATTAGTTGATGTAATATTATGTTCCCAACAGACAAGTATTAATCAACTTTTTACTATTTTTGATTATATCTATCCACAAACTATGTCACTGATTTTTGTTTTGTAGGTACCAAAAGCATTCAAAGGAGATGACGGCAACGATATTGAAGGGTACCTTATCATTTATTAATTTTGTATATGGTTTTCAGAAACCCTTCCATAACTTGATTATACAGGGTATGTATGTATGTGCAGGCATGCTTGTGTTTCACTTATTCAGCAAAACATGGTGACATTTCAGACATCATGCGTGTTGTATTCTGATGAATTCTGTGAATTTTGTAATGAACCAAATTCTAGCACAACCTCTAAGGCTCTATGTTTGTGTTGCATAGAATAATAGCAAGACACATTTAACAAAGGCACAACAACGTAATGGGGCAGGTAGAAAACATGCCCATAACCACAGCAAGACGAGGTTGATAATCCTCATCAAGACAAACTTAAAGTCATAGCAAGACAAAGTAGACAAACCCACTAAGAGAGACTCACAGTCAAAGCACGACAAACCTATCAAGACAGATCACAAACGGAACAACTGACAGTCATAGGCAGAAAATGAGATCTCAGAACATAGACAAAGACAAGGCAAAGATATTTATTTCTGACCATATGTACAAAAAGTGAATAATTAACCTAGATGTAGAGGTCAAGCTGACACCCATTAAGTAAGACATTCTTCCAAGCACTCCAAGACAAGCCCATGGTGAAAGATACGCTTGAAAGCATAACATGGCCAATGAGAATGGTAGAGAATATGCCCCTTAACAGCCCAAACATAGGAATACAGATACTGATGCCAATGCTTTCTCTGTTCCGTGAATAACCTGTGGGACAGTGCGAGAAGTGTGTTTGTCAATAATGCTATCAACACATTTGACTCGATTCTATTCCGCAAGAATATTTATGGTTTTAGAAAACGGGTGATTACCATTGACAAAGATATGATAAAATTGTCTGTACAGTTGTACAGATATTGTTAATGGGCCCATGTGAATTAGCTGGTCAAACGTTCACTAAGTAACATATTATATTTGTTCATACCCATTTATACACTATACTTATACATGCACTTTTTAAAACTTCTACTGACTGCAGTATTTGTATGTCTATGTATGTCTGTGTACCAATTTATTGGTTTTACCTGAAATAAACGTACAATGGAACCTCACTATTAAGGTCACTCTCAGGACTGGGTAAAACCGTCAAAGTGACCTGAATAGCAAGATGACCTGAATAGCAAGATGACCTGAATAGCAAGGTGACCTTATTAGCAGGAATAATTTCCTATACTTTATATTTATGGAAATAATTTGGGACTGTTCTAGGGTGACCTTAATTGCAAGATGGCCGTAATACCAAGGTGACTGTAAAGCAAGGTTCGACTGTACTCGTAGACTACAGTGTAGGCTACAGTCGCTTACAGGCCCTACACCCACGCGAAGGTACATCGCTGATGTCTCCTGTTGTAGGAACCTTCTGCTGCCAGCCGGCATGCCACTGGAGCGGCAGAGGGCAAACTACTCTGTGGTAATCTACCAGGGAGAGAACCTACCCACCTCCGACCTGGGCGTGGTGGCCAGTATGAGACAGGCCGTGGGGCTAAGTCCCGGGGCCCTGGTCGACGCCTATGTACGCGTGTCATTTGTCGGACTCGTGGTGAGTGACACATTCATTGCAGCAGTTTATATACGTTAATACACATGGCCTGCCGCAGCAATGCAGGTATTAAAATAAAATTAAGTTGCAAATTAGTAAAATGGTGTTTTGTACCATTTTGATTTCCACATATCATGAGCTTTGAAATCATACCTCATTTGTTAAAATATTTTCATTTGTTTTTGATCTCTTGCTAAAATTGAAGCAACAGTTTAAAAAGTGGTAATTTTGACCAAAATTGTCTGTGGTTTCTTCATGTGTGCATGGGTTCATAAATGTATGCATTTTCTTCGTCTGGGATTATTTGTTGAGGAAAGTAAACAAGACATTGAAAGATGAGGTGATCAATGCAATTCTGCCTAAATCACAATATTGATGGGACATAATCTGGACATCTACTTTTGGCTCCTGTGCTGGATAGGTCAGTTCGACTTAACACCTGGTTTGCTGTGGCGTGGCACAAGTTATGACACTCCTCATAAAATGTCATATATTAATTAAATGTCATCTTAAAAACTAATCATCCTATCTTGACCTATATGAAATGAAAGTGTCGTGTCTAATTTGGTCACTCCACCTCTTCCGCAGCCGTCTTCTTAGAATAAACATACAAATGAAATATGAATAACATTTTCCAAGGGACGTTCCACACCATTATAAAAATGAATTATATCATATATGACAGACATACAATGTGGAGCGCAGTAGCGCAGTAGCGCAGCGGTAAGACCTCCGGACTCTCGACTGAGAGAACGCTGGTTTGAATCCTGCGCGGCGGTGTCGAACCTTCAGCAAGTTCGTTTACTCTACATTGCTTCAGTTCACTCAGCTGTATGAATGAGTACCTGGCTATAAATAGTGGTGGATATTTGTGTACGAATAGTCTTTGTGCATTAATTGCAACGTGGCTGAATGCTTCCCAGAGAAGTCAAGATAGTGTTCGATTGAACAGGTCCGCCAGGGAGTAAAGTGTAAAGCGCTTTATAAGAACTTACCTTTACCTTTTTACTTTACACTGAACCTGTGCCATTCTTGCAGGGAAAGACAAGTGTGAAGAAGTCATACAACCCAGAATGGAGGGAAGTGATCACCTTTGACGACATGTTCCCCCCTCTTTGTAACCGCATCAAGGTTCAGCTGTGTGACCGTGACCCGATTCAAGATGATATCATTGGCACACACTTCATTGATCTGGCACAGATCATGGATCCTGGGGGTGACACCAAAGGTTTGTGACATTTTGTGTGTATAGGATCCGTATTAGTAATCAGCACCAGAACACAGACAAGTTCTTAGATAATCTCGTAAACAGTTTTTAGTATAAGGCATGAGTTTCAAGAATACTCGATTTTATGGTTGATATTCCGCTTAGTAATCAGTAAAGTATATCATTATTTCTATATATAAGATGTAATGTTGTCTTAACAGTTGAAAAACAAATCTACAAACTATTAATAACTATATATGCACAATGCAAATGTTCGTAATAATAATAGTTTACAAGTTAGCACAATAAATGTAGTAGAATATCATTATACACATACACACACACACATAATAATTATTGTGTATATATATATATGTGTGTGTGTGTATATATATATATATATATATATTCTACTATGTTGATTATGCTAACATGTAAACTATTATTATTACTATATACATCTCTATATTAAATGTGTATATATTATATATATATACATTTAATACAAAGATATATGTAGTAATAATAATAGTTTACACGTTAGCACAATCAACATAGTAAAATATTGTTATACACACACACACACACACATGTTTATATACATGTATATATATATATATATACATTATATATATATATAAGGTACCGTATTCTTAAAACAAAGCAGCTATTGTGAATAACAGCTGCTGCTTACTGGTTATTAATAATTATATGTTTTATACAAATAACAACAATTTATAAGTTAGCACAATAAACACTGCCACACTCCCATACGAGTCGGCTTGCTGTAGGGATTCTGCCAACATATGGCCCCAACTGGATATACTTCTACGGCGGGAACCGGGAGTACAGTGTCATGAGTGACGAATTGAACGTGGGGGTGGGGGAGGGGTGCTACTACAGGGGGCGCCTCCTGCTCGCCATCAAGACACGTATACTGGCGGAGGAGTTGGCCACAGGACCCGCCACAGTATTCACCATCCCACTCAAGTCAGCCCTCAAGGTCGGTTGCATTCATTTATGTTTACGTGTGACAACAAATGTCAACTGATGACATATCTCCACGTACAGCATATTGCATGATGTTTAAAAATTTGCTACTTATATTTACGAAATGTTACCAGATGTTACTTAATGTAAGTTTATCTTTGTTTGGTTCGTATTAATTGGTTGTGGTAAACTTAATGTTAGATAGAGTTAGTAGTGTTATCTGTTAGCTGTTGATATTGGTATGTTTACTTAGTTATTATTCGCAACTGTTCTCTTGTATTTCACACTATTTCTTTACTTAATTATTTTAATCTTGAATTTACTAGTGTTTATAACATCAGTATTAGTTAATGATGTATCTTTATATAATTTGTTATAGTGGCCTGTACATTAGTGATCTTTTAAGTCTTAGTACAAGTCTCAATGGATCAGTAAACATTTATCATCAGTTATCATGTAATGTAAATGTACTAGTATGTTCATGGTTGATCTGAATGAATTATTTTCTCTCTCTCATTGACCAGAAGGTGTTACTAATTGTTTTCATGGTATGCCAACGTCAATCTACATGTATATATTAATTTGGTAACTTTGGGGCATTGTAAGTGCATTTGCTCCGAGGTCTGCTTGGACCACTCGCCTCAAGTTGTCAATGTATTTAAAAGACCATGAAGGCAGTTATTTCTATATTATAAAACAGTTCGTTCTCTGGTTGTATGTTCACCCAAATCTCTGTCAGTTTTGCGTGTATCGGGCTGACATTTTGCATGTGATCTACCGGGCCCTTTGAGGTGGTTCACAGTTTGAGACATTTTCGAAATTCGTCCGGGGGTGGAGAACTCGGGGAGCTCATTATTTCAAAAAGCTATTCGTGAAGTTCCAGCCTTGGAATTTAATGTTTTTTTATATCATCGTAAAGATAATTATGCCATCTACAAATATATCGCTGGATGTATGCAGAAATTTTGAATAGTTTTTAAGTTATTGACGTTTGAAAATCCTCAACGCTTAACATGCACCAAGTCTACCTGTCGCTGGTCACGTAAGCATTTCTCCGCGTCAGCCCTGTGAGCGCGTGCTACTTCTGGCAAACACACTGCAACAGTTCCGTGGAGTTTCAGCTTGTTTTTTATGTGTGCCGACGCTGCTTGTTACAAGGATATGAATCGTGGCTAGTTTGCTAAATAACACTAGGCAGATATAAGTTTGTATAAGAGCTTTATATATAAAGCCACAATCATTATGCATGAATATATTATGCAGATTACATAATTAAAATGATCATTCATTACCTAGCCAACATGATTATAATCTAAATGAGAACAAAGGTGGGGGAACCGACCACATGCAGGCGGAAGGACCCACTGAATCAACTAATATCAATTTGAAGGCTCATGAATGAATATCTATGTGCAAATAATCAATACACAATAGTGGGGAAAGCGCAAGGTAACCACCTCCGCCCTAAAACCCCACGTACACATCGATAACTGACACTACAAATGAGAACAGATGTATGTTTAGTTATTATAAACATACTGCCCTTTATTTAACATACAGTGTAATATGTCTTGTTAAAACCTAATGATCGTTGACGAATATACAAATTTATAACCCTGTTAGCAAACCGACCTAACCATAAATATATACCAAAAATACAGGTGTAGTAGGGGCTGGAGGGCGGGAAAACAAATATGTTATCCTTAATTACGGTAAATAACGTTTAGAACAACCCACGAGGAACTAATGAACCCTACTGGGAAAATTTTATAGCGTGTCAACGCGCCTCGTAAATGTTATAACCAAAACAAATATTTATGCAAGCAACAACACAGAGTCCAATATAGTGATGAAAAAAGGCCAAATGAATGACGTTTATTTATTAACGTGATAAGAGAGAAATGTGGGCTCGACATCCCAAGGCCAGGCCTGTGACTGAGCCCATACTAGTCTCCTGTACCTCAGGTTGACAGAGCCCACATTTCGGCACATAAAACAAGCAGTATTGGTATACATGATATCAAATATCAAACAATGTCATTACTGCTAAAATCACCATAGACCTACTGCACAGTATAATACTAGCCAAGCACACCAGTCAACCACACCAAATCTAAAACCAACACTACCCGCTGACGCATTACACTATACATAACTGAGGCTAAACCTTAAAAGTGGGGTCAATTATGCCTGTCCTACCTAACTAAAATCATCAGTGGAAGAGAAGCGAGCTGTCTCCGCATCAAAACCCCGTGAACACAATGTCCACCTGAACTAAGAAAATGGGGAAAGCGTTGAGATATGCTGACGACCCCTCTTCCACTAATGATGCACATGTGTTATTAAGGCTAAACTCTACAGAAGTGGGCGGGAAGGGAGGGACGCAAGACTCACAACCGAATAGTCTGCTCTCTCGAACGAAAGTGGCCGACTTCTCCCAGCGCGCGTTACAACTACGCGCTACTACTATGCGCTGATTGGTCCTTTGCGCCCCCGGCTAAGCTGAATTAACCAAAACAAATATTTATATCCGTCATAGCATAGAAAAGATTACCTTTCTGAGTAACGCGCGAATGAAAGAGGCCCAGCTGTTGTGGCTGGAAGAGCTTGTCCCATGGTTAGGTCGGTGTACCGTACATTTCAAATATAGGCTGCAGCAACGCCCACATAAATACAATTTGAGCTTTGATCAAATGTTGGTTTCTATATCATTGTACAGGTTATTATTCCATGTACAAATGTGTCACTGGATGTATGCAGACAAATGTATTAGTTTTTATGTTATTAACTTGATAAAATCCCGGACACATAACCCAGCTGCTTGTTGTTGGTTACGTCAGTTATACGGGTGAGCGCGTGCGATTTCTTGCAAAAAGTTGTCCTAACAACTATGCCAATGACCAGTTACAATTTATTAATGCGGGTAGGCTGGTACACAAATGTTGGGCATTTGAGGTTTGGTGTATTTTCAGTGTTCATAATTATATCAACAATACTTTAGTCCTTTGGGCCAAAGGTCCAACGGACTTATGACATCACTCTGCGTCCGCTGTGTGCTGTCTGCCGTTAGCAGGTATATCTCAGAAACCGTTCAGCAACTTTTTCTCTAGTTTTGCATAGACATATGTTAGGGTACTGCCACTATGCACAAAATCTGAATTTGATTGAATCATTCTAAGGGCCCCCAGACCCCCCAAAACTGGTAAATGTTCATATTTTGTCTATTTTTTTAAAACTCTTCAATAACTTTTTCTCTGATTTTGCATAGACATTTTATATGGTAGTGTACTATACACAAGAAATCTGTTTTTGATTGAATCATTCTAGGGGCACACCAGGGCCCCCCAAAATGCAAAATTGTCCTGCTATTTCCCTACTGCTGTAAGCCTCCTGCAGCCACTGCTCTCTGTTTATAACTGGATAGTGGACTTTGCCCATCTCTGATCAGCTGTAAACCTGTGTATTGGACTAGCCTTGGCTCACTGCCTGCCATTGTCCCAGTGTCAAACAGAATGCCTCCATGTGGGCTGTAACTATAATGTGTAATGGGAACCCCTACTGCACTGGCAGAACCTGAGAAACTTTAAAACAACAATAGACATCATTATCAATGCAATATAGCGATAAGATGTAGGATTAAAATAAATAACTTTCATCTCTTCTTTCCATTCTGGGGGAGGGTGGTAGGGGCAAAATGAGAACAGAAAATGTGTGCGCATTTTCTTAAACAACCTTTAACTGTGCTACATGTGAGATTGCAACTTACCAACCCTCAAGCAAGGTTTCTACAACCACTGGAAATCGGCCTAAATATCAGAGTATCGAGATAACATTCTACAGTATTTTGAATAACACATTAACTAATATATACAATCTTCACGAAACGTTGTACTCGAATATTTTATTTCCAGGTGTATCTTCACTGACATGCATATAGTCTCCACTAAACATGTCAATATTTTACTTCCATCATAACCCTTAATGATATGTAACTATGATTCACCAAAAACCATTTCATTAATAATTACAAACTCACAATATATTCCAAAGGACTTCAGGGCCTCTTGGCCGATTTTTTAGATTTCAGTGCAAATGGTTTGATGATGTAAACACTGGGTAACTCGGCTGGTATATTTATAATTATTTATTTTGTTTCAGTGGGTGCCACAGTGTTGTAATGTTTGATTGACTGGGAAGTGATTGCAACCGGGAAATTATTGACTACATGCAATTAACTTGGCGACAGCTGAAATAAAAAAGGGAGTGGGAACGAAACACAGTAACAGCTGGTTGCCCATTTTGGTTGCTTCATGCTGTAGCTGTATATAAAATGTTACAAAAAGTAATCGTACAATTTCTCAAAATGCGTCATCTTTTTTGTTAGAGGAGTAGGACAGATTTGACTGGTTTTTTTGTGTGCCTAACATGTTATGTTGTCTGACATGTTATGTTACCTGACATGTTATGTTGCCTGACATGTCTGACATGTTATGTTGCCTGACATGTTATGCTGCGTGACGTGTCATGTTGTCTGACATGTTATGTTGTCTGACATGTGTTGCCTGACATGTGTTGCCTGACATGTGTTGCCTGACATGTTATGTTGCCTGACATGTTATGTTGCCTGACATGTTATGTTGCCTAACATGTTATGCTGTCTGACATGTTATGTTGCCTGACATGTTATGTTGCCTGACATGTTATGTTGTCTGACATGTTATGTTGCCTGACATGTTATGTTGTCTGACATGTTATGTTGTCTGACATGTTATGGTGTCTGACATGTTATGTTGCCTGACATGTTATGTTGTCTGACATGTTATGTTGCCTGACATGTTAACATAACATGTTATGTTGCCTTACATGTTATGTTGCTTTACATGTTATGTTGCCTGACATGTTATGTTGTCTGACATGTTATGTTGCCTGACATGTTATGTTGTCTGACATGTTATGTTGCCTAACATGTTATGTTGTCTGACATGTGATGTCTGACATGTCTAACATGGTTCATGTGAGACTATTGCACCATCACTGATTTGTTTTAGATGACAGTTGCACCAAAGAGGCAGTTTGTGTTATTTGCCACCCTCTTTGAGGCCACACTGATAGACAGAAAGTTTGCAGGCAAACCTGTTCACTTTGAGATCTGCATCGGTGAGTATACAAGTGTTTCCCAGCATGATAATTGATATATATAATTTATACTGTTTTTTGTTCAATGCTGTTGGGACAAATAAAAAGTATCGTTATTCTTTCTTTTTGTTAATTACCATGTCGTGATAAGAGCACACATGAAAGCAAACAAAAGAACTCTTCTTTCCAATGTTGTCCTCAGGAAGTCTGCTAAAAGCATGGAAATTTAGAGTTGCTCAAGAATACTGACCCTGATACAGTGTCTGAGTTCATACAGTAGAGACAAATTAATATTTTTGTAGATTTTTATGGTGTCTAAAAACACACTTACCGGTAGTATTTACTGTCATTACAGTAGCTTCATGACCTTAGCCAGAAATATTTTTTTGTCAGTCTTGAATTAATCAAAAGTATGCTTTTTAGCACATGAACAGCTTGTGTGGAAGCCATTCATTTCAATCACAGCCATTATTGGCCAGTTCATTTGTTTTCAGTGACAAACCAGTGTCAGTTGAGCCATTTATTTAATTTATACTGATCCATTCGATTTGTTTCACTACCAGTTGTGCCAATGATAGCCATTAATGTGGGCCCCTAGACTTGCAACTATTAGTTAATCTAGTGGCCAGCTGGCCCCCTCTAAATTCCACCTGCCTTATCAGTTGTAATTACCCATCTTGGCCAGTCATCTGCCAGTCTTGAAGACAGGCAGACAAGTCTCTGGCTAAGCCCCTGGGTAGGTTACATGATGGCGTGTTTGCAGGCAGCTGTGGAGAGGTCGAATGCCTGAGCAAAGAGGATGAGGAGGGTGAAGGGGGTGAGGAGGATGGAGACCAGGCACGTCTGTTGGGCGAGAAGAAGTCAGACCTACCGTCTGTGAGAGAGACTTCGCCCCAACTCCTCTCGGCCGTAGGAGACAGTGGCTACTTCACTGTGCCACCCTCACCCACCAAGCCTTGCCTCTATATCTTCTCCTCGTTCGAAGACATCACCAAGCGACTCTACCACACCAATCTCCTGCACACCGTTGCTGAAGCCTTGGTAAGGGCCATTTTATGCAGTGCAACCACCAGATGAGATAATATTTCATTACATTACGAAAATCCATCATTAAACAGAGATTATAAACATAATTGTGTTGTTAAATGTAAGGAGTGTTTCACCGGGGACACTATTTCAGTGACACACTGGTGAAAGTGTCCCAAAGGTGCTTCCACATATTGACAGTTTTCAGTATACAAGATCACATTTAAAGAGCAAACTTTATTTTATAGAACAAAATCGGGCTTGCATTCGTCTAATTTCATATTGGTAACCATGGTGACCAATTATAGCTTGACATCCATTTCCTGCATACATGAGGGATGTTGCGTGCCATGATTGAACAAATTGGTAATGATTTGTTGAAGAATCGCTTATATTTGGGGAAAAAAACAGGAATTGTGGAGGTGCAACTGGACTTAGGTAACGTGTAGTCATTTTTCGGGGTTTTTTTTAAACGTACTTTTTCTCTTTAAATTATATGTGTGGACAGTGGCGAACACCGGACTTTTTATTATCTACCTTTAACTATTATCATTATTATTCTCTCTTAATTTGTCGTTTTAATTAGTATTAGTATTATTACTATTCTCATCCATTTACTATTGATATGTATGTATATTTTAATGCTTTTATTTATTTATTTATTTTATTTATATATTTTTATTTAATTTAATAATCTTAATAGCTACATGCCATGTTTTTTTTTTAGGATTGTAATATGCCTCTGAATGGTAGTAACTGCCAGATTTATGGCGCAGAGAAGTGCAATAAATTATTATTATTATTATAAAATAGTGTTTTATTAAAATTATCATTGATCATTAGGTTGGGCAACTTACCAAATTATTATTACCTGTACTAGCAAAAATGTCTGTCACCTGATGAGATGCTGTAATTGGCAGATGACAGTCATGATCGTAATATTTACCAATAACACCGTGATACCAGGTAGTAATATTTATCGCCGATAGATATCCGCTGTTTGTTAAAAATGACGAAGGTCGGAGAGAATGTTAAGTTCACGTCCATCAGTAGGCCCTAGTCGTGATAGCGTAAAATTGTCAAATAATCATATTGCCAGTGCTGTTGGCATGAGGGTAGAGCTTTATTGTATTAGCGTCAACTCCATGTTGCCAAGTCTATGATACAGGGGCTGTTTTCCCGAAGTATTTGCTGTGTGCGCGTGGTTCCTGTGATTGTTAGATTATGTTTCATGTATTACATGCACTTTATGTTTTATGTTCCGAACAACTGATTTACCCCATAAAAATTGAGACTCATATATATGGGGTATTTTGAAAAGATAGGTCTTACGTCCTATTCTCGGTGTCGTAGATTAATCCCTGAAAGTTTCACACTCGAGGTTTAAGCCAAGAGGAAAATGTACCCCCAATTATTAGTAGATTACTGTATTAAATAGAACCTTGTGCTCCACCAGGAGGCTGGGATGGAAGAGGTGGCCCAACTGTTCAGACAGGAATCGAGCCAGGCATCGGCCCATCTCAGGGTTATAATGGGTGTGTTTCTGGATGGTTGTGGCAAGTACCTAAGCCTGGTCGACAATCTAAACCTTGGCATTGGTTCTGGCAAGACGAAACTCGACAAATATCGCTTCCAAATGTGCAGAACCAGTGTGGTGAGTGTATCTGTTGTATTAACTGCGCAAAGTGCCCGAAACCACCTGGTAAGTTCATAGCAGCGAGGCCTTTTTTACCTCGGTCAAATCCTTCTTTTGCTTTTGCCAACCAGTTGAAACTGGTGATTTAGGCAGTATCATAGCCAAGAATACATATGCTTTTACCATCTTGTGAAAGGAGTTTGCATTTATGAAATGTTTGCGAGATAAGTTGCATTTATAAAAATGGACTTCAACATTGCACTGCATTTAGCAGTTTTGATTAAGGTCGTTTTTGATCCATTTCAAGTTTGATAATGATGTCTGCAGTGTCAGTAATTTTGACAACGGTCATGGACGTCATATTAACCATTTCAGTTAGACAGGCTGGATTTCCGGCCGCATTGCCTGTGATGCTTCGGTACGACAGGCCAGTTATTCGACATTGACGATGTCTGCTATTCAAATCGTTTTTACTCATAATTATCCACTACGTGGAGCCACTTGTTGTATACGGTTGTCAAGGAGAATAAATGAGCTATTCAGCAGTCATCATCGTTTATTATCGCTCAATAATAGTTTACAGAGATTTTTGCAGTTTTTAATGATGTATTATCAAAATCTGCGGTGGCCACAATGGCAGACGGCATTACTTCAACTAACGATTTACCACCGTATGTTTTGGACAGATTATTTGATAGTTTTAGCGAAGAATCTTTGTCTGATGTTGACGATCGACACAATAACGATGTCGGCGAACTTAGTATACAACTGTGTTCAACAACTGCAAAAACTTTGAAATCTTGGCAGCCATCTTGGATTGCTGGTTACCATGACGACGGACTATAAAATCGTATGGCTCATTTTACTCGCTGATTATCATACTTTCCAAAAATATATAACAATCCTTTTCAAAAATGAATTTTTGTTACTCAAATCTTGACTTGAATTGAGATAATCCATTATCTTGCATATTCACAAGGAATGCAGTATTCAATGGTCACTGCTGGTCAGGGCTGTAGTACTGAAATGGTTGATATTAATGCAACCTGGTCTGTTCTATTTAATATTACCCAGAATCATCCCCTTGAGCCAGGGGTGATATTAATATTAATTTACAATCAAGCACAAACATGGAAATTCACTGAATCAGTTGTACTTTGACCCAGTTGCTGTTTTCATCGATTTTGATTATTAACATTATATGCACAATGCTAGAAAATAAGAGAACTACCAAAACAAAAATAAGTTTTGAAATCAGTGTTTGAAATTACAGCCGGTCCACAAGTTCATAAATGTTGTGGTCGGTTGGGCGACTCTAAAAGTACTGGCCCACACGACTGCCCTCTTTTCAGCAAATATAAGAAAATTCTTCCAAAGCCAATAATGGAAATGTTTTTATTTTATGTTACAATGTGAAGCACCAACCTTTTAGTTGGACCACCATGTTTAAAGTTGAAGGTTTTACTGAACACCAACTTTTGAGCGTAGGTGTAAAACTCTGAGGTGAATGAATGTTGTCTCTTAAAGGAGCGACTCAAGTCGATTGCACGGGAGTTGCGTGATGTCACCCCCCTTGATGTGAGAAGTAAGTTTCGACGGGCGAAGGAACTTCTACAGCGAATCTCCTACTTGGTGAAAGAGGTTAGTCAGATTATGATGCCATCAGTGCCACCATAGGATAGACCTGCTCATTGTCTTGTGTTTGAGCGCCTGTTATGTGATCAGTGTTAATTAAAGTACACAGTTTGATTAGTTTTATAGAAAAAATCATAGAAAATAACCGTATTTTGACAGCCAAAATATGTTTAATTATCCACAATTTGTTAATATTATTAATTTACTGTTGTGTGGTTATCAATAACAATGTCAGTGCAATCATCAGACATGACAGTACGAATGAGTACCTGGCAGTAGATATGTGTGTATGTTCGCGCAATAATTGCATTTCGGCTGAATGCTTCCCAGAGACTTTGAGAATGTTCAAATGAACAGGTCTGCCAGTAAAGCAAAGTGTAAAGTGCTTTTTGGTACTCCTGAGGTTTGGGTACCATGCCTACGCCACCTATATCCAGGGAATCAGAGCTCAGAGTTGCAACATACAAGCTTCATTAGGCAGAACTTACCTATACCTGTATGTGTGTTTTCAGCCGCAGCAGTCGTTGCCGGACGTGTTTGTGTGGCTGGTGTCTGGGGGGAAACGTGTGGCATACCACCGCGTCTCTGTCAGTTCCATCATCCATGCCCCCACTCCAGCCTTCAGGGGTAAGGACTGCGGGGAACTACAGTCCGTTTTCCTCAAGGTACGTCACAGTGTGCTTGAAACTGAACCTATCCATCATGTCACCTCAGGCCTTTCAGAATCCAATTTTTACCAGTCCAAAAATGTCCTGGTAGATACTCGCATCTGTGCGCACATATATAATCTAGTCCAAACATGCATATTGTTTTGTCTTTTTTTGCTTATAAAATTTCTACCCGTCCAAATTAAAATTTCAACCCGTCCAAAAACAAACTTTACCCATCCAAATTATGGGTGGACGGGTCAATAAAAGGCTATGACCTATTGCCCAAAAACAATAGGTCCATAAAGCCATCAAAAATGGATGCCGAACACATGGACATTCCATCATAAATTTTGTTGAAATTCTGGTGGCCCGAGAAGGTTTTTTATGACAAAAATGTAAGGCAAAGTTGTTTAAGCGAGAACTGCATATCGGAAAGTTTGATTTTGTAGATGTCATGCCATACAAATAATGTAATGCACATGTAGTACTTCTGTAAACACTGTTGCCATGGCACAGCTTTATGGAGGTATTTGTGTACGAATAATCTTTGCACATTAATTGCAGTGTGGCTGAATGCTACCCAGAGAAGTAGAGATGGTATTCAATTGAACAGGTCTGCCTGGGAGTAAAATGTAAAGTGCTCTGAGCAGTCCTAACCACTGGATACTGCGCTATAAAAAACTTACCTATACCTTTTACTTTCCCTTTACAGAGGCCAGGCAAGGGACAAGGTCAATCTGACTCAGTCATACAGGCAAAGCTCAACCTGCGACTATGGCTGGGCAAACACGACGCCTACCGACCTTGTGAACGGTTACTGGAGGGACTACCAGAGGGCTATGAGGTGGTGACTGATGCTGACAACCAGAGGGCGCCACTGCCACCAACTGCGCTGATCTACACAGGTCAGTGTGTAAATGGAACTGTAGTTTATGTAATTATCAAATGTTTTGAAGCTAGAGAGGTTACCATTTAGAATATTATGTGAGTAAAATTAACCATAATTTTGTTATGATAGAGAAGTATTAAATCTACAATTTCATTGTGAGTCATATTGAAGGTAGGTATATTTTTGTGGAAGCTATCAAAGTTATTTTGAATCCATGGGAAACAGTGAGAGTATTTTTGATATATTATATATATGGTGTATTAGTTATCAAGAGAGGTTGTTCGTTCGTTTTTAACATAAAATCTTGTTATAAACTATATTTAATATAACGTACCAACTGCTGAAGTACACTTTAATGAACTATTTTTTGGTTAAAATGTGTTTCCGGAAGAAACCACTTGTTTGCATGACAGCAGGCTGCTTTCGATGGCCTCAGGTCTGACTGTTAATGAGGTGCGCATATGCATCATGTAATACAACATCATGCCCACGTCAGATCACAACCTTTCTCAGAATTATCCCTGTTTACTATTCGGGGATTTGAGTGACAGCTCGCAATTTTTGGCAAAGACTTAATTGTTGAATTCAAAAGTTGTTTCTACTTTGCTGAAGTGTATTACTGCGGTAAGTAGGTTAGAGTACTTTATACTTTATGTTGTGTCATATATTTCTACAATAAAAATGAATGGACTTTAATAGAAGTTTAATCCATTGTCAGATTGTTACAGTGAAACCTCACTATTAAGGTCACCATTGGGACTGGACAAAAGTGACCTGAATAGCAGGTGACCTTATTAGTGGGACTAATTTCCTGTACTTTACTGTTACAAAAATAATTTGGGACTGTCCCAGGGTGACCTTAATTGCGAGAACTTTGCTTTACGTAAGGCGAGATTCTACAGTATTTCTTTTGCAATAAAACAATTGTTTACATATAATTTAATTCATATTTGAAACAAACTATTCATATATTCCAGAGTACCGCACACTGCAGCTCCATGCCTACATCTTCCAAGCACGCGGCCTCATTGGCTCTGATAACACAGGTCTGTCAGACCCATTCGTTCGTGTCATCGTCGATGACATGTGTCAGACGACGCAGGTGATCTCAGAGACACTCAGTCCCACGTGGGATGAGACGCTAGTCTTCAGTGACGTCATTGTGTATGGTGACACCGACAGTGTCCTCAAATTCCCGCCCACTGTCATGCTTGAGGTCTTCGATTATGACTTTGCAGTGAGTTAACTTGAGTTAACTAACAAGTTTGTATATGACGTTGCTTGTTAACGTATTATGTTATATTTTTAATAATTATTTCTTTTAGATTATTTAATATTTAGCTACTGGTATGTAGTGTTGTGATTTTAGATATCAAATTTAATTATCTACGTTCCTACCTATATAGTCTTAGCTAATTTTGAATTAATTTATTTATAATAATAATAATGAGGTAACTTCCTTTGTGCCTAAATCCTTGGAAACCAATCTCAGACATGTATTAAGACAAAAGAGTTTGGTCAATCTAAAAATTGTTAATCATAATTAAAGTTGTCAACAGATGGATGGATGGATGCATCAGGGAGCTATGGTGGTAAAGCAAAGTTTATGTAGAAGTAAGTTTTTAAATAATTGCGGAACTGAGTAATATTTTTGATTGCTTTAATACGTTTTGAAAACAAACGCTCCTTTGTGCACATTGTTTAATGGGGATTTATCTCGTTTTTGTATCAATTTGATAGCACCCAGCTCAAAATGTGTTTAAACAGCTGTTTCGTCCTTGTTTGGGTGAAATGAAAAAAATTGTGTTTATCGTGTTTTTCCCTTAAGCCCTTCATTCTCTCTGGTATTTCATTCCAGAAGTGGTTGATAGGAATGTCCTCCTCTAACCAGATATGTATGAGGTTTATTTTATCCACAGGGCGAACCAGAATTTCTGGGCCGTGTCATGGTTCAACCGAGGGTGTGTCTGAGTGATACGCCCTATGACCCCCCTGACTGGCCGTCACAGCTCCAGTGGTGTGACCTCCAGCGGGGGTCAGAGGAGGCGGGGCAAATTCTCGCGGCCTTTGAACTCATCGAGGTCAGAAACATTTTTGTTTCTTCTAGCTGGCTATGTCAGAAAATAGTGTCTGCTGTAAAAACAATAAGGTGAAATCCAGAGCTGAGAGGATTATCCATTAAATGCATTTGTCAGATGCTATCTCAAAGCAGGCCCTCAGCCAGAATTTTTTTTTGACAGGCTTGAATTAATAAAATGTGTGCCTTTTAGTGCGCAGATGGCTTTCGTGGAAGCCATTCATATCAGTCACAACCATAATTGGCCACTTCAGTTTGTTCCATCACAAACCTGTGTCATTTGAGCCATTTATTTAATTAGTAATGATTCATTTGATTTGTTTGAGTAACATTGTGCCATTGATAGTCATTAATATGAGCCCTTAGACTTGGAACTATTAGAGTTTTACTCTCTAGTGGCCATGCAGCTAACCCCCTATAAATTCCACCTGTCTCAACAGTTGTAATGACCCATTATGGCCAGTCGTCTGCCATTCTTGAAGATGGGCAGACGGGTCTCTGGCTAGAATTCCATAGAAAATCTATAGCATTGGCATCGCCACATAAATTTTGAGAGAATTCTACAGAAGCTTCATAGATTGCTATAGATTCTCTATAAAATGCAATATAATTGTATCTTTCTTCCTCATCCTTCACTGTATTGGCAGGGTGAGAGAGAGAACATGGGGGAGATGAGACCACCCTCAGACCAGACCGTGTTGCCGGTCCCCCGGTCCATCAGACCCACCCTCAGTAGATACAGGATTGAGGTTGGTGCGAGGTCAATAGTCAGTTCTTTGTTCGTTTTGTGAACTCATTTTTCAGTCTGACAGTACTTAGTGACAGTACTTAGTGACAGTACTTAGTGACAGTACTTAGTGACAGTACTTAGTGACAGTACTTAGTGACAGTACTTAGTGACAGTACTTAGTGACAGTACTTAGTGACAGTACTTTTCCATGCTGCTTGCATGATGTCTGTGCCATATATTTTGATATTTTGCTGAAATTCCTGCATGTTTACTTCTAATTCTAGGATTTATTCCTTCATTGTGTGTGCTTGCGTATAGGTTTGTGTGTGCATGCGTGTGTGTGTGCGTGTGTGTGTGTCTGTACTGTGCATGCATTTGACTGATATGAACACATTACTCTCTAATCGTTACTGTGGTTCTCACACATAGAAATATTACGTACTTTGAGAGATTAACCAATCTCATGCTAAGATATAATCATATAAATTAATACATATTACAAACCATGTCATTTAAACTCGAAACAAATTGTAGAGATTGTTATTATTGCACATCTACATTCTCTTGATTATGTCTCTGTACTTAGACAAATCCAGTGAAACAAATGTTGTTTTGTTTTAGGTGTTGTTTTGGGGTCTACGGGAACCTAAGCGCATCCAGCTGCTGTCCGTTGACAAACCTCGCATGGAGATCCAGTGTGGCGGTCACAAGCTCATGTCCAGTAAGATCCAGGACTTCCAAGAGAACTCCAACTTTGAGAGGCCTGTTGCTTACATGGATCTGGTACATACAACTACATTCACTGTATCTTACTAATGCATTACTTCATGGGTTGTCATGTTATTGAGATGTTCTAGCCCAAACACACTATGTGACTGGCCACAGCAAACTGGGTCAATTCTGGACATGAGCCAAAAATACTGTCCAGGTCATGTTCCATCAATTTTTTGATTTAATGGCAGAAATGCATCACTTATAATCTCATCTTTCAATGTGTAGTGTATTTTTCTTGACAAACAGTCCAAACCTGATAGCATACAAGCATTTACGAACCCATATATTACAAAGCTATAGACAATACGAGTTAAAATGACATTGTTTCTCAACAAGTTGCTTTCTAAAGTTTGCCTCAATTTTAAAAACTACAGAAGATATTTCAACAAATGTGGTATCATTTTAAAGCTCGTGGTCTGTGGAATCTGTAAACGTACAAAAATCAATGTTGCAATTTTGCGACTTAAAACCCACCTTGCTGTGGCTGGTCACGTGTAGGAAGCAGAGCTGGAACAAGTACATTTATTTTGTACTTGAGTAAAAGTACAAGTAACTTTGGAAAATGCTACTCAAGTAAAAGTAAAAGTCCTGTTTGAAAAATGTACTTGAAATACATGTAAAAAGTAACCAAATGTACTTGAAGTAAATGCAAAAGTACTTCTCTAAAAACTTTTGATATGGTCACCCACTGCGAACAAACAAGTGAATTCAGTAGTGTGCAAAGCAAACACTTTATTGAACAGGACAGGATCCTCAGCAGTATACAATGACAGGCTGGCTCCTCAAACAAACTATACATACTATGCAAGACAGTGACAAAAGAAATAAAATAATGGTAATACCATATTCAGTAGTGTGTACAGTGAACACTAAATATTGTCTACGACCAGGCCTGGGGATCTATATGTGAGACAAAATATTGAAAACATGAACCAAGAATACATATATACAACATTTATAGGCCCTAACAATACTTAGTTTATTATTAAGATAAATCTGAGTAACCATTAGCAGTTTAAATTGCCACAGCGAAGGGAATGTTTTGGGGCGATCATATGTGAATTTCGATGTGCGTTTATCACTAATGCAATTCGGGACGTTATTCAGGTCACTAATAGCTCGAACCTAAATCTAAGAACATGTTTTGTTCATATTAAATGCACTTGCACCTTTAGTACAAATAACGACGTGTTATGGTGTAATATATTTGCACAGCAAAAATGAGGCAAGAAGACCTTTTAGCTCCGTAGGTCTAACACTAATAATTTACCGACCACGTGTGTAAGGAAGGTTTGAAGGTGATCAACAGATCTGGTATATCGACATACACAACAAACAGATCAACTTAACAGTAGCCCCGTGAACTGACTTAATCTCAAACATACTGAATAAGTATGGCCATGGATGCTGCAAATGATCGTTTTCGGCTGATCCTTCTATGATAAATCTTTGAACGCGAATGACACCTGGTGATCATGCCTGGTAACGACAATGATAGGCCAATCAGAAAAGACTACCACTTGTTGCTCCGGCTGATATCTATTGATGGATATATGCTGGGGGAAACCAGTTCCGGGCTTCAGGCATTATCGTTCGTTACTAATATTTTTGGAGCTCCAAACTTTTAACGCATAAATAATGGATACTTCGTTACATTTATGAAAAGTACACACATTTGTACTTCGTTACAAGTAAAAGTACTCCTAAAAAAATGTACTTCGTTACTCACGAAAAGTAAACTTTTCTACTCAAGTACAGTAACGAAGTACTTGTACTTCGTTACGTCCCAGCTCTGGTAGAAAGCACACACACGATACATGCATGGTGCTGTTTTGGAGTTAAAAACGTAATGCCAAATTAAATGCATTTTACTACGTGGCCTTACATTTGCTGCTGCCAACACAACTGTGTGGTCGTGGGGATACAGGTCGTGGGGATACAGGTCGTGGGGTACAGGCCTTGACATTAAGGTTTTGAATCCACTGGCTCAGGGGGCCAGTAGATTTGAAAAGTTAGTGGCCCGCCTGTGAAAGTGACTGGCCCGGATTTTGTGTTACCTTCAAAAATACACTGATACCGAGGTGCAAAACATTATTAGTCTTTTTTATAATTTTACCAACATAGTTGTTAGAAGTTACTATACATATATTGATTGTTCAAAGTGAGATGTCCAAAGCTAACAATATTGTAATATTGTTCAAGTGTGTACTCAGATGCATATATACAGTATTTGCCAAGTTTAAGTAAAGTGTGGCCAGTGTGACGACAGCTAGTCAGTCGGTAGTTGAGTTGACGTTGCTTTCATGTTCTGGTCATTCAAGGCATTATACTATTTCATGGTTCATTCGCTAGGTGGCACCACCCAAAATAGGTGGCCTTCACCTTGCCCTTGCTGATGCAGCGTTACATTTGGTTTCTGTCACTTTAGCCACTAGTTAAATTTGGATTTAAGCTGTATTCCTTTCATATATCTAGAGAAGAAAAAGCGTGCATAATTCTAAAGTCGAGGCAGCTTTCAACCACCGTACAAAGTGTGTCCAAGGGACGCGGCGGGACTTAAAAAATGGCGTCTCTCGTCATATAAACCTGCGCTGCTGGTGGTTAGAAAATTTATTCGATGGCTTTGCATGCTGTCGTCCGCATGATATGTGTTGGAGTTTGGACTCATTATTGATCAGAATTAGTATCAACGTTATGGTTACAATTTAATTTTAAAAAACTTAATAATTGCTCCCAATGTCGATGTTGTCTGTACGACTTGCCAAACAACAAGGCATTGAGACAACCAATCGCCATCATATGTTGTCTGTACGAATTGCCAAACAACAAGGCATTGAGACAACCAATTGCCATCATATGTTGTCTGTACGACTTGCCAAACAACAAGGCATTGTGACCACCAATCGCCATCATATGTTGTCTGTGCGACTTGCCAGACAATTGGGCATTGTGACCACCAATCACCATCATATGTTGTCTGTCTGTGCGACTAGTCAAACAACAAGGCATTGTGACCACCAATCACCATCATCTCTACATTCGCTGCTTACTCCTGTAAGAAAACCTATTCACCTTCGATCATCTAGTTCTGACTTACTTCTTGTTCCTAGAGTCAACACTAACATTGGAACTAGGGCTTTTTCTGTTGCTGCACCAACTCTTAGTGTTAGATCAGGTTAACATATTACACAATTCTGTCATCATTTTAAAAAACTTGACAACCTTACTTATCCACCACAGCTCCGTGGCACGTCCATCCATCTGTTAATAACTTGACTATACTGCTGATCGATGTTTAGATTGACTAACCCTTTTTGTCTTGATGCCCTTTTGTGCTTGGTTTCCAAGGCGTTAGACGCAATAGAAGTTACCTTTATTATTATCATCATATGTTGTCTGTAGGACTTGCCAGACAACAAGGCATTGTGACCATCAGTCACCATCATATGTTGTCTGTAGGACTTGCCAGACAACAAGGCATTGTGGCCTCCCATCACCATCCGGTGTGTTGACTGTCGCAAGTTTGGCCGTGAGGTGTTGCTGGGCACTCATACTGTCACCCACATCCTCAAGTACTTCCAGGAGGATGATTCAACGGAACCTCACAAGGAATCGACCGCTGTGTCAGGTACTCATTACATACCTCACCACCAGGTGGCAGCACATGCAAGAGGTAGTGAGCTCGAGGCTGTTTGTGTGTGCCTGCTTTGTTTATGAACCAACAAGTGTTGATTTATTAATGTGGGTTTGTGACAGAATGTTTGAGTATTTATATTATGAAAATCTTTAGTTGAATATGATAGATATAGACATGTTAATTTGGAGTTAACAAGAACCATTTCCTTGTTTCGAGACAATTATTGAAATGTCTTTGTGGTAATAATACAGAGCGTTACTTCCTTTTAAAAATTCTGCAGAAATTATTGTTGTAAGTTTCGAAATATTCTGCATGCGCCACGGGACATATGCAGTTGTATTCATGCATAGCCAATAAATAACCAACAGACTTATCAATGCTGCATCAAATACCTGACAGGTCACAAGTAGGATCAAAAACATCAGAAGTTTATTTTATTATTATTAAGGTAAGTTTATGTAGAACTTCATGCTTTACTAGTGTGAAGTGTGCACTAAAACTGCTTTCTGTGTGTGCAGCTCATGGGTGCCCGAGCATGGTTCTCTATGGTTCAGGTCTCATTGACAACACCAATCGTCCAAGTATTGCTGACAATAAAAGTCGTCTAAGTGTCATCGATAGTGACAAACGATCAAGCATCGCCAACAACAATAGACACCAGAGCATCACTGACAGCAACAGTCGTCCAAGTGTCACTGACCAGAACAGTAGTCCAGGCATCACTGACCAAAACAGTCGTCCAAGCATCACAGATCAAAACGGTCGTCCAAGCATCACTGACCAAAACAGTTGTCCAAGCATCAACAATGATGCAGGAACTTTGGCTGCTGTGGTAAGTCCAAAAAGTCACCAAAAGATATGATTGATGATCTGACGTGCATGTCTTCATAGAGAGAATTTCGTGCGCAGTTGTGAATGGTCATTTTGTTCGTTATAGGTGCAAATAGAAGCTCAACAAAAATTTGATAGATTGGCTTGTACTCATGCCATCAAAACATGGTTTGGTGAACTTGTATGGAGGCAATTGATAAGCGACTTCACAATTTCCGACGACTTGGCATAGTAACGAGATGACTTGGCATAGTAACAAGATGACTTGGCATTGTAACAAGATGACTTGGCATAGTAACAAGATGACTGGGCAATTTTTAGACTAAGCTTTTACTTCTAGACTTGACATAACGTTAAACAATCATACTAATTACAGTACTAATTTAACTGGGTATTTTGTGCCTATATTGCTTTGTGCCTACATCATCCGACTGTCTCCTCTTGTTGATGGGATCAGAATGTTGCCAACATCTTTGTTATACGGATTTCAGTTAGAACCATTTAATTGTCAAAAACCAAACCTAACATGAGTTCCATAAATTTCCATGTATAATACGCCCCCATGTATAATACGCACCCTGACTTTTGACATCAGTCCCCAATTTTCCCGCTTCTAATATTTTGCTTGAACCCATGAATCCATCTCAGAATTGTAAACATGTCATCTACGCAAGTTACAGCATTGCTGCCGGCTTGTCACTCAGTAGTGACTAGTGTGTAAGCATGACGTAACTTGTGTTGTAGCTTGACGATTGCGCAACTGATATAAATCAGCGCTTGCTAGAACTTACATTGAGTTGTTCTGATTTCACTTTTAAATTAACACCTACATTCTATTCTGAAATGCTACATGCAAACCTGGTACTTTCAACTGCGAAGCATACATGCGCTACATTCGTCTTTGTTTACATTCACAACATTTGAATTCACAACTTTAAACATGGAGTTACACTTGTTGACACCCGACCGGTGACGTCGGCATCATTCATGTGATTCAGGAATGCAAATCATACTCAGCGGGATGCTTCCTGGGCTGCGCTTCCCAGTCTCGTGCGCTTCCCACTCATTGGTGTTATTTGCGATGTCAGACATCCGGGCTCTCGTCTTTGTCATTTCTCGCTGCTAGTTTAGGGCTAGAGAGGTGGTTACGGGAGTGCGATTCTTGCCTTTCGTTTGCCTTGCTGCAGTGGTTTACGTGATTGTGACACCACTCCAACTTTGATAATATTACTAGTTTTCCAGCAGCGTTATCCTGGTCTGCAAACATTGATAAATTGGTCAGAGAAAAGTTTGTTTAGCCGTAGCACCATGTGTAATACGCACCCCGACTTTTGTTGAGTAAAAAGTGAAGGGAAAAAATGCGTATTATACATGGAAATTTACGGTATATGTAACAATTCTTGTGTTTACTGCGCGAAAATTTATGCTGCGCACTAATTGTCTGTGCAGTTGGAGCAACGAGTGGAGTCACCAGTGGTGCCACCAGTGGAGCAGCCGCACACCAAGCAACAGCTGGAGCAAATTGCTGACCTTGACTGGTGGAGCAAATTCTACGCCTCCAGAGATGACCTCCGGAAGGTGAGGTCAGTCTACGGACATCACCTGTGTTTAGTGAAAGTCACCCTATGTTGTATCTCTTCAATTTGCATGTCCTTCTCAGAACTTAATTACTCCCTTGACCGACTTGGTTGTCGGGAGGACATAAGCGAGGTTGCAGCTGTGATCTTCCTCCATTCCTCGCTGTCAGAAGCTATGGTAAGGAGCTCAGGCACGGAGAGGGCGGTCCACTCCTTATCCTTAACATGTTCAATCCAGCTTTTTTCTCCGATGTCCACAGCGGCATGTGTTCTCCACAGGGTCCTGTAGGGTCATTTTTGGGAGGCTAACTTGTCGTGTTATGTGCCAAAACCATGCCAATTTTCTTCTGTTGATTTGATCTTGCTCAGCACAGTTGGTCTCATGCTCCACATGTAGGAGATGTGGTGCAGCTTCCTCAAGCACTTTGTCTGAAAGGCTTTCATCTTTTTCTCTGCATTAGCATGACATGCTCAGGACATGACTGTACAAATTGATGTTGCTTTCCTGCTAATCTTCCAGCCATTGTCCCTAATCCGAAGACATCCATAATGTCTTCCTATCTTTGTTGTTTCTATGCCGTATGGAGACATTTATTTAGCTATTAAATGTTACTGTGGTTCTTGCAAAAGCCATTCTTGGTGGCATTTAAGTCCAAAGAATTTGTACTTAGCACTGTGGTGGTGTTGTGACATTGTTTTGTTTCATAATTTGTTATAAATCCAAATTGTATGATGTGTGGTTGTGGTTCACAGCTTCACGTCATTAGTTGCTGTATAGTGTATCGATTTATAGACACGGTGGGGCGAGATATTTCCAGTGTGTGTTCAGAAAATGTGCCCTCAGTAAATGGTGTGTTATTTATTTCAGGAAGTGGAGAGTGAACTTACAGATGATGGTAAGAAATCGTTGCGTATTTAGGCCTGTTCAATAAAGACAGATTTGTAGCATCTTTGTCCACTCAATGGTGTTGAAATCTGTAAATGTCCTAAACTATATTTAATCGTAATATCTTCTCTAGAGTGTGGTGTGGCGAGCAGACTGTCCCACATCAATTCACGTATGTGACTTGCCACTGCAAACTGGGTATTAAGTTGGACATACCTGTTCTAAAGAGTATAAATAACTACTTAGGAGAGGTCCCACCAATTTTTTTATTTTGGCAGAAATGTATACATTATAATGTCAGCTTTACATGTCCAGTATATTTTTCACGACAGATATTCCTAAGTTAATAAATTACATCTATTTACAAATCCACTTATTGAGAAACAATAGACAATATGAACCGAAATGACATGATTTCTCAAACCATATCTAATTTTAAAAGTTTGCTTTAATTTTAGCAACAAATAAAAACTACTGAAGATATTTCAACAAATGGTATCATTTTAAAGTTCATGATCTGTGGAATCCACAATAGTACAAAAATCTATTTTGGAACTTAATACCCACTTTAGTGAGGCAGGTCATATATGTGGGATGGCTTTCTCGCAATGCATCATCTGGAGGGCAGAGAAAAAACTGGAACCCCAGTTCAGTGCATGAAATGTAGAAATAAGTCGAATGTAACAGTTGTAAAAGAAAAAAACTGAATGTGACAAAAGATTATTGTGCCAATGGTTACTCATACTGCTTGTAATAGTCGCCTCTGTTGTCTCCTGTAGATGCCCTTGACTCCGATGATCTCCTGTCGGACACAGAAGGTACAAACTAAACAGCACCAAAAGCGACTCTAGTATTGATTGGTTATGAGAATATTGATACAAATTTGTTTTCTTAATTATGAAAGAAGACCAGAGAACATGAAGCAACATTAGTGAAGGAACAGTGTAGATTAGATATCAGAAAGTATTCATTCTCCCAAAGGTATATTAATGAATGGAACACATTTTCTGCTGATTGTGTAAATGCTGGCAATGTGAATATAAAAAAAGCATTGATACATGTCTCGGACGGGCACACAACTAATGTAGCCTTTGTAACCTAAAGGCATCCAAGGTTTAATTTGTTCTTGATAGCAGTCTTGTTGAATATTTTATTTATATATTGGCACGACACAGGAATTGTTTATTGTGTGATATATGTCTTACATTTCATCTTTCTTGAAGGTCGGGTGATTTACCACGTTACTACCTCGTGTCCACACAGGCTTATCTAGTGGTCCTGTTTTGGATGGGCCGAGTTCATTTTGGACGGGTGAAATTAGAGGATGTCGTAGTAATTATAAAAATAAATGTGTGTCACACTTGTTTATAATTGTGTTGTATATATATATATATATATTATATATACATATAAATATATATATTATATATACATATAAATTTATATATATATATATGTGTGTGCATTTGAACTATATTCTATGTGTGCATGTGCAGATGTGCGTATCAATTGGGAAATTTTTGGACCGGTAAATATTTGATTCTGCATAAAGACCTGCATGTCCAGGTATCAATTCGGACGCTGTGGTCGTTGCCGTCGACTACGAGGAACTGGACAGTGGTCAGTTGACTGAACTGAAGCAGGAGGCTGACAAGGAGCATCTCAAAGGATTTTCAAAGAAGAAGAAGAAGAAACTGCTGAAGAGGAGAACAAAAGCAATGTTCAAAAAGGCAAAGGTAGCTGAGTTCACTGTGTGGGCTCTCTCTATGAACAGTCATGTCTTCTTCTCATGTGATGTGATGTGTTGTCTTGAATCTGCTGATGTTTCTATGAGTTGATGGTAGTTATAGTTAACAGCTCAGTTAATGGTACAGTCGAACCACGCTTTACGGTCACCTTGGTAATACAGCCACCTCGCAATTAAGGTCACTCTAGGGCAGTTGCAGATTATTTCCATATACAGTAAAGTACAGGAAATTAGTCCCACTAATAAGGTCACCTCAGTGTTCAGGTCACTTTCTCCCAGTCCCAAGGGTGATCTTAATAGTCTGTCTGCTGTTGTCATATTCGAGATATCGTCATGCTATATGTCAGTTACAATCTACCAACCAGATCTGCAAGCTAAGGAAATGTCACTACTTGTCTTGTGATATCACGTATCAGTATACAATAATGTTTGTAGTTTCTCTATTTAGTGACAGTTATAAAGAGTCTGTGGACCATTTCATCTTGAGCTCATAAGTCTGATTTTGCTCTAGGAAAATTAATTTCGCTCCTTAATAGTGATCTTGTGTACTGAAAACTGTCACCACCAGGAGGCGCCACCGGGACACTTGCCAGTGTGTCACAGAAATAGTGTCCTCTGTGATAAAGCAGCGGCTTTTTGCATTTTTAATAAACTCCTTAAATAAAAAATTAATTATGTTTCAAGCTGGATTTTCATTATTAGCTCGTTCTCTCGATGAAACGGTCTCTCATTCTTTTGCAATGGTTTTCTTGCGCCCCACCCTCTGGCAGACCAAACATTCAGCTGCAGTTAATGTATGTAAGGTGTGAACAGAATAAATTTGTCCAGGTTTAAAAAAGATATCCGTAAAGTTTAGCACTGCCTGGCTGCCATCTGAGAGTATGACACTTACTATTGTGCCGTTGCACCAGCACAAATTCAGAAGTAATAAGTCTACCAGCAGTGACCTATGAAGTTACATGTGTCATGCAAAGCAAAGCTACTGTATTACATTTTATTTGTTCATGTTGCCAGGGACTGGTCAATATGGGGTTTCTCGAGGACGAAGAATCGACGACACAAGATGACAATGACAATGTGGTTAAGAGCTTCATTGCTAGATTCAAGGTGGTGTATCATGACATTTCACTGTATCAAAATCAATACTATCACTTTAACAGTGGTAGGGGTATATGTATTTGTGTCTGAAATAAAGTATTGAATTGAATTGAACAATAGTACAGTCAACAGGAGAGGTGTTTGTAATTAATCCTTTATTAGATATTGGTTTGTGCATTGAGAGACTGATGTGTCTATTTTATTTTTGTATTACAAAATTTGAATATATTTCCTTGAAAACATGTGCACAATAATTCCAATGTGAATGTCTGTATATTCACAAAAACAACAACCATGCTTTGAAAGAACAGAGACATGTCATGCATTTGGAAATAGGAAGCAGAAATAACAGTATATACCGCACATATTATTATAGCCTTTGATTGCATAGTGTTGTATATTAGGAAATAATATTTAGAAGTGCAAAATTATTATTACACTAAAATAAATGTAATAATGATACTAATATAGGTAAGAGATCTATTTGTAAACTATATTATAACCAAGCTACTACTCATAAAAAAATGTACTGAAACATGTTACATTGTAGGTCTACCTGACGGAGCTGGAGAGAGTCCCTGAGTTTGGAGGTTTCATGAGTTTCGAGACTTTCCCACTGAGTCGAGGCAAACAGAATGAGGAGGAGGAAGACGCTTCCCAAAGGACAGCAGGAAAGTTCAAAGTGAGGCCCTGGCTTTCTTCTCCTTTCTTCCCCTGTTGGCGCACATAGCCACGCAGGTCATCACATGTTGCATCATTCTACAAATTCCCCAAAATCATATACCATTACATAATGGAGCCATTGCGTGGGGATTAATAAAGTATATTTGATTTATCTTATTTTGATTGATAAGGATCGGTGATGGTTTGGTCGTCATTATGTATAGTGGGAGAAATAAGTTGACTCAATGGTGCCACCTGTATAGATGATTTGTAGCTTCATTGGCACAGATTTCAGGTAGTACTAGTTTTGTTTGAGTAAGACCCTCTGCACCTGAGGTACAGGGGAAAAAGATGTAAAAATTTGATTTGGTTTCTCTATCATGGTTTTATGACAATTACCGGTACAAATACCAGTTCCTGGTACAAGATCGTGTCTCGAGACTATGGATGATAAATTTGTAACAGTTCCCGTTAATTTCTTTGCATTAATAAACCAGTAAATGTTGCTATGTTTTGATACATGTTCGATCAGTGCAAATATCATTTCTTGTGGAGGGAATGTAGTTTGAATAATTAAAACACATTTTGGTGATCACATTGTTTAGATATTATTATTATTATATATAGCGTGGTTGTGTAGCAACAGTTTTATTTCTTTTGTTTAATCAAAAATATGTAATTGTTTCGATGCAGCTGATGGTGTCCTTGAGACAGTGAGTTCTGAAGCAAAATAGGGGAAAATGAATGACCTAGATGTTGTAGTTAGGGTTATTGCAATCATGTCATATTACTGTTGTTAGGGATCATCTAAGAACATCATTGTCCGATATCAGACAAAATTCTTTTGTTTGGGGGAGGGTGGGTCGGAGGCAGGTTTTGTCTGGCATCGGTATTGATATTTTACCCTTTTGACCGATGCTGTTAATATATTGATATCATCATATCAATGTTAATAAACTTTTGTCTGAGGGGAGGGGATGGGGGCTGAGGCCAGGTGAAAGTGATTTTGTCTGGTATCGGACATCACTGTTCTGAGATGATCCCTTACTGGTGTTTTTGTTCAACTTGTGGTGCACTGACGGCACTGATGGCTTTGTTGGTGTTATTTGTTTTATTATATTTTGTTCTTGTTTTGTTCACAGATGTTGCACGCAAGTGAGTCAATTGATCCGTGAATGATGTTGTGGTTGTTGTTCTCTGGTTGTTATTGTGGTTATTGTTATGGTTATCATTGTGGTTATTGTTGTGGTTACTCTTATGGTTGTTGTCTGGTTGTTGTTATTCTTGTTAATGTTATTTGGTTGTTGTTCTCTAGTACTTGGGCTGTTTTTCTCTGCTTCTAGTTCTCTGGCTGTGTTGCTGTTCTGATTGTGATGTTGTTCTGATTGTATTCTTTATTATCTTATTTGCTTTCTGGCACTACTGTTGTAATTTTTACGTTAGTCTAAGTACAAAATTCCACCAGGCTCCATACAGTACAAATGAAATGTTTCAGTTTTTCCCCATTTCAAGATATATCTAACATGACGTCTTGATATTTACAAACCTTTGAGACTGATGCCTCTTGCCTGTGTCATCAGGGAAGGCTGTGTATCTACCGTTTGCCAGAGGAGGCTGAGGAGGAGACAGACAAGCAGAATATCACCAGAAGGTCGCTTCAGCTGAGACTGCTGAAGAATCTGCCAAGCAACAAACCATTCAGAGTGCAAGTTCTTGTCTACGTCATTTGCGTGAGTATCTATATTTCTCTTCTTCCCCCCTCAAGCTCTCATTCTCCTCTCCCCCATATCTCAAGCTCTCATTCTCCACTACCCCATATCTCAAGCTCTCATTCTCCACTCTCCCATATCTCAAGCTCTCATTCTCCACTCCCCCATATCTCAAGCTCTCATTCTCCACTCCCCATATCTCAAGCTCTCATTCCCCACTCCACCATATCTCAAGCTCTCATTCTCCACTCCCCCATATCTCAAGCTCTCATTCTCCACTCCACCATATCTCAAGCTCTCATTCTCCTCTCCCCAATATCTCAAGCTCTCATTCTCCACTCCCCCATATCTCAATCTCTCATTCTCCACTCCCCCATATCTCAAGCTCTCATTCTCCTCTCCCCCATATCTCAAGCTCTCATTCTCCATTCCCTCATATCTCAAGCTCTCATTCTCCACTACCCATATCTCAAGCTCTCATTCTCCTCTTCCCCATATCTCAAGCTCTCATTCTCCTCTCCCCCATATCTCAAGCTCTCATTCCCCACTCCCCCATATCTCAAGCTCTCATTCTCCACTCCCCCATATCTCAAGCTCTCATTCTCCATTCCCCCAGTCCTGTCTAATGTTTCTTCACATAGTCCTCCCATCTCAGCCGTGAACTCTTCTCTGATGGGGTCTAAGTGAATGTTTATACACATATGCAGTATTTGTGAATGTGTATGCATTTCGTGGAGCGCAGTGGCACAGTGGCCAGAACATTGGACCCTCAATCGAGAGAACCCGTTCACTCTATGTTGCTTTAATTCACTCAGCTGTATGAATGAGCACCTGGCTATAGACAATGGTGTATGTATAGTCTGAACATTAATTGCAGCATAGTTTAATGCTTCCCAGAGAAGTTCAGATTGTGTTCGATTGAAAAGGTCTGCCAGGTAGTACAGTTTAAGCTCTCTGAGCTGTCCTGAGGACTGGATACTATGCTATAATGCTATATAAGAACTTACCTTTACTATAGATTTCTATACAAGTCTACATAATTTTTTGCTAATGCTAAGAGGGTGCTTATGTAGGCTGTCTACAAACTGTTTCAGTGTACGTGAATGTGTGTGCATGTTGCAGGCGACAGACCTGTATCCTGTTGACTTCAATGGCAAGGCTGATCCCTACCTCATGCTACAGTGTGGCCGCATCCGAATCAACGATAAAGGCAACAGACAGAACAATCAACTGAACCCTGTCTTTGGCAAGTAAGTCAGTAGCTTGGTTAGCTGCAGACAGAACTCTTGAGTTTACTATGACAATAAACACAGTTAGTTAGAGAAACATTAACGTACTACATCTTAAAGCATTCTGTTTATACCATATGTACTCCTCCAGGTAGATTTATTCATGCGAACATCATGTCAACATAAATCAGATCAAATCAAAAATACTTTATTGTCTGTCTTAAAATGCATTTTTAAAACAGAAAATTGTCTTTAGGCTCATCCATTGATTACGTAATTAAATAGTTAGCTTTGTCAATAAAATATAAAACAACTGTATACAAAATGAAATAAAAGTAATGAAGCCTAGCATGGATGAAGATTGATGAAGTCCACTTCACTTTTTTGTTGGCTTATACTTTGCAATAAGCAATATTTTCAATAAAAATGTATTCACCTGTTCCGTTCTTATAGCGTACTGGTTTTGTGCAAGTAACATATATAAACATGAGTGGTTTATCTGGAGTGCATTCACCAGATCTACACACCTGTCAATATTGCGGAGTTATTTATTTATAATGACAGTTCTTGTCATTAAAGTTTTTCTTGAATATAATGAATTCAGATTTTTCTCATCAAATTGCTCAGTCATAAAGATAATATTGTAACTTATTGAAGTAGCGTACTTATTCTGTTAAGCATACAGTAAGCCTAACAAATATTTGAGACATGAAAATATGTCAAATTTTGCGTTCCAATAAGCGTATAAGGTTATGCACCCATTTTCTTTGCTTCCTGTATTTCCTGGGTGAAACCACTGCAGCAGACATGACTAACAAGTGATTTATGCGTCCACATAAATTAACAAAAGGTTATGAGAACAGTGTACAAGCTGATAATGCAGGTGCAACTTTCAATATTTTTGTTCATCACCATACTTTCAATCTAGTGTGGCATTGGTGAAAAATGAATACAGTGATGGATTCAACAGTCAAAGTAGGCATTGGCGATCGCTGTCATGGTGTCTGATGTTGCTAATGAGGGGGGGGGGGCATAGGCTAATTAGGGCATCTATGCTTGATTGACCAAATACAGTATCTGTCTCTGTGACAACACAGTCTTCTACACTAGCCACAAAAACAAACTGTGCATAGGAAGACAGGCACCAAAATGTAATGCAATGGAGTGATTTTGCTCAATGTCGATTAACATGAAACAGGGACATGTAGACTATACCATAACATGACTTTCATTGGAAAGTTACATAATGCCAGGTCAGGCAACGCCATTGTGTGAAAACATATATATAGGGTCTTTCGTAACAGGCATGGTTACATAAGGCAGACATTTGGAGAGCTGCTGGTACACCCAACTGGAAAAACATACAAAGCACAAGCCTGACATTCCACAAAGGTTCCATACCCACATTATTTCATCAACGAGGCGCCGAAGCACTGCAGTGATCAACGCGGATGGAGGACACACCCGTTATTAATCTTGTGACATTCAAGTTTGCCACTGAAATTTTGACCCTAAAGGCTAGGCATAAACGTTAAAGCCATCGTGTTATTGTCATGTGAAAATAATGGCAGACGTGTTACACTTACATTACACTTTTGTGTGGACAGTTTAAACCACTTTTTTTTATACAATTTAATGAAATTTGTATCATGCACAGTTTCTTTTTGTGGCAAGTATAGGTATAATATATGGTGGTTTGCTACACAAGCTTGCCCCTGGCTGTGACAGGTTGTTCCAAGTGGAGGCACTCTTCCCAATGGACTCTCTACTCAGACTGCAGGTCATGGACTATGATGTCATCTCATCTGATGACCTCATCGGAGAGACCTTCATTGACCTTGAGAATCGCTACTTCAGTCGCCATCGAGCCACCTGTGGCATCCAACAGAAATATGAACTGTACGTTGATTTAAAGCTGCATGTTTGGCATAGATGATAAAATGGGAAATGTGTTTCTCTGCTCATTCTGTAGTGAGCCTGACTTTGATATTCAGTTAGTTGTGTATATCTGGGAAAATCTGGGGAAATTTATTATTTTACCTTTGGAAAAAAGTAAGAGTTGGGAGTTGTGAAATTTGCTACAAAGTGGGAAAGTTAAATAAATGTTTGACATAATCCACACCATGAAGCAACGGAAGTGCTCAGCTAAATATTGATGTAGTCATTCTCCTATAAACAATGATGTCATGGCAGTTTAATCAAATTAACAATAGACGATTGGACAGTTGGAAAATGTTTGGATACCACACTAGAATTCATTCAGAGAATTTGTAATAGATTATATCACATTGATGTAGGAAAGTACCGGTAGGTTGGAGACAGAAAAGAATTTGTAGTTAAATCTGTGTGAATCCTTGCAAAGAACATACATGTATAACACGAAACATGGTTTATACCAGGTTTGGTTACAACACGTGGAGAGATGCCGCCAAGCCGACAGAGATCTTGGCTGGTCTGTGTAAGGACCTGAAGCTGCAGCCTCCTGTCTACAGCAACAACAGCTGCACTGTGGCGGACCGTCACTTCCACGCAAACACCTTCATTGAACGCGAGACTGGTGAGGACTAACAAATAGAAATACATTGTCCTGGTATAAATATATTTATGCGGGACAACACTACCAAATAAAGTTGTGACTCGGTGACTCGGAAACGTGGCTTGTTTGCTGATAACACAAGTCAGATGTATGTTTGTATAAGAGCTTAACAGTAAGCCAACTCTTTATGTATAACTAGATTACATAACTACAATAATATACAATGTCAATACCTAGTTATACATGTCATAACAAATACACAAAACTGACAGCAAAGGTGGGGGAACCAAATGTAAGTACATCCATATAGGACCCAGTGGATCCAATGATATATACACTGCCTGACCAGGAAGCAACTCCACCTGCTGGGAGGAGATCCAATGGGTTAGAGATTGAGACCACCACTCTGTTACACATTAACCCCCTGTGTGGGATCTTCTACTTCCCCTGGCATTGACACCAGACAGAAGGGAGCTTTTTGTGGCTCTTCCAGAAGACACAGGCAACGTGAGGTGAAGGAAATTGCAAAAAAAAAATTTGAAACGGTGGCAGGTGGAATCAAACCACCATGCTCTTGATCGACAGTCCGGCGCTGTACTGCACGACCACTGCTCCTGACTCTTGTAAATATATAAAGACATTAGACTTGGTTTTACTTGATTGTTGTGGAGCACGGTGGTATATCGGTAAGAGTGTCGGACTCTCAGTCGAGAGATTCCAGGTTTGAACCCTCTTGCTGTTGTTTTGGACCTTGGGCAAGTTCATCAGTTCATGTTGCTTCAGTTCACTCAGCTATATCAATGAGTACCTGGCAATAGACAGTGGTTGATATTTTTATACGAATAGTTTGTGTAGTAATTGCAACATGGCTGAATGCTTCCCAGAGACGTTGAGATGGTGTTTGATTGGACTGACAGGATTGAATAGGTCTGCCAGGGAGTAAAGCGCTTTGAGTTGTCCTCAGGTCTGGATACTGTGTATTATAAAAACTAACATTTACGTTTTATTGTAATGTTTAATCTTTCAGCTGGAAATGAAAAATGTTGTTTAAAAATATTTCCAGCGAACATGCAACAGAAAGCTTTATGTACAGTGTATTGTTTACATTACAGATATTTTGTACATTTGATCTGAACAAAGAACATAAACATAATGTGATTTAAAAAACAAATGATGTCAGCACTAGCTTAGGTGTTGTTCTAGTATTTAGGATGTCTCTCTCACCAAACCATAATGTTCAATACAAAAAGTCAACTGAATTAGCCAAATGGATAAAAGCGAAATAGTAATGAAAAATGGAACACTTGTGTAAACATTGGGAGTGAAAATAGAAGTATTAGGTTTTCCATTGAAATGGTTGAATGATAGTGCTGACATTGCAAACTGTTGTCCCTTTTCAAAATCCGGTTGGAAAAAGTTCTAGCCAGATTTGTTTTTCTGCACAGACAAATTTATTAATTGTCTGGGCCTCTCTTACACCTCACAACTCAGCATACCTCTATTTGAACACTGAGTTCCATAGATTCCACTCTAGAGGACAAAAACCCCTGTTTGACTGGCTCGGCAGCAATTATGACAAATGTTACATAAACGACAACGTAAATAAAACAAACCTTTATTTTTAAACTGTGTTTTTACTTGGTTGAACAGTTGGTTTACATGATCTCAATCGCTTTCTTTATGCAAATTGTGATTACTTTAACATATAGCAATAAATGAAGATCTGACTACATGAATTTAAAAATGGCTACCATGCAGTCATGTGATTACATAAAGCTTAATCAAACACAATGTTACAACCTGTCTTGTTTGTAGTAATTCTCAACAATCTCATGTTTTACTTTCATGTATTATTCTTGATGATCTGATGAGGTGGAACTATTAGGGGATGCACTCTTATGAGGTCTAGTGGGTTATGGTAATTAGTAGATGGGTGGACATCATCTGACCTTCTGGGCTACCGGAACACAGTCGTCTAATTTCTGGCGGGCTGGACTTAATTTCTGCTTTTTTCTCCTGATGGCTATCAAAACAGTTAACTCCCTATCCGCTTGTGTATGCTTGGAACAGGCGCATTGAATACCATCACTAGACATTGGAATCCCCACACACGATAGATGTACATGTAATGGCTTGAATCTCAGAAAGTTCTACAGGGAAGGCCAGATTTTCATCTTGAAATATTTTGTTGGGAAACCTTTCCTTTCCTAAACTTGGCAGACCCAGAGAGCAGGCTAATATATACTTGAACTCTTTGCTTAGAACTAGAAACTGCCAGTGGCTTAGCCATTTTTCAAATATCTTTGTATTTTCCTTTGATCATGAGTGCTTGAGTTGCTGATATTTTTCTGCCAATTTCCCTGCCAATAACCGACCTGTTGTGTGTGTTGTGTGAGTGTGTGTGTGTGTTGTGTGTGTGTTGTGTGTGTGTTGTGTGTGTGTTGTGTGTGTGTTGTGTGTGTGAGTGTGTGTGGTGTGTGTGTGTTGTGAGTGTGTGTGTGTGTGGTGTGTGTGTGGTGTGTGTGTGTGGTGAGTGTGTGTGTGTGAGTGTGTATGTGTGAGTGTGTGTGTGTGTGTGTGTGTGTGTGTGTGTGTGTGTGTGTGTGTGTGTGTGTGTGTGTGTGTGTGTGTGTGTATTGCACCCTTAGATGATTTGAGTACAAAAAGCATGAATGGCATGAGTAAAATTACATTAACAAAACAACTACCGGGGGTTTATACAGTGCACCCTATTGCCAGCCAATTGTTGGCAAAATGGTGATCTTTGGGACAATAGGGCCTCGTATTTGATCTGCAGTCATCTGGCGACATCGACTCCATTTAATAATGGAGATATGTTTTGTTTTTGGTTGTAATCATCAGAGTTTTTCCAAATCGTGTTCTTTTTTCTGGTATCCAACAGATGATGACAAGTTGAAGCAGCTCGTGGAACAAACTTTGCCGTTAAGCATGTTCGTGGTAATCATGCACCTTAATCGAATTGTTATCATGACTTTGATGTTGTCTTTGTTGACAATGACAACTATGCATTATTTTGCCCAGTACGACATGTTATTGAACTAATGCATACTTTTCATAAATGGTTACCAAACTTTTTGAATTTTTTTTATTGTATTTATTCAAATTCCAAAAGGTCCAGTGGACCCAGTAACAGGACTGATAACTTTAAAAAACTGTTTTGAAATAACAACTTATAGCATTTTAATATTCGCGGTTTTTATGACAAGCCATAATCCATTGTATCTCGTTTTAACTCCCATTTCTTACATAATTATTAATCATGTTATGTAATCCATATGTTATATTTCATATTTTAATATGTACTGGTCCTTGTTATATTAACTAAATATTATTATGTATTTCATTTAGACATGATTTCAGTATATGTCCGCCATCGACTGCTGCCTGGCTCTTCCTCTGCATTTTAATTTCCCTAATGTATAATTCAAATAAGACTGAAGTGACAACGCCATAACACAATTAACAAAGCTACAATAAACTGATAAACTAAGCCTCAACAGCTGTTTCCTGGCTTCCGCAATGCCAAAATCAGTGGGCAATAATTGTGCCTGTTACTAGTCGGCTCCACTCACGCAGAATCTCGCCATGTATCGTAACACACTAACAGGCCCTATACAGATTACAATGGTGGAATCTTTCCATGACAGGTAGATAACATTATTTTTTAATTCATGCAAATAGTGCACTTTTCTCTGCCATAAGTATAGATTGGGTCATGCTGAGTAAAATATGTATTGAACTTTTTCACCCAGACCCCCGTTTCCATGGTAACAAAGAAAATGTCTGCCGTTCACAGTGACAGACACAACATTTTGAGGGATGGAATTGATTAATGCTTTGCTACTCGTTAACTGCAAATTACTGGTTAATGATTTTGTATCTATGATTAGCAAATGGATCAAGTACTGTATAGCATATTTTTTCATATTTTTTTCATTCTTACTTTTTTTGGAAAATAAGGTGTGACAGACATGACATAGGAGAACGCAATTTTTGTCACACTTCCCAAAATACATTTTCTATGAAATATTATGTTTGCTAAATTTCTTTTACTAGAAATCAACTGAGGATGGGTTCTGTAGCAAAAAAATATTTGTTAATGTTCATTTAGCTAATTTCCTTTTTTCAGAGAGACTAGTAAACCTACCGCTCAAAACTACTGCCTTTTGAAAAACAATGCCAGATTCTCACCTCAATAATTCAACAATGGGTGAGAGTAGACAGTTTTTTATCCAAATATTTAGAAAATTAAAGTGTTCCTTATTTTGTGACTTAATTCACTCATAACATATTTAATTTACCAGTCATAGATCTGTGCAGCTGTGATAATGTAACATTGTAAAGATAACTTCTTATATAGCAGCGTATCCAGTCCACAGGACTGCTCAGAGTGCTTTACACTTTACTCCCTGGCAGACCTGTTCTTATATAGCACCGTATCCAGTCCACAGGACTGCTCAGAGTGCTTTACACTTTACTTCCTGGCAGACCTGTTCTTATATAGCAGCGTATCCAGTCCACAGGACTGCGCAGAGTGCTTTACACTTTACTCCCTGGCAGACCTGTTCTTATATAGCAGCGTATCCAGTCCACAGGATTGCTCAGAGTGCTTTACACTTTACTCCCTGGCAGACCTGTTCTTATATAGCACCGTATCCAGTCCACAGGATTGCTCAGAGTGCTTTACACTTTACTCCCTGGCAGACCTGTTCTTATATAGCACCGTATCCAGTCCACAGGACTGCTCAGAGTGCTTTACACTTTACTTCCTGGCAGACCTGTTCTTATATAGCAGCGTATCCAGTCCACAGGACTGCGCAGAGTGCTTTACACTTTACTCCCTGGCAGACCTGTTCTTATATAGCACCGTATCCAGTCCACAGGACTGCTCAGAGTGCTTTACACTTTACTCCCTGGCAGACCTGTTCTTATATAGCACCGTATCCAGTCCACAGGACTGCTCAGAGTGCTTTACACTTTACTTCCTGGCAGACCTGTTCTTATATAGCAGCGTATCCAGTCCACAGGACTGCGCAGAGTGCTTTACACTTTACTCCCTGGCAGACCTGTTCTTATATAGCAGCGTATCCAGTCCACAGGATTGCTCAGAGTGCTTTACACTTTACTCCCTGGCAGACCTGTTCTTATATAGCACCGTATCCAGTCCACAGGATTGCTCAGAGTGCTTTACACTTTACTCCCTGGCAGACCTGTTCTTATATAGCACCGTATCCAGTCCACAGGACTGCTCAGAGTGCTTTACACTTTACTTCCTGGCAGACCTGTTCTTATATAGCAGCGTATCCAGTCCACAGGACTGCGCAGAGTGCTTTACACTTTACTCCCTGGCAGACCTGTTCTTATATAGCAGCGTATCCAGTCCACAGGACTGCTCAGAGTGCTTTACACTTTACTCCCTGGCAGACCTGTTCTTATATAGCAGCGTATCCAGTCCACAGGATTGCTCAGAGTGCTTTACACTTTACTCCCTGGCAGACCTGTTCTTATATAGCAGCGTATCCAGTCCACAGGATTGCTCAGAGTGCTTTACACTTTACTCCCTGGCAGACCTGTTCTTATATAGCAGCGTATCCAGTCCACAGGATTGCTCAGAGTGCTTTACACTTTACTCCCTGGCAGACCTGTTCTTATATAGCACCGTATCCAGTCCACAGGATTGCTCAGAGTGCTTTACACTTTACTCCCTGGCAGACCTGTTCTTATATAGCAGCGTATCCAGTCCACAGGACTGCTCAGAGTGCTTTACACTTTACTCCCTGGCAGACCTGTTCTTATATAGCAGCGTATCCAGTCCACAGGATTGCTCAGAGTGCTTTACACTTTACTCCCTGGCAGACCTGTTCTTATATAGCAGCGTATCCAGTCCACAGGACTGCGCAGAGTGCTTTACACTTTACTCCCTGGCAGACCTGTTCTTATATAGCACCGTATCCAGTCCACAGGACTGCGCAGAGTGCTTTACACTTTACTCCCTGCGGGACCTGTTCTTATATAGCAGCGTATCCAGTCCACAGGACTGCTCAGAATGTTTTACACTTTACTCCCTGGCAGACCTGTTCTTATATAGCACCGTATCCAGTCCACAGGACTGCTCAGAGTGCTTTACACTTTACTCCCTGGCAGACCTGTTCTTATATAGCACCGTATCCAGTCCACAGGATTGCTCAGAGTGCTTTACACTTTACTCCCTGGCAGACCTGTTCTTATATAGCAGCGTATCCAGTCCACAGGACTGCGCAGAGTGCTTTACACTTTACTCCCTGGCAGACCTGTTCTTATATAGCAGCGTATCCAGTCCACAGGACTGCTCAGAGTGCTTTACACTTTACTCCCTGGCAGACCTGTTCTTATATAGCAGCGTATCCAGTCCACAGGATTGCTCAGAGTGCTTTACACTTTACTCCCTGGCAGACCTGTTCTTATATAGCAGCGTATCCAGTCCACAGGACTGCTCAGAGTGCTTTACACTTTACTCCCTGGCAGACCTGTTCTTATATAGCAGCGTATCCAGTCCACAGGATTGCTCAGAGTGCTTTACACTTTACTCCCTGGCAGACCTGTTCTTATATAGCAGCGTATCCAGTCCACAGGATTGCTCAGAGTGCTTTACACTTTACTCCCTGGCAGACCTGTTCTTATATAGCACCGTATCCAGTCCACAGGATTGCTCAGAGTGCTTTACACTTTACTCCCTGGCAGACCTGTTCTTATATAGCACCGTATCCAGTCCACAGGACTGCTCAGAGTGCTTTACACTTTACTTCCTGGCAGACCTGTTCTTATATAGCAGCGTATCCAGTCCACAGGACTGCGCAGAGTGCTTTACACTTTACTCCCTGGCAGACCTGTTCTTATATAGCAGCGTATCCAGTCCACAGGACTGCTCAGAGTGCTTTACACTTTACTCCCTGGCAGACCTGTTCTTATATAGCAGCGTATCCAGTCCACAGGATTGCTCAGAGTGCTTTACACTTTACTCCCTGGCAGACCTGTTCTTATATAGCAGCGTATCCAGTCCACAGGATTGCTCAGAGTGCTTTACACTTTACTCCCTGGCAGACCTGTTCTTATATAGCAGCGTATCCAGTCCACAGGATTGCTCAGAGTGCTTTACACTTTACTCCCTGGCAGACCTGTTCTTATATAGCACCGTATCCAGTCCACAGGATTGCTCAGAGTGCTTTACACTTTACTCCCTGGCAGACCTGTTCTTATATAGCAGCGTATCCAGTCCACAGGACTGCTCAGAGTGCTTTACACTTTACTCCCTGGCAGACCTGTTCTTATATAGCAGCGTATCCAGTCCACAGGATTGCTCAGAGTGCTTTACACTTTACTCCCTGGCAGACCTGTTCTTATATAGCAGCGTATCCAGTCCACAGGACTGCGCAGAGTGCTTTACACTTTACTCCCTGGCAGACCTGTTCTTATATACCACCGTATCCAGTCCACAGGACTGCGCAGAGTGCTTTACACTTTACTCCCTGCGGGACCTGTTCTTATATAGCAGCGTATCCAGTCCACAGGACTGCTCAGAATGTTTTACACTTTACTCCCTGGCAGACCTGTTCTTATATAGCACCGTATCCAGTCCACAGGACTGCTCAGAGTGCTTTACACTTTACTCCCTGGCAGACCTGTTCTTATATAGCACCGTATCCAGTCCACAGGATTGCTCAGAGTGCTTTACACTTTACTCCCTGGCAGACCTGTTCTTATATAGCACCGTATCCAGTCCACAGGACTGCTCAGAGTGCTTTACACTTTACTCCCTGGCAGACCTGTTCTTATATAGCACCGTATCCAGTCCACAGGATTGCTCAGAGTGCTTTACACTTTACTCCCTGGCAGACCTGTTCTTATATAGCAGCGTATCCAGTCCACAGGACTGCGCAGAGTGCTTTACACTTTACTCCCTGGCAGACCTGTTCTTATATAGCACCGTATCCAGTCCACAGGATTGCTCAGAGTGCTTTACACTTTACTCCCTGGCAGACCTGTTCTTATATAGCAGCGTATCCAGTCCACAGGATTGCTCAGAGTGCTTTACACTTTACTCCCTGGCAGACCTGTTCTTATATAGCAGCGTATCCAGTCCACAGGATTGCTCAGAGTGCTTTACACTTTACTCCCTGGCAGACCTGTTCTTATATAGCACCGTATCCAGTCCACAGGATTGCTCAGAGTGCTTTACACTTTACTCCCTGGCAGACCTGTTCTTATATAGCACCGTATCCAGTCCACAGGATTGCTCAGAGTGCTTTACACTTTACTCCCTGGCAGACCTGTTCTTATATAGCAGCGTATCCAGTCCACAGGACTGCGCAGAGTGCTTTACACTTTACTCCCTGGCAGACCTGTTCTTATATAGCAGCGTATCCAGTCCACAGGATTGCTCAGAGTGCTTTACACTTTACTCCCTGGCAGACCTGTTCTTATATAGCAGCGTATCCAGTCCACAGGATTGCTCAGAGTGCTTTACACTTTACTCCCTGGCAGACCTGTTCTTATATAGCACCGTATCCAGTCCACAGGATTGCTCAGAGTGCTTTACACTTTACTCCCTGGCAGACCTGTTCTTATATAGCAGCGTATCCAGTCCACAGGACTGCGCAGAGTGCTTTACACTTTACTCCCTGGCAGACCTGTTCTTATATAGCACCGTATCCAGTCCACAGGATTGCTCAGAGTGCTTTACACTTTACTTCCTGGCAGACCTGTTCTTATATAGCACCGTATCCAGTCCACAGGACTGCTCAGAGTGCTTTACACTTTACTCCCTGGCAGACCTGTTCTTATATAGCACCGTATCCAGTCCACAGGATTGCTCAGCGCCAGTATAGACAACTAGTATATCAACGAACAGCAAAGAACATTTATTAACGCATCAAACAGTGCGCGTAAACATGCCGGAGGGCGAGACCAGTAACGTGACTCGCGTGAGCCGATCCGAATGGAAAAAGAAGACGAATTCCACCCCGTTGCGGGGTCTAAGCGATGATGACGAAAACGTCCCTGCGGCTAGTCGGCGTACGGCCACACAAAAGGTCACGCACCTTGACCTAATGCTTGGCCAAATCGCCAATTTCTGTCTCGTTATATCGAGGAATACAATCGTAAAGAACTCTGTTTCTATAAAATCAATCTGGCAAGCAATACGCTTACATTTCGGCTTCCAATCCTCGGGCGCACACTTCTTCGACTTCGCCGAAATCAAGCTGGAGGCGGACGAAAGTCATGAAGATCTCTTTCAGAGATTGATGGCTTTCGTCGAGGACAACCTGTTGGCCGTGGGAGGTGGCATATCTCACCACCTGGAGTTACCGTCGTCAAACGAGGACATATCCCCGTCGTTGGAGAACATGATCGTCCTCCAATGGCTCAAACTAATCCACCCTGAGCTACCCCGTCTAGTGATACAACGATACGGGACAGAATTACGCAGCCGAACACTCGCAAGTCTGAAACCCGAGATATCGCAAGCATTAACTTCTCTCCTTGATGAGCTAACCGCTATCTCCGAAATAAAAGTCATGCGACAATCAACCACCAACCAACGGTCTGGCTCTTCTCAATCTCGTCGATATCAACGTAGTGCAAGCAACCCAACCACTCGGCGAGCCAAACAGTGTCCACTGTGCAAGCAAGCGGGTCGTGCCAGCTACGAGCACTACCTGAGCGAGTGCAGGTTCCTACCTGAGAACGACCGGTTGTACCTATCCAAAGCGCGCAATATAATCGGAGTGGACTGCGACGACGGCTCGGATGATGAACAGTCAGCTGGAGACGGAGACTGCACTGGCGACGTGTCGACCGTGGCATGTCGTGTGAACACAAAACAGTCGCCATTTTTCAAGTCATTTTACTGACATCATCCATTACGACTCACACTAGACACCGGTGCGGAGACAAACATGATCAGAGAGGCAGTCGCTAAAAGCATCGGAGCTAAAATCGGCAAAAGCTCACAGCTAGTGAGGCAGGCTGATGGTGTTACTCCGCTGAACGTTATCGGAGAAACACACCTGACCTTGTCGCGCGACGGAACTGACCTCCAACTCGATGCGCTAGTTGTTGCAGATCTCGACGTGGACGTACTCGCAGGCACGCCGTTCATGTCTACCAATGACGTATCCGTTCGTCCTGCCAGACACGAGATCACAATCGGTGAAACCACTGTCATACAGTACGGTCTCCAAACGTCAGGTAACGAGCAATATCACACCGTACGCAGGGCTCACGCATACATGCTGCACGCACCCTCGCCATCTACCACGGTTTGGCCGGGTGAGTTCGTAGAGCTCCAGTTGCCCACGGCCCTAGACGACCAGACTCTGGCAGTCGAGCCACGCAGCTCTCCACACAACGAAGGTTGGCCAAAGCCTGGAATCATTGAGGCCGTCGGCAACAAAATACGACTCGTCAACACGTTGCCCAGACCACTAAAGCTGTCTCGCCACGAACACTTTTGTCAGGTGCGTCACACTGTCGCGTCACCGACCTGTGACACCGAATCTGAACCCGCTGTGAAGACTCGTAACATTGCCCACACCACTGACCTCTTCTCTGAAGCTATAGAGTTGGACTGCGACAAACAACTACCCGAGAGCATGCGAGGACAGTTCCGCAGTCTACATCAACAACACGACTCCGTTTTCAACCCGAGCATTGTGGGCTATAATGGACATGCGGGGCCTTTCACGGCAGTCGTCAACATGGGTCCGGTCCTGCCTCCTCAGCGCAAAGGAAGATGTCCTCAATACGCGCGCGAAAAACTGACCGAACTGCAGGAGAAGTTCGACGAGCTGGAGGCGGTTGGCGTGTTCCAACGACCGGAAGATGCCGGAATATCCGTCGAGTACCTGAACCCATCGTTCCTCGTTCGCAAGCCGAATGGAGGATCGAGGCTAGTTACTGCCTTCTCAGACGTTGGGAGGTACAGTAAACCACAACCGTCACTCATGCCAGATGTTGACTCTACCCTCCGCCAGATCGCGTGCTGGAAATACATAGTGGTGTCTGATCTAACCAGTGCTTTCTATCAGATCCCCCTAGCGAAGGAGTCAATGAAATTCTGTGGAGTGGCAACACCATTCCGTGGAGTACGTGTCTACACCAGATGCGCTATGGGGATGCCCGGTTCTGAGACCGCACTTGAAGAACTGATGTGCAGAGTACTAGGCGACCTTCTGCAAGACGGAGTTGAGGCCAAACTGGCCGATGACTTGTACTGCGGAGGAAACTCACCCGAAGAACTACTAGACAACTGGGGTCGCGTTCTCGATGCCCTTGATCTATGCGATCTACGTCTGTCGGCGAAGAAGACACGCGTTTGCCCCACATCTACTACCATTCTGGGTTGGGTTTGGTCTCAAGGCACAATACGCGCCAGCCCCCATCGTATCACAACACTGTCGTCATGTGTACCACCACAGACCGTTCTCGGGCTGCGTTCCTTCGTTGGCGCTTTCAAAGTACTGGGACGTGTCATCCCGCAGAGTTCCAAGGTGCTCGCTCCTCTCGAATCACACATCACGGGGAAGAAGTCTCAGGAGCCGATAAGCTGGTCCGAAAACCTCCACGAGGCGTTCTGTACAGCCCAGAAGGCCCTGTCAACTAACAGGTCAATCACCTTGCCAAGACCTGATGACCAATTGTGGATCGTCACCGACGGATCCGTCACACAGCGCGGTATCGGTGCCACTCTGTACGTATCACGCAACGGTCAAACCCTCCTTGCAGGATTCTTCAGTGCTAAACTCAAAAAGCACCAGGTGACTTGGCTACCATGTGAGATCGAAGCGCTCGGCATTGCAGCCGCAGTTAAGCACTTCAGCCCGTACATAATCCAGTCCAAGTCTAAGCCGTGCCTTCTCACGGACAGCAAGCCATGCGTCCAGGCAATCGACAAATTATGCCGCGGAGAATTCTCCTCCAGCCCACGCGTAACTTCGTTTTTGACGATCGTCTCGAGATACCAAGTCACTCTGCGCCATCTCTCGGGAGCCGCGAATGTGCCGTCCGACTTTGCCAGCCGAAACGCGCCGGAATGCATGGAGCCGCGTTGCCAGATATGCGCATTCATATCACGTATCGAAGAGTCAGTCGTCGGTAGCATCAGCGTCGAAGACATCGTATCCGGCTCTGCTCGCCTTCCATTCATGAGTAGGTCGGCCTGGTTATCAACACAAGCAGAATGCCCAGACTTGCGCCGCGTCCGTGCCCACTTGAAACAAGGCATTCGCCCATCAAAGAAACTAACCAACATCAAAGACGTTAAGCGATACCTAACTACCTCAACACTGGCTCGCGACGACGTTGTTGTGGTCCGACAAGACGTGCCATTCGCACCATCCAGAGAAGTAATTGTCGTACCTCGCCAGGTACTGGATGGTCTACTCACTGCGATACACCTGAAGTTGAGTCATCCATCCAAAAATCAACTAAAAGTCGTAGTGCGTCGCAGTTTCTTCGCGCTAGATTTGGACAGCACAATCGAGCGCGTAACCGACATGTGCCATGTGTGTGCATCGCTGAAAAAGGTCCCTACAACGCTCACTGAGCAGACCTCAACTGACGCACCCGACGCCGTTGGGATCTCGTTTGCAGCCGACGTGATCAAACGCAATCGTCAACTAATCTTCGTCGTACGCGAAACCGTGACTAGCTACACGTCTACGTGTGTTATAGAGAACGAACGTCACGACGCCTTGCGTGACAGTCTCGCCCGTCTTTGCATGGAACTTCGCCCCATTGACGGACCATCAGCTGTCGTTCGGGTGGATCCCGCACCCGGATTCATCGCTCTCGTAGATGACCCAACACTACAACGATTGGGCATCAGTATCGAAATCGGTCGAATCAAAAACGCCAACAAAAATCCGGTGGCAGAGAAGGCAGTGGCGGAAGTGGAGGACGAAATACTCCGACAAGAGCCAGGCGGCGGCACTGTGTCCCCACTACTGTTAGCAGTCGCTACCTCGCGGCTCAACTCGCGAATCCGCAGCCGAGGCCTTTCGGCACGAGAAATGTGGTTCCAGAGAGATCAGTTCACTAATGCGCAGCTACCTATCGCTGACCGCATTCTCATCATGGAACAACAACAGTCGCGGGAACGGAACCACCCTCACAGTGAACTCGCGAAAGCCCCCCGTGGTAGAGAAGCTTCTACACACACAATCCACGTTGGTGACTTGGTATACATAACATCCGATCGCAACAAGTCATCAGCGAGGGACAGATATTTAGTCACCTCCGTCGAAGACCGCTGGTGTTTCATTCGAAAATTCAGCGGCCACCAGCTTCGTGCATCATCATACAAGGTGAAACTCTCGGAGTGCTACTTAGTCCCCAATTCCAGACCAACTACCGTAGCCCCACCGCCCCATCACGACACTGGCAGTGATATCGAGTCCGATGAAGACGCCCCGGTGGTCTCGTTCGACGAGGCCCCTCAGACTCCACTGACGATCGCTACTCCGCTGGAGGTACCCGTCCTACCAACTCCAACTGACGAAGTCGTAGCTGAAATCGACACACCGGCCGACACTCCACGACCTGTCCGCAGACGTGTCAAGCCCAAGTACTTACAAGACTATGTCACTTCATAAACAGTTTGTGTGTTAATTGTTGCATCTTTACATTGTGTTTAATTGTTTATCACAAAATTAATAGTCAGTTGACTTACTATAATTTGCTTAGAATAGAAGAGGACTTAAAGGAAAGTGGTCGCGCCAGTCTATCGTCATATCCATATATGTAGATCTGTGGGATTGCGGCTCACGCGAGTCACGTTACTGGTCTCGCTCTCCGGCATGTTTACGCGCACTGTTTGATGCGTTAATAAATGTTCTTTGCTGTTCGTTGATATACTAGTTGTCTATACTGGCGCAGAGTGCTTTACACTTTACTCCCTGGCAGACCTGTTCTTATATAGCAGCGTATCCAGTCCACAGGACTGCTCAGAGTGCTTTACACTTTACTCCCTGGCAGACCTGTTCTTATATAGCAGCGTATCCAGTCCACAGGATTGCTCAGAGTGCTTTACACTTTACTTCCTGGCAGACCTGTTCTTATATAGCACCGTATCCAGTCCACAGGACTGCTCAGAGTGCTTTACACTTTACTCCCTGGCAGACCTGTTCTTATATAGCACCGTATCCAGTCCACAGGATTGCTCAGAGTGCTTTACACTTTACTCCCTGGCAGACCTGTTCTTATATAGCAGCGTATCCAGTCCACAGGACTGCGCAGAGTGCTTTACACTTTACTCCCTGGCAGACCTGTTCTTATATAGCAGCGTATCCAGTCCACAGGACTGCGCAGAGTGCTTTACACTTTACTCCCTGGCAGACCTGTTCTTATATAGCAGCATATCCAGTCCACAGGACTGCGCAGAGTGCTTTACACTTTACTCCCTGCGGGACCTGTTCTTATATAGCAGCGTATCCAGTCCACAGGACTGCTCAGAATGTTTTACACTTTACTCCCTGGCAGACCTGTTCTTATATAGCACCGTATCCAGTCCACAGGACTGCTCAGAGTGCTTTACACTTTACTCCCTGGCAGACCTGTTCTTATATAGCACCGTATCCAGTCCACAGGATTGCTCAGAGTGCTTTACACTTTACTCCCTGGCAGACCTGTTCTTATATAGCAGCGTATCCAGTCCACAGGACTGCTCAGAGTGCTTTACACTTTACTCCCTGGCAGACCTGTTCTTATATAGCACCGTATCCAGTCCACAGGACTGCTCAGAGTGCTTTACACTTTACTCCCTGGCAGACCTGTTCTTATATAGCACCGTATCCAGTCCACAGGACTGCGCAGAGTGCTTTACACTTTACTCCCTGCGGGACCTGTTCTTATATAGCAGCGTATCCAGTCCACAGGACTGCTCAGAGTGCTTTACACTTTACTCCCTGGCAGACCTGTTCTTATATAGCACCGTATCCAGTCCACAGGACTGCTCAGAGTGCTTTACACTTTACTCCCTGGCAGACCTGTTCTTATATAGCACCGTATCCAGTCCACAGGACTGCTCAGAGTGCTTTACACTTTACTCCCTGGCAGACCTGTTCTTATATAGCACCGTATCCAGTCCACAGGACTGCTCAGAGTGCTTTACACTTTACTCCCTGGCAGAACTGTTTAACACCATTTCAACTTCTCTGGGAAGCATTCAGCCATGCTGCAATTAATGTGCGAAGATTATTCATATACAAATATCCATCACTGTCTATATCCAAGTACTCAATTCATACAGCTGAGTGAACTGGAGTAACATAGAATGAACAAACTTGCCCAAGGTTCGATTGCCCAGGGATTTGAACCCACATTCTCTCGATTGAGAGTCCAATGCTCTAGTCACTGTAACATTGCGCTCCATTGAAATTGTGATGTCAGAAAAGAAAAAGAATTGTGTTTATGTGTAGGTGATATGACAACGACCAATGAACACATGGCATTGGAGGCCCTGAAACACTGGCACGAGATCCCAGGGGGTTGTCATCTTGTTCCAGAACACATCGAAAATAGGTCTTTGCTCAACAGCGAGAGGCCAGGCATCGAACAAGTAGGTGGTAGATACTAGCAAGTGTTTGTCTTCATATTTTTATTCTGATTTAGTATGTATTTTGCAAAGCATTTGATATATACTGATGGTAGATTATTTCAAATCTCTAACGGGGTGTGTATTTCACCTGACAACTAATTGATGTGGTGTGTGTTTGTGTTGCAGGGAAAGTTATTGATGTGGGTGGATATGTTCCCTCTGGACAAAGTGATGCCAAATTTCACTGTTGACATCAAGCCAAGACTGCCTCAGGCGTATGTATATTATATGCATATTATTTATAGGTGTCTTAATTGAAGAAAAACAGTAAAGAAATCACACATGCACATTCCTATGCAATATATGATAAAAAAACAATGTTTCATTAATTGTAATTGACTGAGTTCAGAAGCCTGTAATGTCTACACTATTCACTGGACATACCCAGAGTCAGTTCTTTACAAAAACAAAGAGGCAACTGGAGATTAAGGAAACTTGCCATAGGGTTTATCTCGTTTTGATGCAACTAACCGAAAATATCCTATTTGACCCTCGAGTTATGTTACTATGCCAGGAAAAGCTTTCAAGTTTTATTTTTGAATTTTTCTTACTATCTTGATTATTTTTACTTCAAATAATTGCATGAATTATTACATTTATGTTTATACTATGTATTATAACATTTATTAGCACAAATCACCATATAATCACTGCCTATACTTCTGGCCTGGGATTATTTCATTCCATTACCCTGGATTTGAACCCAACATTACAGGGCTTTGCAATGTACATGCCAGAATGGAATGAGTGATCTGTGCGTAAAAGAGGTAATGTTGTTGTAGGTACGAGTTACGCTGCATCATCTGGAACACAGACGAGGTGGTTCTGGAGGACACAAACGTGATCACAGGCGAGGCATCCAGCGACATCTTTGTACGCGGCTACGTCAAGGGAATAGGGAAGGACCACCAGAACACAGACATACACTACAGGTAGACATACACTACAGGCAGACATACACTACAGGTAGAACACAGACATACACTACAGGTAGACATACACCACAGGTAGACATACACCACAGGTAGACATACACCACAGGTAGACATACACTACAGGTAGACATACACTACAGGCAGACATACACTACAGGTAGAACACAGACATACACTACAGGTAGACATACACTACAGGTAGAACACAGACATACACTAGAGGTAGAACACAGACATACACTACAGGTAGAACACAGACATACACTACAGGTAGAACACAGACATACACTACAGATAGATATACACTACAGGTAGAACACAGACATACACTACCGATAGACATACACTACAGGTAGAACACAGACACACTACAGGTAGAACACAGACACACTACAGGTAGAACACAGACACCCACTACAGGTAGAACACAGACACACACTACAGGTAGAACACAGACACACACTACAGGTTGAACACAGACTACAGGTAGAACACAGACACACTACATATAGAACACAGACTCACTACAGGTAGAACACAGACACTACAGGTAGGACACAGACACTACAGGTAGACATATTCCTCCAGTAGGTGGATGAAATGCAAATATGTAACTGTAAATAAATAACTCGGAATAACTACAATTGTTTTTTAAAACATTGCGTATTAGTAGTTGATAAGAAGCCAATGATCGAAGGAAGCAAATAAAGATAGAAAGAGACATCAGCACCCGGGAGGAGATGCACATTTGATGCCATAAAACTAAGCACATTATAAGTAAAAATGACGAACAAACAAGGTTGGTTTCATAGGATTATCTCCTAAAGTCTAAGACAAATCTAATTCATATTAGCATCAGCTTAATTTAAGGCATTTATGGTTGTGATCAAATTGGCATTGACAGCAATGTCATTGGCTCTTTGTGATTAATTGTGATATAATTTACTTTGGAACTTGTCTGTCAATCGGAAACTATTGAGTTGTGATCAGAAACCAGACTATAGTGCAAGACAGCGCTATGAGACTGTAATTTAATTATGGTGGCTTTGCAGAGACAAAGCTTTATATACATGTTTCACAACCTGTATGTGTTTTATGTGGAGCGCAGTGATGAAGTGGCTGTAGAACTTGGGACTCCCCTCCGAGAGAACCCGGGTTCGAATTATGTGCTGCGGTGTCGAACCTTGGGCAGATTCATTCATTCTACATTGCTCCAGTTCACTCAGCTGTATGAATGAATACCTGTCTTCTCTGCTGCCCAGAGAAGTGTTCGATTGAACAGGTCTGCCAGGGAGTAAAGTAGTGTAAAGCGCTTTGAGCAGTCCTATTGAATGGATACTGCGCTATATAAGAACGCACCTTTACTTTATATTGCTTTTATCAATGTTTCCCTGTATCCTTTAAGGTCCCTAACAGGAGAAGGAAACTTCAACTGGAGGTTCGTCTTCCCCTTCGATTACCTCAAGGCAGAGGAGAAGATTGTTTTCGAGAAGAAGGATGGGGTGTTTGAGCTCACCTCTACGGAAGTGAAAAGTCCGGCCAAGCTGACACTACAAGTGTGGGACGCTGACATAGTGTCTGCTGATGACTACCTAGGTATTCTAATGTTTGCTGACATTGTATTACCTAATATAGTGTCTGCTGATGACTACCTAGGTACTCTAGTGTTTATAGTGACAACTACCTGACATAGTATTTGCTAATGACTAACTGCGCATTTCAGTGTTTGCAGACAAGTACCTGACATAGTATCTGCTAGAGACTGCCTAGGTATTCTAGTGTTTGCTGACAACTACCTGACATATGCGTAGTATCGGCTGACATAGTATTTGTTCGCGAATGACTACCTAGGTATTCTAGTGTTTGCTCACTTTGCTTACAACTACCTGACTTAGTATCTGCTAAATTGTATAGATTTATATAAATTGTTGTAGATTTCTATGGATTTTTATGTTAAGCACTTTGAGTTTTTTTTTTATTTAAATGAACAAGTCTGAACCATTTTGACATCTCCCTTCAGGGGCCGTGATGCTTGACTTGAACCGTATCCCAAAGCCAGTGAAGAACCCAAAGAACTGTGGCCTGCGGATGCTGGCCACGGATGGCTCTGTGCCCACTCTCAACCTCTTCAAGAACAAGCGTTGTCGCGGCTGGTGGCCCATGGTCGCCAGAGACAAAGACCAGGTCGAACTTGTGGTGAGTGCGTCAACCAATCACTGTGAAGTCGTGGGCAGTGGTGGTCAAACGGTATAGTGCCAGACTATCGGTAGAAGGAGCCAGGGTTTGAATCCTGAAGTTTTTCATTGAATGATTCACCCCATGTGTCTTTCAGAAGAGACACTATAAGCCATTGGTCCCTTCTGCCTGGTGTCTGTGCCAGGGAAGTAAAAGATCTCACACAGTGAGAGTCTAACAATTGTTCATATATTTGTTGCCAGCCTCTATAAGACATAGATCAGTTTTATTTTAGAACATATTCACATTGCTTGCTTTTCCACTATCGGTAAATAGTGTGTTCCATTCACATGTCATCATTTTACAATAAGGTTGCTAATTTGTGTTGAGTACCAGTAATCTCAACAAAGAAAAGAACTTGATACTTGGTCTGTATGTGGCAACAGAAAATGTGTAGGTACCTCAGCAGGCAGAATACGGTTATTAAATAACCACATTGTATTGCTTGTAGCATTATAATTTACGTGAACAACTGAACCATTTTATTATCACTTGCAACTTACATCATATCCAGAGAATTTGGTGGAGATTCCATAGATATGGTTACCAAGAAACAATGTCAACCACAGTTGATCCAAGTAACATATTTGGTAAGTTTGTACAGCAAAAACACTGTTTTAATTAGAGATGATATAGTTACTACTGTGATGTTGTATGACAGGGTAAGGTGGAGGCTGAACTTCACCTTCTGACGGAAGAAGAAGCAAGCAGCAGTCTTGTGGGGAAGGGGAGAGAGGATCCTGAGGGACTGTCAGAGCCCAAGTATGTACTGTATCTCACTGGACTAGGTGGAACATGCTTCGAGTGTATGGTGTACTGTATCTCACTGGACTAGGTGGAACATGCTTCGAGTGTATGGTGTACTGTATCCCACTGGACTAGGTGGAACATGCTTCGAGTGTATGGTGTGCTGTATCTCACTGGACTAGGTGGAACATGCTTCGAGTGTATGGTGTGCTGTATCTCACTGGACTAGGTGGAACATGCTTCGAGTGTATGGTGTACTGTATCCCACTGGACTAGGTGGAACATACTTCGAGTGTATGGTGTACTGTATCCCACTGGACTAGGTGCAACATGCTTCGAGTGTATGGTGTACTGTATCTCACTGGACTAGGTGGAACATGCTTCGAGTGTATGGTGTACTGTATCTCACTGGACTAGGTGGAACATGCTTCGAGTGTATGGTGTACTGTATCCCACTGGACTAGGTGGAACATGCTTCGAGTGTATGGTGTACTGTATCCCACTGGACTAGGTGCAACATGCTTCGAGTGTATGGTGTACTGTATTCCACTGGCCTAGGTGCAACATGCTTCGAGTGTATGGTGTACTGTATCCCACTGGACTAGGTGCAACATGCTTCGAGTGTATGGTGTACTGTATCCCACTGGACTAGGTGCAACATGCTTCGAGTGTATGGTGTGCTGTATCCCACTGGACTAGGTGCAACATGCTTCGAGTGTATGGTGTGCTGTATCCCACTGGACTAGGTGCAACATGCTTCGAGTGTATGGTGTGCTGTATCTCACTGGACTAGGTGGAACATGCTTCGAGTGTATGGTGTACTGTATCTCACTGGACTAGGTGGAACATGCTTCGAGTGTATGGTGTGCTGTATCCCACTGGACTAGGTGCAACATGCTTCGAGTGTATGGTGTGCTGTATCCCACTGGACTAGGTGCAACATGCTTCGAGTGTATGGTGTGCTGTATCCCACTGGACTAGGTGGAACATGCTTCGAGTGTATGGTGTGCTGTATCTCACTGGACTAGGTGGAACATGCTTCGAGTGTATGGTGTACTGTATCTCAATGGACTAGGTGGAACATGCTTCGAGTGTATGGTGTACTGTATCTCACTGGACTAGGTGGAACATGCTTCGAGTGTATGGTGTACTGTATCTCAGTGGACTAGGTGGAACATGCTTCGAGTGTATGGTGTACTGTATCTCAGTGGACTAGGTGGAACATGCTTCGAGTGTATGGTGTACTGTATCCCACTGGACTAGGTGGAACATGCTTCGAGTGTATGGTGTGCTGTATCTCACTGGACTAGGTGGAACATGCTTCGAGTGTATGGTGTGCTGTATCTCACTGGACTAGGTGGAACATGCTTCGAGTGTATGGTGTGCTGTATCTCACTGGTCTTGGTGGAACATGTTTCGAGTGTATGGTGTGCTGTATCTCACTGGACTAGGTGGAACATGCTTCGAGTGTATGGTGTGCTGTATCTCACTGGACTTGGTGGAACATGCTTCGAGTGTATGGTGTGCTGTATCTCACTGGACTTGGTGGAACATGCTTCGAGTGTATGGTGTGCTGTATCTCACTGGACTTGGTGGAACATGCTTCGAGTGTATGGTGTGCTGTATCTCATTGGAATTGGTGGAACATGCTTCGAATGTATGGTGTGCTGTATCTCACTTGACTTGGTGGAACATGCTTCGAGTGTATGGTGTGCTGTATCTCACTGGAATTGGTGGAACATGCTTCGAGTGTATGGTGTGCTGTATCCCACTGGACTAGGTGCAACATGCTTCGAGTGTATGGTGTGCTGTATCCCACTGGACTAGGTGCAACATGCTTCGAGTGTATGGTGTGCTGTATCCCACTGGACTAGGTGGAACATGCTTCGAGTGTATGGTGTGCTGTATCTCACTGGACTAGGTGGAACATGCTTCGAGTGTATGGTGTACTGTATCTCAATGGACTAGGTGGAACATGCTTCGAGTGTATGGTGTACTGTATCTCACTGGACTAGGTGGAACATGCTTCGAGTGTATGGTGTACTGTATCTCACTGGACTAGGTGGAACATGCTTCGAGTGTATGGTGTACTGTATCTCACTGGACTAGGTGGAACATGCTTCGAGTGTATGGTGTACTGTATCCCACTGGACTAGGTGGAACATGCTTCGAGTGTATGGTGTGCTGTATCTCACTGGACTAGGTGGAACATGCTTCGAGTGTATGGTGTGCTGTATCTCACTGGACTAGGTGGAACATGCTTCGAGTGTATGGTGTGCTGTATCTCACTGGACTAGGTGGAACATGCTTCGAGTGTATGGTGTGCTGTATCTCACTGGACTTGGTGGAACATGCTTCGAGTGTATGGTGTGCTGTATCTCACTGGACTTGGTGGAACATGCTTCGAGTGTATGGTGTGCTGTATCTCACTGGACTTGGTGGAACATGCTTCGAGTGTATGGTGTGCTGTATCTCATTGGAATTGGTGGAACATGCTTCGAATGTATGGTGTGCTGTATCTCACTTGACTTGGTGGAACATGCTTCGAGTGTATGGTGTGCTGTATCTCACTGGAATTGGTGGAACATGCTTCGAGTGTATGGTGTGCTGTATCTCACTTGACTTGGTGGAACATGCTTCGAGTGTATGGTGTGCTGTATCTCACTGAACTTGGTGGAACATGCTTCGAGTGTATGGTGTACTGTATCTCACTGGACTTGGTGGAACATGTTTCGAGTGTATAGTGTGCTGTATCTCACTGGACTAGGTGGAACATGCTTTGAGTGTATGGTGTGCTGTATTTCACTGGACTTGGTGGAACATGCTTCGAGTGTATGGTGTACTGTATCTCACTGGACTAGGTGGAACATGCTTCGAGTGTATGGTGTGCTGTATCTCACTGGACTTGGTGGAACATGCTTCGAGTGTATGGTGTACTGTATCTCACTGGACTTGGTGGAACATGCTTCGAGTGTATGGTGTGCTGTATCTCACTGGACTTGGTGGAACATGCTTCGAGTGTATGGTGTGCTATATCTCACTGGAATTGGTGGAACATGCTTCGAGTGTATGGTGTGCTGTATCTCACTGGACTTGGTGGAACATGCTTCGAGTGTATGGTGTGCTGTATCTCACTGGAATTGGTGGAACATGCTTCGAGTGTATGGTGTGTTGTATCTCACTGGAATTGGTGGAACATGCTTCGAGTGTATGGTGTGCTGTATCTCACTGGACTTGGTGGAACATGCTTCGAGTGTATGGTGTGCTGTATCTCACTGGAATTGGTGGAACATGCTTCGAGTGTAAGGTGTGCTGTATCTCACTGGACTTGGTGGAACATGCTTCGAGTGTATGGTGTGCTGTATCTCACTGGACTTGGTGGAACATGCTTCGAGTGTATGGTGTGCTGTATCTCACTGGACTTGGTGGAACATGCTTCGAGTGTATGGTGTGCTGTATCTCACTGGACTTGGTGGAACATGCTTCGAGTGTATGGTGTGCTGTATCTCACTGAATTAGGTGGAACATGCTTCGAGTGTATTGTGTGCTGTGACCTGACACTCTTTGTGAATGTTTCCCATGCTGTGTTTGTAATCAGCATGACACACCTTGTGAACATTGCCCATTTTGTGATCAGTCTACCTGACACACTTTGTGAACATTACCTGTTCCCACTTTGTGAACATTGCTAGTGCTGTGTTTGTTGCCACCCGACACATTTTGTGAACATTGTCCATGCTGTTTGTAGTCTACCTGCCACGCTTTTGTGAACATTGCCCATGTTGTTTGTAGTCGCCCGGACACATCGTTCCTGTGGTTCATGAACCCGCTGAAGACCCTGAAGTATGTCATCTGGAAGAACTTCAAGTGGAAGCTGCTCAAGCTCCTCATCTTCCTCCTCATCGTCGCATTCATTGTCCTGTTCTTCTACTCCGCTCCAGGCGCCACCGTCAACAAGATATTTGGTACATAATGACCACAGAGTTGTGGACATGCACTCCTGTCCAGTTATGTTAACTTTGACATTGATGACACGCTGGTTTTGACAAATAATCTAGTTTGGCATCACACTGGTTGGTGCAAAAGATTTCTGTAAGAAATGGAAGTATACCATTGAATGATGAATTTGGCACAGAATTCACTGTAAAGTGAGCAGGGTTGGCACGTTTCTGGGAAAAAACGGTTTTAGACAAGGCCATGGGAAATACCCGGTATTATCCAAATTCAAGGCTTTTTAATAGAGAATGAACTGGCATCAGACTGTTGACAGCAACCTACAGCTGGTCAGCAAAAGACTGAATGATATAAAAATGCTACAGATTAACACACAGTAACACCCATATTGATTAAAAAGTGATTGGTTATGGAAGATCAGTTTGAAAGAACAGGAAGCCCTGCATCTTAAAAAGGGGTTCATGGGACCATGGGCAATTATTGTGCAATATATGCTGATGGGCAGCAGAAGTGCTCCCTGCCAGAGTGGGGAGGGGGGCTACTGATGAACAAAGGCTACCAGGGTCAGTAGGCAACTGTAGCCAACAGCAGTGCATGGGTTATGCAATATAAGCAGATAAAGCAACTTTATTTATATGTTGCAGTTTTCAGTCAAACTACATTATGTTTGTCCAGTATTATTCTGGTGATGGTACAGTAGCTTTTATTGCAATACAGCTCTAAATATAATACTTTTAAACATTAAAAAAATTTATCCTGGTTTTTACTACTAGTTGAAGGTTTTTCCCAAGACAGTATTTCCCGCCCGGTATTTACCAGGGTGAGAAAAACGTGCCAACCCTGAAAGTGAGGTTGGATCATTGATTCTGTAATAGTTGCCTTTATATAACGACAAGGTATTTATTTACCATAACTTATGAATAGTGGGTATTGTCCAGCCCAACTATACAGTTATGGGTGAACAAACTTGATTTTAATAACTGAAACAATGTTATTTGAAGTTCTTTGTCTATAACCATTCCATAATATATATAAAGAAAATTAATGTGTCTGCGTGAGAGAGATTGGCTTTGGTGTTTGATAAGAATGAACATGATAGACAGAACACATGTAAGTAATTTGTATACAGCTATATATGTTCAACTGTCAACATACTGTAATGGGCCTTTTCAATAAAATCGTAACATGTGATTGTATATTGCATTACAGTTTGCAACTTTGCATGTTACCTTCCATCCAATGTTTTATTTGCGTACAGTGAATTTGTGAAGACATTTTTAATTCTGCAAATGTGGTCAGTGGAATATTTTACTTTTATACTTGGAAAGTGTACAGTCTTATACAACCAATATATAAATATATACATGAGTGATAATTACAGTATTTAATTGTATATCCAATGTGTACATTTCTTCAAAATAAATATGCAGTATTAAGATGTGATCAGTTTATAATGCACAAAACCAAGTCAACTGGCTAATTTAACAAAATTGAAACATCTGATATTATGCTGATGACGTTAGCAAAAACATCTTTATTTATGTACTGCATTTTCCATCACATGTGTTAAGTAAAGCTGTTCATCTACCGATACCACAAATAAAAAACAAAAACTGAGCATGCACAGTAAATGTCCCAAAACATTTTAATATAATAAATAGTTTTAAGATGTGAAAGTGAACGATACATTCTTAGAGTTCTATACAGTGGCGGTTTTAATACATACCGTTTTCTAGAAAGAAATTACTACACACACACACTCATGTTTAAAACTGGTATAAACCTTAATTTTTTAATAACTTCCTAGCATTTTGCCTACAATGAAAAATACTTTCACAAACCAAGTTATTATGCAAAGTACGATATATTTCTTACTCTACTGCATGTATATAAAATACCTGAATCCTGCATTTGCTTTAAATCAGATTTACATACATGTACATCTAACACATTGTAAACGTCACTGCTGTAATAATTATACAATAATTTATAAAAGACCTGCAAAAATAGCTTCCCTGTAAATTATATAAACGATTCTAAGTTCTCTACCACAACTTTACAGTGTCTGTATTTTGCAGCTATTTTTGTTTCTGCTTGCCAGACTTCTTAGTAACTGGGGCAAACTCGTGACTGAAAAGCATCCTAACTAGGATGAGTAGGGGGATAAAGAGGTAGGGGGAATAGATAGCACACAGGGTCATTCTCTCCTTCATCGTTGATGGACCCCCAAGTTCTGACTTGCTGAAGTCATGCAAGATGAGGTGGCTGAGTATAGGCACCATTGTTGTCGCGACGTGAGTCGAGTAGACAATGGCGGGCAGGCGGATCCACCGGCATGATCCTACAACAGCAGGCTCAGTTAATTACAAGTTAAATATAATAGACCAGTAGCACTCACTAATTGGAAAATTATTAATTAAACTAAAATTTGTTGAATAACATCTTCAAGAAGACGTCTGCATATAGTTTACATGTTTATAAAAACAAATATTGACTAAATCACAGACATTGGTCCTGATTTAATAATATTTAAAAACAGAATCAAATGCATCAGTATTAATTAAATAAATGGTTCAAATTACACTGGCTTCACTTTTTATTGAAAACAAATTAAACTGACCAATACTGGTTGTGACTGACGTGAATGACTTCCACGTAAACTGCTCGCGTGCTAAAAGGCACACTTTTGATTAATTCAAGACGGGCAAAAAACATTCTGGCTAAGGGCCTGTATACAGCTATCTATGAATTTGATTGCCGGGGATCGGCACCCACCTTTCCAGAAGGCGTATGTTGCGACAAAGAAGAAGGGAAGCTGCAGGAAAAGCTCGCAGTAGATGAATGAGAGGAACCAAGTGGGTGGGGCTTGCATCATAGTGTCCTTGAAGTCCTTCACGTATGACGCAGTGATGTCCCGCAGCTAAACAGAACAAATGCAAAGAATTGTAAAAGTTCATATAGCACTTTATCCAGTCCTTAGGATTGCTCAAAGCATGGTACACTTTTTCACCGGCAGACCTGTTCAACCAAACACCTCTCTGGGAAGTATTCAGCCATGCTGCAATTAATACACAAAGACTGTTCATACACAGATACCCACCACTGTCTATAGCCAGGTACTCATTCATACAGCTGAGTGAACTGAAGCAATGTAGAGTTAATGAACTTGCCCTACGTTCGATACGGCACCACATGTTTCGAACCCGGATTCTCTCGATTGAGAGTCCGAAGCTCTAAACACTGCGCTCCACAAGGGTGCTTTAAATGAGAACAGAAACAGTGGAACGTTTCCAGTTAATGAGTATGACAGGAACAATCTTTTTGTTTAGACATCAATACCATTACAGAGCTCAACATTAACTCCCAGAATGCACTTGTCTGGTAGGACAAGTACCAATTCACATTTACTTGTCCCAACAGAAACCTACTTGTCCCACCAAAAAGTGCATTAAACAAAATGTTAGTTTTAGCTAGTGTTATCACCGCAAGTGTGTTAATACATGTACCGTAACAGTACTAATGTCACTGTGATGTGCCGGTGAAAGGTTTTTCTTAATGAAGAATGACAAAATGCATCAACTTCAAAGTTTTTACCCTAAACATCATTGCTCCGCCTAGTAACTAAAGTACTACTGGCACCATCTGGTGGAGATGTTGGCATTAGTCTCATGGTGAAGTGAAAGCAGTGGGCAATGTTGCATGTGTGCGAGATCGAACTGCATGGTAGCTTCCATTAAATGTTGATATTATGTCAATGATTTAAATATTTCAATCGCAGTATCCAGTCCTCAGGACTGCGCAAAGCAGTTTATACTTTACTCCCTGGCAGACCTGTTCAATCAAACACCATCTAGACTTCTCTGGGAAGCATTCAGCCACACTGCAATTAATGCACGAAGACTATTCGTACACGAATATCCACCAATGTCTATAGCCAGGAACTCATTCACCCCCGTTCTCTCAGTCTAGAGTCTGAAGCTCTTACCGTTGCGCTACTGTGCTCCACAGTGGAACTGTGGTGTGTTATGGAATGATGGGCTGCGTTACATGATAACCTGCTTTTTAAATTGAGTTTCATATTGCTGTACAGAGCTCTGTAGACACAGTGCTCATATTTACATACTTTGTAATGTAAGAAAGACAAATATTCTGGGTGTACTTCTACTTGAGTTGTAGTTATCTCACATTTATATGAACATAAAAAATAATCCCCCCCCCCCCCCCGAGTTATATAATTTTGACTCAAATGTTCTTTTGGATGTGCAGCGTACGCACTACTCGCTATCTACTATTACTGAACATTATTACATTTACATATATGTGCTATTAATTATAGCAACGTAACCAACACACTACATGTGAAATCATTGTTGATATTTTGGGGATGACGGCGACTAGTTTACTTAATCATTATCATCTTACATTGGAGTAATTAAAACAAACTGGTTACAGCCTTAATTGGCTCCATTGTCAACGTGGAATTGTATATAATTTTGTTGATTGTTTTACCAATTGTTTATGTTTGTATATATGATTTATACAATTCCAAATAAAGCCTACCTACTAGCTACATACTACTAGTCTCGCTTAACCGACTCTCGCCCGGCTGCGTGACTTCGCCGGGAAGAAAGTCTGGTTCTGAAGCCGCCTTTTAACTGCTCACTGCCAGTTAGCAAGTCTATCTTCCAAAATGTTTATATACTATGTATGTTTTTGATAACAAAATTACGAAACAATACCCAACATAGTTATACACCTGTATACAAAACAAAAAGAATCTTAAACTAAACAAACATAAATAAAAAAATGTTGAGTACTCTAAAGGATTCGAACTGAGGACCCAAAACATGCTTGTTCCACATGCTACCCACTTTTTTTAGACACAGATCAGTTTGTGTTTTTATGTACTTTGGCGGCTACATCTTTTTTGTTAGCAGTCTGATTGTTGCGCGCAACATCAATTGCAATTTCTTTAGTTAAATTAGTTCTTGATTGGTATTTGTTTTGTATTTATTTACACCTAACCTTTTGTTTCTGCTCAAGTTTATAAGCAAGACAATGTTGATACAAAATAGTTGACAGCCACTAAAGCTGCCACCCAGTGATTATGCATGTGATTAAAATGCAGATATGGTATAAAAGTAACTATGAAAAAAGTTTAATTTTGGTTTATTTTGTGTGTGACATGTTTCAATTTAAGTTAGTTTTAATAGTCTTAAAGCAACTTCTACAAAATTACTCTCATTTAATTTTGTTAAATTTTTAAACTTAGCGTGAGAGCCAATCTCTACTATCCGGATTCGGGGTAAACCGGAAACCACTGGCAAACATTGAAAAAGGATTAATATTTTAGGCCTAGTGATGGAGTACTGCCACCTCACGGTGCCTGGATAATCTAGGCCAGCTATACATACCTGATCAGGGCAACTGAGAACTGGCCTGATTTGTTTTTATTTTGTTGAAAATTTGATGATCTAATGTATAAATCTAGGTTTTACAACAATACACGCATGTGGTATCTATCTGGATGAAGATTGACTGTAACCAGTGCGTATTGAGAAACTATATAGTAAATAGTAAAATGTTTAACTTTAACATTTAAATTTCGCTGTCATGCGCTTAAAATGCATGCAACATTTCACCGAGTACATTTACAAAAGCAAATTGTATAGGCCGAACAGTATAACTGGAAACAAGTATGAATGAATTTACTCAATACATTCAAGTTAATTAGCTTATCCTTTAATTAGGTCTAGCACTCTACTGTAACTGTGAGTCTACAATAGCAGCCAGTAGTCTACAAATTATGTAAAATACTACAATCTACATAATATTGTAAACATATATTAAACTAACTTTAATATTATTGCAAGGAAATTGGGGCTATGCTCTCCTACTATCTGATGTTTGAACTGCTTGCGCTGTACTGCCTACGTGCCTGGTACAGAAATTCCATCCGTCCCGTGAGCTGTACTTAGCACCAATTTCAAACATTGACCATGCCCATGACCCGACCCTGTGCCGAGGCCATTCTCCAAACTCACCACTTGCGGGTGCACGCTGTCTCCAAACAAAACCTGCACGTCAAACAGTAGAGTTATTGGTATGTGCGTTCCAAAGTAAACAACGAACAAATAATCTAATATCCGTTTGAGCGCCATGATTTACTAATTGAGACTTGTCAGTTGCAATGACAGTTTCACACCCCGGCTGTCGGTCGGTCGGTCGATCGGTTTAGCGTTATCGCCGCCGCCCCTTTGTCCACGCAAGGCTGTAAGTTCAAGTGCTGACACCTAGCGATTAACTTATTTAAAATTGTCTGCACCCTGGCGGATAATTCCACACTGCACCAATGCCCTGAAATATCGCTCGTTTAACAATGCCAAATGGCTGACGAGTATGTCGACAGTTTACTGGACGATCTTGCCCTTTCAGATGACAGGTACAACTGCCGCATTAAGTGTTCACTGTACAGTCTATAAAGACTGTACATACATTCGATATCATCGAACATGATAACATTAGTTTTGTTTCTGACAGCTGTCAAAAGATAAAAGAAAAAAAAGAAAAAAATAGTCAGACAAGCCTGGCGATGACCGTCACCATGTCAACTCAAATTATACTAGTAGTCTTATTTATTTCAGGGGTCATGTTCTAGTTAGACTTCCTGTTTGGTTACGAAGAAAATGCAGTATTTTTTAGAAATGATTTTTTTACAAAATTGACATGCTGTGACATAAGTGCATTTGAGTAGGCATAATTCACGTGTGATTGTAGAAGCCCTTCTTCTACTAGTAATCCACTACCGTCATTACTGACGACTTCGTGGATGGTGTGGTGTTTGTTGCGTGCGCCAGGTGTGCATGTGTGCAGTGCTAGTTGTAAATGTTTATAAAATCATGTGCAAGTGCAAGTTAAAAACAGACAGGGACGCCTAGAAGGTGTTGACCGTAAAATGGTGGATTTCTAGATGATTTGAATAAGTGGAAGGATATTTGGCAGCAATTTGCCTGTGTGACCTGTTTGCGGAGTAATGTTTGCTGGCATTTGTAAATATTGACAGGTGTCACACATACAGGCATTTTACGAGAGCTAGAAGTATGCAATTTTTGTTAAAATATATCAGCATGTCAATGAGATGATGATAACAGCAGGTGAGAAGTTTAAGACATTTTGCAGGTCACGTTTTCTTATAATCAGACAAAACGTTAACATGGTCGCCAATGGGAAAACCATCTTTGTATTGATCCCTTCAGCTCAAGGCAATTCATGTTGGATTATGAACAAATTTATATAATTTGTGCAAAGTGTACAACCTCATTAAATAAAAAAATAGATATACATTAACCAGTCATTTAAGAATAAGATTAACTTTACTAATAACTGAATATTGGCTAATTAGCATGCAAACTTGCAAACCAACACATTTTAAAAAAGAACGTATAACGTTCATAATTGTGAGTCAAATTTCAATCCGAAAAAGACGTAAAGAAATGCAAACTTATTCCACAAGAATCCCGCAGAGGATGAGGTAAATGACCGGAAAAAGAACGTGAAAAGACGAGTTTAAATAAAACGGTACCCTGGTCCCAAGTAAACGCAACTTCAATCAGTGGTGCACACGAAAAAACAATGTGTCAATTAAATCCTTTGAAGTGCCTAAGTAAAGTAAACCTAAGTTCTTATTACAGTGCAGAATCCAGTCCTGAGGACTGCTCGAAGCGCTTTACACTTTACTCCCTGGCAGACCTTTTCAATCGAGTACTATCTTGACTTCTCTGGGAAGTATCCAGCCATGCTGCAATTAATGCACAAAGACTTCATACACAAATATCCACCACTGTATATAGCCAGGTACTCATTCATACAGCTGAGTTAACTGGAGCAACGTACAATGATCACATTTGCCCAAGGTTCAACATCGCAGCACAAGATTTGAACCCGGGTTCTCTCGGTCAAGAGTCCGGAGCTCTACCCACTACGTCACTGCGCTAGGGATAATGACCCCATGACTGTACTACATATCGAAGATATACACTTGTATGGTTACCATTATAATACCAGTACCGGGTAGTTTTAATACACCCCACAAAATGCTTGAGCAATTTGAATATTTCACCCACGCTATGTAGACATAGGTCAGTGGGTGAAACTAACCAAGACGCAGAGGTGGCACAGGAAATTGGGTGCTTTCACTTCCATTGCAATAACACTCTCTGTAGGCTTTATGTTCCATCTATTTTATAGCTATAATTCCAAACTACCCATTACCTCTTGTGAGGTGTTTCTGGTGGGAGCATGAAGATGTGTTAGAAGTCAGGAATGTAAGATGTGTCAATACATTTACAATTAGTCAAGTACAACATGCATAATGTACACGCGTTAGAATACACTACGATATTTACATAGCATTTCCATTAATTTTAGTTTACAGAAAGAAGGTTTCACTGCTGGTTTAAAGACTGGCCGACTAACTGGTTACTGTGAAGGATATACGCTTGGACAGCAACATGGAACTGAATTAGCACTAGAGGTAACTTCAGCAACATTTGACACATTTCTAGTCACATCCGTTTTACATTCGTACAATGTACATGAATTGATTGTACTAATCGATAGGTATGTTTTGCACAAATGTGTCACATATCATCAAGTACATGGGTAATAACATTGTTCTTAACAAATATTTAGTTACTGCAACTTCATTCTGAAATGTCCTGGAAATAAAGTCTAACAGTAACATTAAATCCAATATTGAACACACTTGTAAAAAACTAAAATGGCAGTCACCAATATAATAAAAATTATAGTAAGATTTGCTGGTGCCCTTTCCCTGATAAAACACTAAACTACCTTCAACCTGGTGGGTAAACCAGGGGTGTGAAGGGAATTTGAAACCTTCTGTAGACTCATAACCTAACAAGCATGATTAATTCATAGGTTAATGTTGCATTGTGTTGGTAATACCGTAAAAGGAATGACTAGAAGGAAAACCCATTGTGTCTTGTTGTATCAATACAATTTTTGTGAAGAGATAATGAACCCGTTATGCTGTTCATTTACAGATTGGGTTTTACAGAGGATTTGTCAGTGTCTGGCTGAGTATTCTTACAAATGGAACATGCTCTACAGATAACCGGTTTGTGTGGTTTCTTATGAAGGCCAGTAATTTAATTAAAAGGGGCTTAATTTCATGTATGTTTTATTTAATTAAATGCGTGAATTATAATAATAATGATGTATAATTTATCATTATATATATAATTATATATATGGAATCGATAAGATATATTGTAATAACATCTAACATATGATGCCAGACTTACAAGATATAGAATGCACTTTGATTTATACTTACCTATTAAAAGTTTGATTACTTTAATAGACATCTTCATTCCTTCTGACACAACTCGGAAACAAGATATACCCTGTATCCACAACTGTCGGTCTGTCGCTTGCTTGGAAACCTGACCCCAGCTGACGTGCATTTCCCTCCAGTCTGCCAAATTTGGTTTCCCTCAAGAAATTAACAACAACCTAGTCGTGCACAGGTGTATACTTGATCTAATGACCTACTAAACACATTGTGTTTATGTTCCACAGGAAGTTAAAGGCCATCCATAAACTGACAAAGCTGTTGGAAAAGCTCAAGTTTGAAAGTATCTCAGATGAACAGCTACAGACGATTAGAGATCAATTCAAGCTAGTAAGTTTATGTACAAATCAGGATATTCTGTGCTGTAAACTTTAGTGTGTGACTTTTGTTTGTTTAATCCCAGTTTCATTTGTAAAAAGCTGTTTATAGGCTACATAACCACTGGTGTTTGCCTTGTATCTAAATATCACCAGAGCACGTATGTCATTCCAGCATGGTTTGTTAACTTAATTATATCTGATTAGACAATATTCACTAAGTATTAATAATTTAATGGAAATAATGTTTCCGTTATTAGTTATGATATCACAACCGTTTTCTGCTGTGTTTCAGTTCTCCCATTTCACATCATGTCATAGCAGATGAACAAATGATGTTTTATGTGGGGGGTCATTTATATTGTGGTTATAACCTCTGATGCTTATTCAAGAGGCCTGGGGCTCAAATGCTCGTGCTGCCACTTTGAAGCTTGGCCAATTGTGTCCAATCCACATAGCTTCGGTTCATTCTTTTGGACTTCAACTCATAGTTAGCAGGCAAGTGTGAACGAATAGTCGTAACATCAGTGTAGTAACTGCAGTATAGCTGAATACTTCCCAGAGCAGTCGAGTTGGTTTTGGAAGGTCTGCTGGGGTTGAAGTTAAAACAATCGTGAATAAAGTAAAGGAACATAGGTCAGCTGGTTACCTCTATTTGACATATTGTTCAACTTTTCCTGTTCTTGTTTCAACTACTCTAATGCAGCCGTTATGTGTTGTTTTCGCAGGTGAAGGCAGTGCTAAACGTGGGTGCATCAAGGCCAGAACAACACACATTCTAAAGTACAAGTTACAACAGTTGACTAAAAAGCATGTACATATCAAATGATCAACCGTGTTTAATGTACATAAATAGTATTACAAGTATCTACATACACTGTATAGTGACACAGTCTTGTGCGTGATGTAAACACAATACAAGTGGTTACTTATTTATCCACTACAGTCTTGTTCATCAAAGCACACATTGGCTGTGCATCATATTCCTTAGAATTTACATCTACACAAACCTGTATAGTCACTAGATGTCACTGTAATCGCGTAGATCACCCCCTGATCACCAGATCGCGCCACTGAACAGTCACACGCCCACAACAGTGGAATGAAGACGTCTGTATAATAAATTAGCTACAGTTAATGTTTCTTTTCTTCCTTCAGTCCATACTTCTGTAGAACAGTTGTAGTCTGATGACAGGCACTGCAAGCAGAAACAAGACGGGATGAGTGTTATTTACAACATGGACTTGATAAGCACACATTTGACCCACCACAGTGAACCAGGTATTAGGTCACACAGGCCTATTCTGCACATGAGCCAAATATAGCTGTCTAGGTCATGTGACCCGCCACAGCAAACCAGGTATTAGGTCACACAGGCCTATTCTGCACACGAACCAAAAATAGCTGTCTAGGTCATGTCCCATAGTTTGGCAGAAATGCAGGCCTTGTAATCTCATCTTTCAATGTTCAGTTTATTTTCGACAAATAATCCAAAAATAATCAAACCGACGTATGCCTTTATGAACAGATTAAAACAATAGACAATGAGTCAAAATGATATAGTTTCTCAAAACATTGCTTTTTTAAAGGTTGCTTCAATTTTAATAATAAATCACAGACGAGGTATCATTTTAAAATAAAGCTTATAATCTGTAGAATCCAAAATGGTAGACTCCATTTCACCACTTAATACCTACTCTACTGTGTCAGGTCACATATCGTGTCCTTAATTGTCACCTTGCCATCAGGATTGTTCTGCTTTGAACGGCAATCTTGTTAAGTCTGGTTAGACTGTGTATAAAGTCCTAATAATGTGGTGGAACTTGTCTAGTTAGCAACCATTAATTTCTATTCTGTTTACATCCTAAACAACTTACTTATTTTGCAAATACAAAATAAGCATATATACAGCTGTATATATATTGAACTGGTGAATGTGAAGGGTAAATATTATTCAGTACATCACTTTTATGCTATTTTGTCAAGATGGTGGATAAATGGAATTACTTGGTGAGCCTTAAGTCCTAGCTAGCTTACAATCTGTAAATTCAGCTGCGTAGACCGGGGCCCACATAGCCAGTACATTACGTGCACTCCCCACCATCATAGATTGTAGAAGTACAAACATTAACATACCTTCCCTCTCGTATAACAGTAAAGAAGCCAGGCTTGGAGAGATCAACAACTGTGGAACCTTTCCTAGAAGCGGCTGTCTCCCCCAGAGTTCCGCCATCAAACACCATGTGTAGCTTAGGCCATAACACCTGAAACTCCTGCAAGGCAGGGTTGATGAAATTGTTCAGATTTGTACATTGGCATGTCAACACGGAATCTATATGTTACTGAAGAGGATATTTAGAATGTTGTTAGTGAATTTTATAACAAACAGGCGCACATTTAGAACTGATCTTCAATTGGCAAGACATTTTTATATACTCTGCACTGTTGTCCTTTTTTGACAGCTTTCTGTTGCCAGCTTCCTCCTTGGCATAAATGTAAGTAATTATGCATGAGTAGAACAAGTATGTGTGAATACAAGTTCTGGTTCCTACACTTATCATTAGTGTTGCTCCAACCTTAGTATCAATCGATGGAATTAAATAATGTAGAAATTGCATGCAGCGCCCACCTTCACTGTCAGAGCGCTTGGCTCGCTGCTGATGTTTGCACTTGTCAAGGCAAGAGGCTCAGCACATTTGTTGCAGATCTCGCGCACAAACCCGTGGTCAGGGACCCTGATTCCCACCAGAGAAGTGCCTGGATTGAGGTCGGGATTCAAGTTGAGGGTCCGCTCGAAGACAACTGTGACTGGTCCTGGTAGTAACTCTGAGAGTAGCCGACTAGAGACGGTCACCCGTCCCCACCTGAGTTAAAGGAAGGTGTACATTAGACAGAGACAATATTAAAGGGACGTAGTTTGTTCCAAGTTTTTCATGTATTAATTAATGTAATGGTCTTAAGGCTATACTAACTTTGTTGAAGGTATACTGCCCGCCAAATCATGTTTAGTAAGCCTGTAACAACGGTCTCAAATTTAAGGCACAACCACGGGTCATGTTCAAATAGTAAACAAAAGATCCAGTTTCAAAACAAGCTTTATTGGCATTTTAACTGCTATACCCTTTGATGTTCAACAATGTTCATTTTCCAACAGTCAACACAGCAGAGTTCCAGTTAGGAATTACAACTCACACTAATTCCGGGTAGACAGACTATGAAATTATTATGTCCCTTTAAACCAGAAAGTTTTACCAAAGTCCCAGAAATGGTACAGATGTCAAATGACACATGTCAAAAATAATCTTGTGAATGACACAGAAGTGTATTTTGTTTAAATCCACCATTATGTAATACAACTTACATTACACAAAAATGCTTGAAAAATTTGAGCACAGAATCAAATCAAAATTAAAGGATTAGGCAAATTCAAAATTGGTTTACTCCGTGTTAATTAAAGTTAAACATTGATCTGACTGTAAGCACACTATTCTTGAGCAGTCATTCAAAATACTAATAAATTGAGATATGTTTATTTGATTTATTCAACATAATTACTAGTGGCAATCTTACTGAACTAGTGTAAATTATTAATCATACCTCGATCCAGGCAAGGCCTATCACTAGGTCATTAAACAATTAATGATTTACGCTAGTTGAGTAAACGGTTTCTAAAAAATACACTTATAATTTTGTGCATGCAACATACTTGGCCACATCAGCTACACAACTGACGCATATGGAGATGGGTTTGGTCAGACGTCGTCCTTTGATGTCGTAGATCTTGCGCACGGCCTCCGCACTCTGTGCAAGGCCAGCGATGCCATAGATCGTGTCCGTCGGTACAGCGATCACATTGTTTCCGCGCAGACTATCGCAAGCCTCGGTAACCAGCTTCGTCCATTCTAAAAATGGATATATCCATGCCATATTAAGATTTTGATTGCCAGCCAAAAACGGGGCAATTAGCTATGGGCTGGTGCACACAAGTTCACAACACAACAAACCTAGGCCTAACTGGGCGATACAGAAGTATAACCTACCATTGACACAGCCGTTCGGTGTGCTCGAATGCAATTTCCATTTGAGGCATTGCATTTCCAACGTATGGAAAAAGCACACGCTCCGAAAACAAAACAACATGTATGTCAGGTACCATCTAAATATGCAAAAGTAACATTTCGGTTTCACGCGGTTGCATCACGCTGAAACGGCAATCATTCTGCCAGTCAAATACACTAAGCTAAAATCCGATACTACATCAAGATGACTGCGCCTGCATTGCCGCCTCCAACATCCATCTCCACTTTTAATTTATCCTACGCACGCACGCACACGTGTACACACACGCACACACGCACACACACCGTTCTCGGTCGCCGCTCGATCCTCTCACAATCTAGCCAAATCTCTTCAAATCAAAATTCTTCCATCGAAGTAGCACTCTCCCATTACCTTCCCCAACGAAGTGGAAAATATATGAGATTATATTTTCACTCCTGTCCACGTGTCCCAATTGCTATCCAAAACTGTTTCGTATGTTGAGAGTCCGGATCCACGATAAACTATAATATATATATATTACTTCACGCATGTGATTTAATTTACCTCATCTGATATCTCGTTAATATAATAAACATACATAATTCCACTTTCATATTGTGCGTGTGTGCATAGTTAAGTGCATTTTACATAGCACCATTAATGACGTCATATACACATTGGCGTAACGAGGTATTTGCCTTTATAATTAATAAAGTTAACTGCTACCTTCCAGCAATAAAAACAATATTACACTTTAGTTTACCCCTACTTGACATACGGATTCATTTTGTGGGGATCCACATACAACTCATATCGAAAAATTATTCATTATGCCAAAAATAGTTCGTTCCATTCTTAAAACAAACTATTGGGAACATTCACATTCTCTCTTTACACGTTTAAATTTAATAAAATTGCATGATATTTATTAAATTGAAGTTGGAAAATTAATATATAATTATGTTCACATGAGTCTGCTACATTCATTATCGGATGTTTTAACATTTACCTAAGGCATTCACTTTTACAAAACAAGTCAAACCTGTAATATACGTCCTATCACCAGTTCTACTCAAAGGTCTTCGAACAGTTTGTTATGTAAAGGTCCGATGATTTGGAATACAATTCCGACTGTTATACAAAATAAACCCAATTTAAATAGTTTTATATTATAATTAAAGGCAAATGTTGTAAGGGGGTATGGTGTTCTAGTTTAATCTCATTCCACCCGAAACTTCTGACATATGTGTTTGATATAATGTTATTCTACTTAGGTGTTATACCATTGTTGAAGCTTGGCATAACCACATGGTTTTTGGCAAGACTACTTATGTGAACATTTATCATCTAATATTACTGTTATTACATTTACATATATGTTCGATTAATTATAGCAACGTAACCAGCACACTACATGTGAAATAATTGTTGATAATAGTTATTTGGGGGATGACGGCGACTAGTTTACTTAATCATTATCATCTTACATTGGAATAATTAAAACAAACTGGTTACAGCCTTAAACATTGGCTCCGCTGTCAACCTGGAATGTTGTATCATTTTGTAACACCTGGGTACATTTCAACACGATATATTCACAATATCTCCAATGAAACCAATAAAAATCCCCAACGAAACCTTCAACGGTAACAAACTACTGAATATAATTATAGTGGTCAAAGTTAACAACTGTCAACACAATATATGTTCACTGCGATGTGACTCGTCCTAGCTGCCATTGCCACCGCAACGACAACGATAGGCCAAAGAGACCGGCCGGGAGTGATTTGTTGGTCCGAGCGCAGACGGTCAGCTCTCGCTCGATCAACGATAGTGCACAACTGCTCAACCGTTGTTGACCTATGCTTGTGCGAAGGTATGTCATAATGAGTTTAAGCCTTGAGCTTTGAGAAGCTTCTCTCACACGAGGCCACGCTCACACACATAGTGAGCAACGTCCTAAGAGACACGAGCAGGTTCGGTAACGATGTCTATAGTGTCCCCATTTCACTACCAACTTAAGGAGATCGAATGCATTCCAGTTTCTAGCCGTCTCTCCTGTTTGCCGTTTGTAACATTGGAGGTGAGTCAGGTGACGTTGCACACGACGTATATCCCCTTTCGTTCCTTCAGCGGCTATGTCGACGTTAGTGTGAGCGAGTCGATCGATGGTAGGGTCGAGTAAGAATCCCAAATCTGTCGTTCACATCCATCTCATGTGATTTGTCCTTTTTATCTCCCCGTGGAGTCGATAGATAATCTGCAGCTGCTCTCGCATCACCTCCGCTTGTAGTGACAAGCCGGTATCCTCAATGTTTGTGCCCGCCATTCGTCTTCTCCGCCGCCCCCTTATTTATGTTGCTACCCACATTTCCTCGCAGCACCGTGGCCTTCGCCTTCGCCTCTCCAACGACGTTTTCGCTTTCCTCTTCGCAGAAGTGAGTAAGAGTCCCGAGTTTGGTCGTGCAACTGCCCAACCCGAGCACAGGCGTTAGGAGGAATAACTGAACATCATTTATCTCTCTCAGGACTGGACGCCAGAAAGCTAGGTAGGCAATGGAGGTGTAACACATCACACATGACAGGAGGATGGCGATGTTGTGGATCACAATCGCGCAGTTGCTGCTATGCTGCGACAATAGATTCGAGATTCGACGCCAGCTCATCTGCGGCATTCGGACGCAATAACAGCGGGTAGACCAGTTCGGCCGCCAATAGGCCTATACGTGTTGTAGACCACTTCGGGCGACTGTGCGTTACGTACACCAGTATTCGGTAATGTCAACTGAGTTACATTTGATGTAAATACAAGCATGATTACATCAATATTTATATAATATAACAGCGATGTGTTCAGAATTCGTGTGGACCACAACGTATTAATATATATGCATTTTGTCTAAGAAAAACAATCTCCCCAAAGTGAAGCCCCCCAAAAAGTGCCGCTGGGGGCATTTCCCTCATCACCCCCTCGTTACGCCAGTGCACATAATATATATACATGTGTATACACACACACACACACACACACACACACACACACACACACACACACACACACACACACACACACACACACACACACACACACACACACACACACACACACACACACACACACACACACACACACACACACACACACACACACACACACACACACACACACACACACACACACACACATCGATTACGTCACCATTGCTGGGCTATTTGAATGGACGGAATAACAATTAACCACCTTCGTACCATCACTGGTTTCTGCGGCGTACATTGAGAAACTTTCTATCGCCTCCGATACACAACAGGCTGCGTCCACTATCAACCATTGGATGACTATACTGGCCCATATCATAGCAAAACAAACAAAAACTATAATACACGTATTTTACTGTTTATTAGTCGACACTTCTGTGTACAGCAAGCATCTGCGCAGTGTGGTGAGGACATCGTGCAAGTGTGAGAGACGCGCAGACAAGCTTTTGAAAATTGCGAAACTAAACAATTCGTCCGCCACAATTTCTAGATCAATGGAGTCAATGGCTGTCTTGTTGAGATGGCATAATTATTTACGCGGAGCTGACCCATGGTCGCTCGGAATTTTGACTTGGTGCGAGCAAGCCCTAAGAACGGCGTTTCTGTGTAGAACGGCAGGTACTTCGCAGTTATCTCTTTTCAGCAACTACGTGACGGCGGGGAAAGTGTGCAACAACGCTAGAACACGTGTCGTCTCGCTGTTGAAGATGTTGCGGTCGATGTCTGGGTGGAGTTCTCGAAACGCTAGATCTTTGGCAATCTTGACCAGAGCAGACTCGCCATGGCCCACCATTGTAAGGTCATCTACGCCATAGTTTCAGTCGATGCAAAAAACTTGTTTGAGCAGCTCCTGGTGGATCCAGGAAACATAGTGCTCATGAAGCAGAGCCCTCGAGCTAAGGACCTTCGCTGTCCACCCCCTCTGCGACGCGCAGAACAATCTCATGGAATTAAGGTGACGAATCCTACCAGTCATTACAGCGCTCCTCCAGTTGCGTCCGGAGAACTCTGGTCGTGTTACGTACGACCGTGACAGGCAGAACTGGTGCTTGTGAAACACGGTGGATACAGGAGTGAGGGCGCAGAATAGGTCTTCCAGGTCTCGAAAGAAGTAGTAAACGTCAAGGTCGTTGAGCACGCGGAAGTGCTTTCTACCACGTCCCGCTCTCTTGCTCCAATTTTCATCTTGCTCGTAAAATAACCTAGCAGTTGTCTTCGAGTGTAACTGTCATAGTTTTTGAGTTGCGCAGCCGTCGAGTTTCCTACAGAAGTTTCACCGTATTTCAGTGGTGAGTGGGTCGGATTATTGTGCTTCGCTTTCTCCTTGCCTGCGGGGTGCACCGGTTCATATTGCCGAGTCTTGGAGATCCCCGTTTTTGCTGTTACTGGTCTTGCCTTCTTCCGCTGCTGTTACTGGGTTTGCCATCTTCCGCTGCTATTACTAGACTCGCCATCTTTCGCTGCTTTTACTGGACTCGCCATCTTCCGCTGCTTTTACTGGACTCGCCATCTCCGCTGCTGTTACTGGACCCGTCATTTATCCCTCCTGTTACTGGACTCGCCATCTTTCGCTGCTTTTACTGGACTCGCCATCTTCCTCTGCTTTTATTGGACTCGCCATCTTCCGCTGCTGTTACTGGGCTTGCCATCCTCCGCTGCTGTTACTGGGCTTGCCATCCCCCGCTGTTGTTACTGGGCTTGCCATCTTCCACTGCGGTTACTGCGCTTGCCATCTTCCGCTGCTGTTACTGGACTCGCTATCTTCCGCTGACTCTTCAAAGTCTCCACCATCAGGCCGTCCCCATTACAGCTCCTGGCCCAAATAAATCTCTTTTGCCTTTTATGGTATATATAACCGCTACTTTGTCTATCCTGCATATATGTTAAGACTTACAGTTAGAATGGAGTCCGCAGCAGCCCTCGCTACCAGGATAGTATTTATATATTTATGGGTTTCCAAAAAGGGATCACACTGTATAATGCAGGTCGGTAGCATGGATGCTTTTGGTACTGCATTTTGACGGAAAGCATTTTGGTGAATTTGTGTCACGTGTAAACGTTTCAACCGAAACCTCAATTCCTATCTATCGGACTGGCATTGAAGGCGAGATGGCGGTGTGGGTGTTGTTGGAGATTGTTTGCAATGACGTTCCATAGGTTTTCAGGAGTTGCACTCAACCCGTGGATGCTGTCGTACATGTCGTGTGAAGACGACGGTGGGAGGGGGAGGGATACTATTACATATTTGGTCGCCGTGACGTTCCGCCCATAGTACCCCAGCATATGGGCCTGCATTTTCATATGGATTATACAGCAATGCGTGATTTTATTACGCCCATGGCCTACATATTGTTCCGAACATACACCCTCTGGGCACTTCAAATAAAGCGCTGTTCGTGCATGAACGAACATTTTTGAAATAGAAAAAATCTGGGTAGGAAATAGCTACAGGATCTAAAAACCGATCAATATTAAACTGGGTTAGAGAAATGGTTTTTACAGTTGCACACGGTTTAAATAATGTCCAATGTCCTGAAGACACACGACTGCTGCTTTTGACGACTATACGATATCGAGTCTTAATCGCACGGGCCGCGGATGCGGGGTAGAATGCCGTGTAGATGCCGGGTAGGCCCTCCGGGCCGCCCTGTGTCGAGTCCGGGTGGGTACGACGCCTATGTTTGGGTGCATGTTTAGCGCCTGTTTCTTATAGTATACGACGGTACGGGATTTACTAGTATACGCCAAAATACCAGTTGCCGTCTAATATGTATATTTATAGACCTGTGAGTGAGTGAGTGAGTGAGTGAGTGAGTGGGTGAGTGAGTGAGTGAGTGAGTGTGTGAGTGTGTGAGTGAATGAGTGAGTGAGTGAGTGAGTGAGTGAGTGAGTGAGTGAGTGAGTGAGTGAGTGAGTGAGTGAGTGAGTGAGTGAGTGAGTGAGTGAGTGAGTGAGTGAGTGAGTGAGTGAGTGAGTGAGTGAGTGAGTGAGTGAGTGAGTGAGTGAGTGAGTGAGTGAGTGAGTGAGTGAGTGAGTGAGTGAGTGAGTGAGTGAGTGAGTGAGTGAGTGAGTGAGTGAGTGAGTGAGTGAGTGAGTGAGTGAGTGAGCGAGCGAGCATGTAGGTGAATAAGGTCTGCGTGCGTACCCACCGAAATTATCACCACAAAACAATACCCACAAACAACACATTTATTTACGTACAGAGAAAAAATAATCAGTCCATTGAACGCCTGTGCACGTACGACGATGATGACAATGGTGGCCATCTTTGCTTTCCGTATAACTTTCCGCGACAGTTCATAGCTCTACGAGTCAGAGCTGCAACACATAGGTAGCAAGCAGTCACCTCGTTTGTCAACTTTGATCATTGGTTACTGCCAATCTTGCTTACCGTAACACACCAGGTATTGCTGCACGGTCGGCGGGACATAAATGGATAGTCTTCAGAATATCTACACACACAGGTTCCTTGATTTCAAGGACCTGGTGGCCCAGTGACCCCCACAGATACGGTGTCAATTGTAAATATAGTTTCGTGAGATAGTTAGTGCTGGAAGTTGGGAATACGTATAGGACTTGTAGGTATTGGTTAGCAATACCATTGGGGCCGGCATGCTGGCTGTGAATATATATTGATGTATTTATGTTGTCGTTTATGATTTATGTAAATGAATAAAGCTAAATGTCATTGAGTTGGCCTATTTCAATCTACACTTGTCTTGCATTGTTGCTTTGTATAGGAGTGTGTATGTGTCAGGGAGCGTACATAGCATTTCCTCGATTGAAATTGTATCAGTAACACTTAAACTGAGATCGGTGAGTAAGTGTGACGTCGGTAAATAGTCGACAAAAACAGATGCAAAAAGAGACGTCACGCAGGGTTTACATTTCCAAGATGGCTGGCACAGAACGCGTACTGTGGAAGGTTGGTAGTCCTCGTGGTGTACAGATCAACACGCGCACTCACGTACACTTACAGACACACATAAACCCAGACCGACCCGCAGACACACACGCACACGCACACAGACACGCGCACACACAGACAGACAGACATGCAGATAGACAGACACACAGACACACAGACACACGTACGCATACACACGCTCTACGCTGGCGTGATGTGTCCACAGGATATCATGCCATAGCTAAAGCATAGCTAGATTATTGTGCATTTATCAAATAAATAAATAAATAAACAAGCATAATAAGACTGGTGTTGGTGTATCGGCCTATGCTGGCAACTGTGTGTACGTAGTGCATGGGTCTCGCACGTATTGCTATCGCTAGTTTTTATGGCGGTTATTTTACGGCTCACGTCGCGCACATGTAGATGCACCGGACACCACAGGCTGAGGAGATACCACTTGCAGAATGGCATAATACTCAAATAATCCAAATATGTATTAGATAACTGGAGTTGTACTATATTACTATCTTTATTATCATTACACATAATACATGTAAATGCGATTGCCACAGATTCGCTGTAATGGCTCAGTCGAATTAAAGGTGCGATGCATTCACGGTACAATAGCAGACGTAACCCGGAGTGGTGTTTCGTCTGTGGCTGGTCTCATTTCAGTGCGAAAACTTGACCGTCTGACAACGCTTGTCCATACACACGCACCTGAAACATTGTTCATCAGTAACCCGTTACAACGCAATCTGTAATTTCTCTGACGACGGTGGTGAGGCAGAATATGATGGTGATGATAATAATAATTAGACAGTTTCTATTGCGCTAAACCCCTGGAAACCCGATCTCTTACGTAATCTATGGATACACTCGCTAGGGATCGATCATTCGTTGTTGCACGCACCGTCGACATCACAGCTATTATGACTTGTAAGTATTCCTTATTACACGTCAGGTTCGACGTGGTGTCTCATGGGCATTGGTAACAGTTGGTGTAGCATTCAGTTTCACAATGTACCAATGATATTGTCAAAGACGACGATTCACGAATAGAACACACTATCTAATAATTGTGTAAATGCTAGCAGTGCGAATAATATTATGTATAAAACAATATTGAACAATATCTCAAAAGTGCGTCACATAACACTATACAATGTTCTTCCCTTTTTGTTCTCATTACGTAATTATAATTTCTATAATTTGTGTTAATTTGATTTGTATGTACATGCATTGTAAATAGTTACACCAAATTTGATTTGATACATTTGAACGTAAAGGAAACACAGTAGAACACCAGATAATTATTACATCAACGGCTTCCTTGTCCACATTATTACTGTGTGGGTGTTTTACTTTGGTTGACAACCACGCTACATCTAGTTAGATCTCGTTAGATGATGTATGTCTTACACACAATTGCATAAAACAATGGCTCCGTAAAAACTACGACAAGGTTCAACATATCCATATTTTAAGTGCTACGTCTCAGGTATAACATCAGCCGTGCAATACAAAGAACACGTTGATGTCGTGCATAACGTAATAGTAAGGTTACTCACGTTATCGATACAACCGTTGAAGTATTTGTAGTTACACAATCGGCCGACGGTGAACATTGAATTAGCGTTCATCATGTAGCCTGCATGCAAATCGGGCAACAGTGAGACGGTGACCAAAAGCCTATTGAGCAGGTCAGCTGATTTTAGCTAGTTATTTCTGCTGTGATAATAGTTGTTGCTGTAGCTGTTTTTGTACTGCTACAGCTAATCGATGCTACTACTACATTGATGACGGTACTGTACGTGAAATGTAATTACAGGGTACACACGCAAGGTTCACACGGTAAATTGTAAGCAACTGTAGATCAATTAAACTGCAGTGGAAATTCATCACATATAAAGTGAAAAACTAATCGTTCCATTTATACTAACCATCTTTAGTGAGGTCGCTTTCTTTAGTCTGCAGCCTAAAGTTATAATTTACATGCTCTGCTTTTGCAGGTCTTTATAAAAGAAAAAAATGACGTCCAGTAAATGTATCATTCTCTAAATATAATGGAAGGTTGAGGTTCCTGAGAAAATCGGGGAAGTTGAGTATGTAAACAGTACGAGGGGAAACTCAGTTCTTAACCTTGACTGACCACATTACGTCTACGCAGGTATGCCTTGCGACTCACCGTTCGCTGGCGCCGTCTCGCGGAGGAAGCCGTCCAGATAGAGCTTGATGTAAAAACCGTTGTAGACCATGACGACGTGATGCCACTCCGACGACTGCAACATTGAATACATCCTATTACTCACTTCACTTCATCAAGTGACAATTGCGGGGTGGCACACCCACGGAGATTCGACGCCAGCCTGATCGGTCTTGTGCTTTGCTTAAAGCTAGGATTCCATATGTATGGAAAAGCGTCCAACATGCGGAATGGGATTACCGCTGTAATGACGTCACATTGGACATTTCATATCCGATTCCTGTGCGGACACGATTCCAGTCACTACACGAAGCAGTTTTATTAGCCGCATCCGCACGGACAAACTCGGATGAGTGAGAAACTCGTTCGCTTTTATATATGCTAATTATACGCTGGCTTGTGGACAACATCAGGGCAGTTCATATATGCACACTATCCCATTTGGACGTTTATAACTGTACTCTGCAGTACAAGTATCTTTAACCATCTGATTAAGTTGTTTGTCATTGTATCGACACGTGAAACACAACACATATTCGATTATGTTGCATTTTTAATATATACAGGTAGTGTGTTCCAAAGACCTACCCCTATTATTTTCAGAATTCTCTCCAACTCTATTTTAAGATTTTGGTGTATATATAAGTTTACCTCCTGTCTTGGACGTCTCGCTAGGCGAACGGCAAATCGTCAAAAAGTGCTATACTTTTAATAATTTAGATGCCTCCCCTAAACACACCCAAATGTTATATAATTTGAAAGATCTACACCTCCACGTTCCCAAAAGGCCTGTTGTAGAGCTGCCAAGTTGGGCAGTAAGCGTGAATCCAAGGTCACCGTCAAATTATGAATTTTCGAAATTGTGATTACAATGGTCGCATGTCTACTTTACTTAATAACAAGATGGCCAAGTAATATACTTTTGGAAAGACTAATGTCTCCCCGTCAACATGAGGTATGACATGGAGGTGTTACCTGATATGGTACGAGTGGAGCTAAGGTCAAACAAGGTCACCGTGAAATTATGAACATTCGATTGTTTTGAAATAAATAACAATGACATAACTACTTCATTTATATGTACGAGTCATATACTGTTTGATAGAACCATTTCTCCCCGTCAAAATGAGAAATAACATGGAGCTGTCAGTTGATGGAGTAAGTGTGCAGCGACGATCAAATAGAGTCACCGTCAAGTGATGAATGTTCGAAAGTGTCATCCCGCAAAAAATCATACAATATAAATGGTTGCGTATATCTACTTTACTTATATATTCACGGCAATGTCGTACCTCATTGGAACGCCAACTGTGTCTCCGTAAATATGTGATACGACGGGGAGTGAAGGTTAAACAAGGTCACCATGAAACGATGAATGTTCAAACCTACGCCTCTCCACAAAAGTTCTATACTTACAATGATTGCGTATAGCTACTTTGGTTGCATACACTTGGCCATGTCACACACCGTTTGAAAACACATCGTATCCCCGTCAAAATGAGGTATGTCATGGGGTTATAAAGTAATGCTCTAACTGTGGAGTGCATGTTAAACAAGGTTACCGTCAAAAGATGAATTTTCGAAATTATGCCTGTTGAACAAGATCTGCCATTTTTCAGATCATTTGATCAATCTGTCAATATCATCTTGTAAATGCTGTCTATCTCCATCAAGTTTAATTCTTCTGAAAACTTCTGTATCATCCGCAAATTTCAGCACCTTACTTGTTATATCATCCCATCAACTACTACCCGTTGCCTTCTGTCAACCAGCCATTTTTATATCCAGTTAATTATACCATCCCCTGTGCAATGGGCCTTTAATTTAAACAGTAATCTTTGATGTGGCACTTTGTCGATAGTTTTCTGAAAATCTTAGTAGGTAATGTCTACTGATGATCCCTCGTCTATCCACTTAGTGATGTCTTCCAAAAAGCATAACATATTTGTTAAGCATTATCTCGCTTTTAGAAACCCTTGTTGATATGGGTTTATCTAGTTATGTTTAACAATAAACTCCACCATGTGATCTTTAATTAGACTTTCTAATAATTTGCAAATCACCGATGTTAAACTCACTGGTCTGTAGTTTTCTGATTTGTTTCTCGAACCCTTTTTAAATAACGGTATAATGTTTGCTTCTTTCCATTCTAAAGTAGTCAGTCCCTCGTTTAATGACAAGTTGAAAGCTGTTGCAAGCGGTATACTAATTTGTTGTACAATTTCCAATAGTAGTTTGGGGGAATCTCATCCACTCCATGTGTTTATTATCCTTCATTGCCCTTATTTTCTTAGGTACCATTTCCTAGGTTAAAATTAACTGTCCTAAATAGTCTGAATCTGCCCCCTTGGACTTAGCCTCTGGTACTGGCAGTGAACCAATATCTTCCCTGGTAAACACTGAACTAAAATACTAATTCAGGTCTTATGCCATTAAGAATCCCTCTGATATTATATTTACAGCACTATCTTCTAGAGGATCGACCTTATCCTGAACTTTCTGTCTGCTCCGAACATATGCATAAAAACTCTTGCTATCATGTTTTATATTACAAGTTAATTTATGTTCATAGCTTCTCTTTGAATTTCTAATTTCAGTTGTAGCTTGGCTAAGTGCTTCTTTATAAATGTTGTAGTCTTCATCATTTCCAGTGCGTCTATATGACTTCCACATCATTTGTTTGTATTTAATTTTGTAATGGCTTATTTCGATACATGTTTCTTTGTGGACCGTTTCCCTTGTTTTTCAATGGAACAAACGTATCGCCGATGCAATCAATCTTACTCCTTAAGATATTCCAGCCTTCTGTTGCTGTCTTATTCTTAAGTGTGTTATGTACTGATTTTTATTATTCCTTTCTGATTTTACTTTGATGGTAAAATGTATATGATTGTGATCACTATTCCCCAGTGGCTCACATATCTTGATATTGTCAACTAATTCATTCTATGATGACAACATTATGTCTAACACATGTTCTCCCCTGGTTGGTTCTAGCACACATTGAGAAAGGAAACTATATTGTACTAAATCAATTGTGGTCCTCACTCCCTGTACTCTATATAAATGTTCATTGTATATGTCCATGGTTAACATCCCCCATAATAATACAATCTCGTTTGCTCACTTCTCTTATAGCGGTTTGTACCTTTTCATTTTCTTCTATGCTTATGTTTGGACTTCGATAAACTAACCCAACCGTTAACGTCGAGTTTCCTGTAATTATGTTACATCAAACAGCTTCTTCGCAATCTGCTTATTTTTTCTAATTTGATTTCATAAGCCTGGATAGATTCTCTAATATATAAAATAACTCCACCTCCCCTTCTTCATATTCTATCTTTCCTAAACATTACATAGCCTGTCAGTCCCAATTCGGCATTTGATATATCGGTATTGGCCTACGATTCAGCTATACCTATTATGTGAGGGTCAATATCTTCGACCATAATGTTTAGTTCACTTCTTTTGTTTACTATGCTCCTTGCATTTAAACAAATGCATTTATTTCCAGCTTCAGAACAGTTTTCCATGCTGTTTTTTGTTGATTTATTTGTGTTATCTTTATCTATGCCTAGATGAAATAAATGCAACCTGTCCCACTATCAACATATCGCAGACAAAACTACTGCCCCTTTCTGTTTAGATGGAGGCCATCTCTCTTGTACATATCTCCCCTTCCAACAAAGTTTCCCCATAAATCTGTGAATCCCACCCCCTCTTCTTCACAAATCTAATAAACTACTGCGTTGATCGCCATCCTCTTGCAGTTTCTATATGTTTACCCCTTCCTTCAAAATTCCTCAGAGAACCATCTTTTCTACCCTTGTCTGCTTTAATGTCCTGACTAACTGTCTGTATTTCTGGACTATTCCGGTTGTCCCCTCCCTCTCTGCATTATTTGTCTGTATGTGTACTAGAATGGTCCCTCTCTTCCTAGGACCCATCACTTTCTCAACCATTTTTGTTATATGCTCTATCATGACCCCTGGTAAGCAAACTACTATGTTTTCTCCTTCACTAAGCATCTTGTCTGTCTTTCTCATTAAAGAGTCACCTATTAATATTCTCGTTTTTCTCCCCACCCCTTCTATAACGGCCTCGGAGTAACTCTTTCGTTGGTTTCCGTTAGTCTTGTTATTGTCATCTCCCCGTGTCACCTTCACTCCCACCTTAACTCCTGTCTTCTTTCCCCCGGTTGTCACTTTCCCTCCTGTCACCTTGTTGTTTGTCCCTTTCCCTTCTGTCTCCTTCCTTCCTGTCAAAGCTGTCTTCCCCCCTTTAACAGTCTCCTTGGCTTCTCTCTCCTTACCACCAGCCTCCTTGTCTCTGTTCTCACTGATCTCTCTAGTCTCACAATCTGAGTGGACATTGTCCAAGTCACCATTTCCTGTCATCATCACAATCAAATTCTTCAGCTCGTCTTCTTCCGCCAGTAAACACTCCAATTTCTTACAACCTCGACACTCAAAGTAAAAACCCTCCATCTGCACCTATTTCCATGAATTCTCACACCCCGACTTTGCAAAAATATACCCAATTATCGCATTTTGAACATGTCAGGTGTCGACTAGCCTTTATATGCAGTTTGCATGGCGCCATGGTTTCGTGTAGTGTTACAGTTTATCCAAGATAGAAATTAACTCAGAAAGTATGTAGAGAGACCGTTTCCTGTGTACTACAGCACACTTTATGTTATAGCAGATTTTAATTACACAGCTGACTATCTACTCTATCACAAACGCTAAGGTTACAATCAGTTACTTTACGCTAGACAGATGGAATACACCTGACGGAATACACCTGATATATGGTGGAATACACCTGATCGCTTAGACATCTTTATACAACGTGTTCAGACTATGATAACAGTCCAAACAGATGCCCAGATATTTAGTTGTATGAACCAGTTCAATTTGTTTGCACTGTAGCAACAATGGCATAACTGAGCGATCCACATGTCTACCGAATATTGTCTTACACATTTGTTGTTTACCGTTCAGTGTAAGACACAAAAAGGAGACTCTGGAAGCATTTCATCGTGACGTCATCGTCGTTCCTAGGGATCGCCGATGGTTGATAGATATCGCGTGATTTCTGAACATTACCGTACACTTACGTTGTTTATCAGTTTTATTTATTTGAACACCTGCTCCGCACACATGTGTTCACTGAACTACAGGGATCAATGGAGAACGTGTATATTTTACTTAAGAATAGTTAAAGTGCTTAGTGTTGTGTATAAGCACTGAATGCGGCGGATGGATGCAAGAATGAAACAAATTCAACTCAGTTCATGCACGAACAAAAGATCAATTACTTGCTATAGTATAAACGATAGGTTAATGGCATTATTGAGTTATTGAATGCACCATTGATGATCCAGTCAAACTTCTTGACGATTATGTATTCAATGGAACATCGTTCAAAAAGATTATCGATGATCCGGAACCCCCAGCATCAGGACATAACTTAAAGGGAGTCAGTCTGTTCATTTACCAGGACTTTACCAGCGTAGTGATTTGTAACAGGAAGTATGTTGCGTTGAACGGGTGAAAATTGGAACTCGTTGAACATACCTTGTTTTGAAACTCGGTGTTTTGTTTACCGTTCGAAAATGCTGCGGGGTCGAAACAATAAAATCGCAAACATTGTTACGAGCCTACTAAACACAATTTGGCGGGAAATTAATTAATACAAACACTAAAAATAAACTGCCTTTTTTAACGGGTAAGGAGTTTTAAAAAGCATTATTCGTTTATCCCCAACATCGTTAATCCAGAAAAAAGCAATGTGGGCCAAAATTCCCGGATGAACGAGGTTCCACCGTCCATGACAGTTGTAACTGGCGCGCCAACTGGTGAGAAAGTCACATAGGCGGTATCGCCACCTACCGTGACGGCGAAGAGCTGTTTAAGCCCTGGCGGGAACGACTCGGTGGAGGTCACCCCGGCGTACGCTCCTCCGTAGCCTGACGTCACCTGCACGCCGGAGTCAGTGGACAGACAGCCGCCGTTGCTGACCATACCGCCCTCCTGCGACGACGAGCCCGATCTCTTGTACCATAAGGCTATCGTGAACTGCGACACCAGCTTGCCCATGAACCACGATTTGATGGAAGGAATCTGTCGAAAACACAGCGGTACAGACAATGAAGAGCGGACAGGGCCGGATTTAGGGCAGGGCAGTGAGGGCAATAGGGGCAATAATCTAGGGCCCCACAATAACATTTGTATGTGGGCTTCTGCAAAAGATTTGTGATCGTTTCTTTGGGATTTTAGTGTTTTATAAATAACGTTACTGAGGTGTTCCTGTGCAAATTGGTGCTGTAAAGGAACAGCAGTCGTATTTTGCAGTGAAGTCCCTGCTGTAAAAGCTACGAGGAGTGAGAACTATCATGACACGATACCCGGTCAATCATTGCCTAGGGGCATCCATTGTCTTAATTCCGGCGCTGAGCGCAGGAGACAGACTCCATTGTCGTGGCAGGAGGAATGTTCTCGTGGGACAGAGGTGCAAGGACACGGACAGGTTAGCTGTGGATGCAGGGTTATGTTATACCAGCTATCGTGCGCGCGCGCGCATGCGTGTGTGTACATTTAGAAATATGGCAATGAGGCCGTTGCGTAGCCTCTGGTACAAACACGGTTCTGTGGTTGCCAACTAATACTGCATGCGTGTAGAGAAACACAGGTGAACATTATGTGTTCTCCATTTAACTCAATACGAGGCTGACTTGTCTTGTACTGCTTCAGTTGGTTAAATGGTTGACAAAATAAAGACACTATGCCATCATTAACATACGATAACATTAATGTTAGCAAAGCTGGTCGCCCATTATAATAAATAAAATATATTGTACGCGTAACGAAGAATGGTGGATCTGACGCTATAACAAATATATCATTATTACTATTACTACAATTATTGCTGCTGCTGCTGCTGCTGCTACTACTACTACTACTACTACTACTACTACTACTACTACTACTACTACTACTACTACTACTACTACTACTACTACTACTACTATTACTACTACTACTACTACTAATAATAATAATAATACTTCTACTACAACTACTACTGCTGCTGCTGCTACTATTACTACTACTACTACTACTACTACTACTATTACTACTACTACTACTACTACTACTACTACTACTATTACTACTACTACTACTACTACTACTACTCTACTACTACTACTACTACTACTACTACTACTACTACTACTATTACTACTACTACTACTACTATTACTACTACTACTACTACTACTACTACTACTACTACTACTATACTACTACTACTACTACTACTACTACTACTACTACTACTACTACTACTACTCTACTACTACTACTACTTACTACTACTACTATTACTACTACTACTACTACTACTACTACTACTACTACTACTACTACTACTACTATTAACTACTACTACTACTATTACTACTACTACTACTATTACTACTACTACTACTACTACTACGATGCAGCTCGACTTTTGTGAGACACCACAGCGGACGAATTAACACGATAGTATTTAATAATACAACATCTTTACAAAGCATCAAAGCTGCCTGCCTGGTTCACACTCGTCGCCTACCGGCACCACATTCCCTGGGAGGAGAAGCACGTTGTTTGTCTTGCACCATACACTGGGCTACATACAACCATTAGAAACGCCGAACACAGACATGCGTATGTAGCTCACCCGACAAATAGACATGTGAGATTACCTCAAGGAAGGACGCGCCATCGAAGCATGCGACCATATTGCCGTTGTCGTTGACTCTCGTCACGCCAGCGCCATGTTTGATGACGGGGGACTTGTGGCATGACACGTCGTCGAAGCCGTTCTCGAAGTTCAACAGAAGCTGCAGGTTATTGGGCACAGATCGAATCGGCTGAAGACACGAAACAGTTCGTTAAACATATCCGAAACTTCCTCGATGCATTTTTCCTTTTATAATTGTGTGTTCTGAGTTTTTAACGCGATATAATGCGTGCTGCATCCATGCGATATCTTACGTAATTATGGAGTATTGTGCGCATTCGGAGCACTAATGCTAGTAACTTATAATAATAAGAGCAAATGGTAACTAAAATACCATATTAAAACAATATGGACACAATCACAACGTGTCTATGTTGTAGCGTTCAGAAGTGACTTCTGAGAATGTTATGCTTGACAACCCGGAAACATTATTGAAAGACAACATTCTCAGTACACATATGTAAGTGACAAAAGAAAGCGCAGAAACGGCTATACAGTACGATAAATAATAACCAGCATACTGTCGTTTAAGGTAGTGTCTCAAGCCGAGCACAAGTGATATCTTTACTCGGATTCAACAGCGAATATTGACCGGTACGTAATAGTTCATATAACAATAAATTAGCAGTTACTGTCTACAACCATCGATACTGCATCGTTAAAACAACACGAAGGTTTGTCGTAGTACAACCGCAATCAAGGACTATTGTTCTAAAATATGCTGAATAGCTTTGTTGTGCTGTAAGAGGAGAATTTTATTTTGTTTGGAAATTCCGAAAGGCCTCGCTGCACAAAAATGGCGGACCACCTTGCAGGAACTAATTGTGCATAATCTAACCAGACTTAACGTCTCACTCACCTGGGATTACAGGTGGTGACAGAGTTACAATCGGCACGTCCTTGCATCCGGGTGTTGACGAAGTCATGTCGCCGAAACAGAGCTTCAATTTGTAATTCCAGTAGAGGACGCCACAATCGATGCCGTGCATACGGAACTTGTTGTGGTACACGCGCTCACAAACGAAGTACAGGTGACAGTTGCGGGGGTGAGGCTTCCAGATGCGGCCCGCGCTCCAGTCGGCCAATGTACACTCAACTTCCTCATCGGCCGGTGGTACTGCAAGGATGTATTCAACATGTTAAGGGGATGCAATTTGTTCCTACATTTTGTAGGTATTAATAATATAATGTTCGTAAGGCTACAATGAACATGTTGAAGGTTTACTGCTCACCAAATTATATTTAATAAGCCCGTAACAATGTTCGCGATTTGAAAGTTACGACCCGGCAACATGTTCAAATGGTCAACAAGCTTTACTGGCAATATTGGAGAGACGTGCTGAACTAACAGCAATACCTTGTGATGTTCTACAATTTCCCATTTGCCCACGTTCAACACAGCAGACTATAAATTACTACGCTCGTATAGGTTCTCCAATCATTTTGTTGGACTCATATTAGACTAATTTATCGAAAAATCAAACCTATCTAGCGTACATTACGGTATGATAGCTCGATTGTGCAAATGTATTGTTTAGTGTTTTTAAATCATCGTCCAAACTATTAAATCAGTTTTGGTCCAACCGAGCCGAATATAGCATCGATTATCTGGGCGCCGCGAGAGGGGAGAACCGTAGTGCTCCCGTTCTACCGCCTAGAAGATAATAGTCTCGCTTAACCGACTCTCGCCTGGCTGCGTGACTTCACCTAGTGAATATGCATGTGATTAAAAGGCACTTAACTATGAACAAAAGTTTAATGTCGGTTTATTTTGTGTGTGACATGTTTCAATATAAGTTTAAAGTTGAATAGTTGTTATAGTATACTATTATCTGATAAAAGTGTATCCTTATATAATTTATTATTTAATAGTTGGCCTGAAAGCCAATCATCGTCTCTACCCGAATCTGGTGTAAAGCCCCCTACCGGTAACATTGGCAAGGCCTTAATATTCCAGGCCGTGAGGGGCCAGTGCTGCCACCTCACGGCGCCTGGGTAATCGAGGCTAGGGAGATAACACTGGTTTTCACTGTACGACACTGATCCCGGTTTATCCTGAATCCGGGTAGAGACGATGATTGGCTCTCAGGCTGACAAAAAACTAAAAATTAAATAAGAGTCAACGTATATTATAGGTTTTTGCTATGCATTGGAAACTTTGGTTATATTGACACACGCAATAAAACAGCAAAGGTAAATCCTAATTTATTTTTGAATTTAGAATCTCGACAACGACACTGATTGGCTGCTCGCCCAAAACATTGCTGCTGGCAGCGTACGCAAAACAGATTCTCGAGTCTCGATTATCCAGGCGCCGCGAGATGGGGGCACCGTAAGATCGGTACTAGATGCGTGCATTCATAACGCGTGTTCTCGGTCAGACTCTGTTTCCCGGCGAAGTCACGCAGCCGGGCGAGAGACGGTTACGCGAGACCAAACCGAGAAAGAAAAACAATGGCGAAATCGCTTGTATTGCAATGGCGATTTTAACAAAAGTACGCACCCTTTACTAACATGACTGAGCCTATTAATTGAATTGAACTATTCACGCTTTTGATGACAATTTGAACATCAATGACATATGGGATAGGTGAACTGAGAAGAAGGCAACATTAAATACAGTAGTTCAGTATTTGTACGGCTACTAGTATTGACATTATCAACATTTGTAATTGACAAAAGGTATAAATTTCATGTACACCGAAGCATTATATAGTAGATTGTAGTAAAACAAGTTTATGGCTACTTTTTTTGGATAGTGCATGCAAGGGAACGGACATTTTCAAAAACTTATAAACCAAGTTAGAAGACAAAATTCACACTAAACATTCATTCCAAGGTGTTCTAAGACGTTCAATAAAACTACCTCCGAAACAAAGCTGCGGGAACAGTTGGGGAATAATATTTGTATGTGGGAACACAGGGGCACAACGGTTGACAAACATCTCTACTAAAGCGTGGACAGTGGGAAAGTAAAGTCCCGGAGGATTTGAAGAGAGGTACAATGGAAAAAGAAAGGAGCAAGGAAGGTGCAGCACATACAGAGGTATCTCGAGTCTTAACCAGATGGGCAAGCTACAGATAGGCAAGCTACAAATGGGCACGCTACAGATGGGCAAGCTACATATGGGCAAGCTACAGATGGGCAAGCTACAGATGGGCAAGCTACAGATGGGCAAGCCACACATGCATGTCTCCACATGTACCATGCAAGGTACAACGTGGATTCACAAATAGTTGATGAAAATGGTGTACAGACGTCATTCTCCGAACACGACAGCTTAACGAGCATCTAACGGAACAGCAACAGGACACGCCACATGTGTTTGTGAGTCACGACAAGAAATTTGATAATATCAGCAAATATAAACGGTGGACAGTTCACAAAGATTATGGAGGACAAGTTCAACCACTGGTCAACATTAGAACAATCTATGGTGACTGCTGCAAGAACCATCAATGTTGTACACCAACGGAAACAACGGACTACACAGATGGTTTCGTGTTGAATCACGAATGAAACACTATTACATAGACAGAGAGAGAGAGAGAGAGAGAGAGAGAGAGAGAGAGAGAGAGAGAGAGAGAGAGAGAGAGAGAGAGAGAGAGAGAGAGAGAGAGAGAGAGAGAGAGAGAGAGAGAGAGAGAGAGAGAGAGAGAGAGAGAGAGAGAGAGAGAGAGAGAGAGAGAGAGAGAGAGAGAGAGAGAGAGAGAGAGAGATATATATATATATATATATATATATATATATATAGATAGGGAGTGTGTGTGTGTGTGTGTGTGTGTGTGGGTGTGTGTGTGTGTGTGTGTGTGTGTGTGTGTGTGTGTGTGTGTGTGTGTGTGTGTGTGAGAGAGAGAGAGAGAGAGAGAGAGAGAGAGAGAGAGAGAGAGAGAGAGAGAGAGAGAGAGAGAGAGAGAGAGAGAGAGAGAGAGAGAGAGAGATAAAGGATAATTCCGAAATATCTTATTATATATATGACTAATAATGGTTACACATAAATTCCTTAATTAATTAATTAATTTATGAACATCGATTAACATAAACATAGATAAATAGAAACACGAATTAATAAAGCAAGTAATGTCAGTCATCAACTCCTCCCGTTACTCAAACATCCGAATATCAGAACTTGGATACGAAGCGCCAGCTGTGAAGCTGCTATAGTTGCCCAATCGAGAACACGAACAAGAACCATGAACGGAAAATGACCTCACGTTGAATGAGACTCCAATAGAAAACTTTCAACAAGACCTGGAGAGACATGACCGGAAACGGGCATCTTATCAGACATATGGTGGAAATCCGACGATGTGACTACAGAAACACTAATACGAAATTGCTTGGCCACTTTGTTACGTATCCAAACCAAGTAACGGAGACTGAAGTAGCATGCACCATGAAACACCTGGGTTCAAAGCAGAAGAGCGGCCGGGAAACGGTGGATCCGTGGTATCACACGGAGACTACACAGTCAAAACATTGACCCGCCAATAGAAGGCATCCCACCTGGCTGTTGTGGAGACGCGTCATTCTCTTTAATCTCCTCAGCAGCGTCGGCTGCAGCGGGCGGATAAAGTAACTATTTAATAAGAAAATTATTACACAGAACTGAGCCAGCTCATTCGATATCTTAGAAGACAGAATAACCACTCGACACAAATTCTCAACAATATTGTGTTCTTATAGTTACATTTCGGGGAGCTTATTTAATTAAAACCATACTGAAAAGAAGAAATCTATTTCAATTTCATTTTCTAAAATTGCAAATTAAAACGTAAAACATGTGCAATATCTACCTGCGTAATACAAGAGTACGAATATAAAACGAGAGTCCATTTAAATCTTCATAAAAAAGGTAAGGGTGAGTTCTTATATAGCCAGAATCCAATCCTTACGACTGCTCAAAGGGCTTTACACTTTATTCCCTGGCAGACCTGTTCAGTCCATCTCGACTTCTCTTGCAAACAATCAGCAACGTACACAAATATCCATAACCGTCTTTAACCAGGTACTTATTCATATAGCTGAGTGAACTGGAACAACGTAGAGTGAACGAACCTGCTCAAGCTTCTACACGGCAGGACAGGGTTCGAACCCGGGTTCTTTCAATTAAAAATCCGATGCTCCGGCCACTGAGCCACTGATCCACTGCGCTACACTGATATGATGGATTCTGTTACTTTTATTTCTTTATAATTTCGTTTACAAAGCAAAAATAAGTTAACTAAAGGTACCCGGCAGAGGTTCTTTAAGCAATCATGTTACTAGGAAATATACGTGCTTTGCTGGTATACGTACATACAGTTTTCTCTGTTGTTGTGGTGCATTCAAACGAACAGTCGACGGGGGGACAGTCTTCCGTCGTGCCTGAGCCTTTAATCTTCTTGCCGTCGTAGGAATCGATGAGGTAGCATTTCTTCTGCCGAGGATGTTTGCCCGTCACCCCACACTGTGTCGCATCGCAAGGGCCCGAGAAATAACATTCGTCGCACTTCTTCGGGTTCGCTGCAAGTGTGTAGGGTGAATGTGTTTAACGTGTTTAAAGGTACGAATTGGATTGTGTTTAACACGAGTTCTTGTTACATAATACAACTCTGATCTGTTCTAATACCATTTACTGCCTAAATCTGCTTGCAATCGAGCCTTTCAAGAGTAGACGCTGACACAATAATGCTTGTTTACTCTTCTGCCAATAGCATAGCAATACTATTTGACAATGACTACACTATCACAAGATGGACGTGAACTTCACATTCTCTACGACCTTCGTCATTTTGAACAAACAACGAGTATCTGCGTGATCGTCATGGCGTTTATGTAACGATGCTCGTGTTTTCTAACATTTGGTAAATATTACTATCACGACTGTCAACCACCGAGTCATCCCGTCAGGTGACGGGAATTTTTACTAATGTGTTTTAATCAACCACAAATTGCAACGTAGTTACACAGATTTCGGTCAAAGTATGTGAACACATATTATTGTGAATCATTAAAATTGTCTAGCAAGAGTAGTTACAAGATCTCCTCATTTTTCTCGCTCTGTGCCACTTTTGAAGTCTTTACATTGGCTTCCTGTACGATATCGTATAATTTTTAAGATCTGTACCATTACATATCAGGCACTGTCCAATAAGCAACCATCTTATTTGCATTTATTGCTTACTCCTGTAAGAAAATCTATCCAGCTTCGATCATCTAGTTCTGACCTACTTTTTGTTCCTAGAGCCAACACTAACATTGGAACTAGGGCTTTTTCTGTTGCTGCACCAACTCTTTGGAATATGCTTCCTCTTAGTGTTAGATCAGTTGAAAATATTACAAAATTCCGTCGTCATTTAAAAACGTATCTTTACAACCGTGCTTATCCACCTTAGCTCCCTAGCGCCTTGACCCATCTGTTGACAACTGGAAAACTACTTATGGACTTTGAGATTGACCAACCCTTTTGTTTTGATGCGCCTCTGAGCTTGGTTTCCAAGGATTTAGGCGCAATAGAAGTTATCTTATTATTATTATTAATGCACAGTTATTTTTACTTTGGACGTGTGAGTCCACGGGTGTCCCTATGGTCATGACACAGTATATATGACAGTGCGACTTACGGCACGCCTCCTTCGTGATGATCCTGGTCAGTCTGCTCAGGTCTCCGGCGGTATTGACGCTGAAGACGAACTTAGAGTGCGGCTTGCTGGCGATGGCTTTAATTTCCGTCATCATCGATGCCCCGATCGCTGCAACGAGTCGATTGAATGAATCTTACGTTCTGTCCTCCACTGCTATGCACACCACAACACGGCATCCGATCGTCGTATGGTTTCGCTTGAAATACGGGTTTCCACATTGAAGATGTCAAGTTGCTTAGACTACTTTTGAAGATGGTGGAATAACAAGAACGTAAGAAGTAGCGCTAGTAGGAGAAACGTGTTGATTCAATCTAAGAAAGTATTCATCGTTAAACAATTTAAAATAGGAAAGCAATTAAAATATGATTAAAAATATCAGCAGCAGCACTAGCAACAGCAGCAGCGTCAGGAGCAGACGCATGATCAGAGTATCATCATCATCATCATCATCATCATCATCATCATCATCATCATCATCATCATCATCATCATCATCATCATCATCATCATCATCATCATCATCATCATCATCATCATCATCATCATCATCATCATCATCATCACAATCATCATCATTATCATCATCATCATCACCACAATCATCATCATTATCATCATCACCATCATCATCACCATCATCATCATCATCATCATCATCATCATCATCACCATCATCATCATCATCAGCAGCAGCAGCAGCTGCAGCAGCAATAATAACAACAACAACAGCAGTAACAGCAATAAGAACAAAACAATGAGAGTCGCATTAACTTTACGTTGCATTATCATCGATTGTATTGCCAATAATACCAATTAATGCAACATTAATAAACACTATAGCCCCTTTGTAGGAGACAGATAACTTCCTTACCTACGACGTACAGTTCGATACCGGCTGCCTTCGCCGCTGCGGCATCAGGCACTGTCAGCTTACTGTCGATATTGGACTGGCCGTCCGTGATGAGTACTGCGAGGTGCTTCACTCCCGGGCGGCCTACGTCCGAGAACATCTTCTTCATCCGTCTCAGCCCACCGGCCGTGTTCGTTG